>JAWZSL010000061.1:0-432500 GCA_034769285.1 Lutjanus argentimaculatus | reverse complement strand
AGTTGTTTTGATAAATTGACAGTTTGTTGCATACTGTATACCCCTCTAAAAACACAAAAATACATGATAACTGGAGTTCCTGGGAGACATTATATTGATGAGGCATCATTACCTCATGTTATGAGAATTTAAAACACTGTTAAAACACTGATGTGCATGTGAATACAGTATATACATGATGAAGTATGACCTAGAAGTGACTGTCGAGAAACTACAATGATATTGTGTATTGTGTATGATCTGTGTGTCTGTGAGAATTAGATACCTCCCACTGTGTCTGTGTAAAAATATCCAATTTGCACATCAAGTATTACAGATCAAGTACAGATAGCAGAAGACAGTTATGTTATGAGAACCCCAGAGAGACTGGAGACCAGCTGTGCTGTAGCCTGTGTTCTGACCTTGTTGTTAAACATGCAACTGTTTGTGACAAAGAGTGATATTCAAATGTTCAAGTATAAACTGCAGTGTAACTAATTTCTCTTCAGTCTCATGTGCTTCTTCCCCAGACATACATGGAGGTTCTTGTTTCCAAGCAATAAATAATCATTTGAAATAAGAAACAAAGATAGATATTGTGTCTGAGTTTTTAATTGCTCTTTACTTCACCCTGACCCGGGGGCCAGGGGCCAGGAATGAATAAACATTACTAAAAACATTACTTTTCAGAAAAAAATGAATAAACATTAAACGGCCCAACTTTTGTAGGGAATTCTTTATTTTCAAATTAATTGAATTAGTAACAAAACCTATCAAAACAATAAACTCTGTGCAAGGAATGACAGATAAATCAGATGCTTTACTGCATTTAAAAACTGCAACTGCATTTTTAGTTGGGATAAATTTGTTAAAAAACCTGTGCTGATACTGTTTTGTAAATTTAAATACTAAATAGTCTCTCAAAGGCAAGTCAAGTGTCCACTAATTATAACTCAATACTGTTAAGACACAGACTGAAGTGTGAACAATATAAACAGATCTGATCATCATTGACTGCAAAAGTGGACATTTTCTCTGCTTAGTCTTGAATTCACAGCATCTTCATATGTGACAAAGCAGAGACACATAATAAGTTGCATAAAAATGTATCTCGACTGGTTATGATGCTACAGTGTACATCCATAAATTTGTTATCTGAACAGACACAAAAGTAATCCAGCATTCTTTACTTGAGCTACTTTTGTGACAGCAATTGTGATTGTGGAAAATGTGCAATTTTTTGCCAACTGATTTAGATTACAAATGAAGAACTTCGTGGTTATCCAGTTGTGGCAAGCAGGGGGAAACGAAGGGACGCTTAATAGAGAGAGAATTTAGTTCATTACTTTTTAAGAAAATTTTAATCAGGCCAATCACACCCAAACAGCTAGTAAGGAAATTAGTATTGTCGAATTGATTACCAGTTACCAACAACGCCACCCCAGGAACTTCACCTGGAGAATTATGTTAACCCTTTCCACAGTGATTAAAGCACACAGGTTCGTTTACTGATGAAAGCTTGAGACTGGGTCCAGCGTACAGACTCAGTTAATTTTATTTAACAATATATTATTTTGTTTAACACCGTTTTCCAAAAAATAGTCTATTCACACACACACACACACACACACACACACACACACACACACACACACACACACACAGAGTCACACACTCACCTCTAAAGCAAACCCACAAAATACACAAAGAAAAGGCAAATAACTAAATTAGGTTTTAAATCAGGGTTAAATTAATGAACCCCACATAACTTAACAAAAACCCAACAAATGCAAACTGCAAAAAACTGTCAGACAACCCACAGCAAATAATCAAAAATAATCATAAGTAATCTTGAATTTATCAAAAGTGATAAACCCCAATAAACATGCAAAGCAACCAAAACAAAGAAAAATAATAACGACAGAAGATAATTAAGCCAAAACAAACATGCAAAACAACCCAAACATAAAGCAACAATAATAACTATCAAAAGTAATTAAACCCCAATACACAACCCAAGAGCAAAGAAAGAGAAACACTATTACAGATAAAAATCAGTCCATCCATAGTTTAAAATCTTAAGGTATGTACACTTAGCACCGCCCAGGGTAACGACAACAACCACCTTAATGAGTGCCAGCAACAGCATGGTTGAAGATGTAGAGTTAGATGAATGTGCACAAACAGCCTGCTAAAATCCTGCTTTAAAATTTCAGAAGTCTGCCTGGAGACGTCATTGCAACCAACATGGATAACAACGTTCCTAACGCTGAGATACTCTGCCAGGAGACCGGGGATTTTTGCCCGGATGTCAGCCACTTTAGCACCAGGGAAAAAGAATGTCTCCGTCAATCGTCTTCTGACGTGCCTCATAATTGAATCCCCGATGACCAGGGTGGCAGGAGACGCAGCTTGTGATGGAGGATGAGACTGTGCACTTGATATGGGAGCGGATGATGGAGGACGGGCAGACGAAGAGCCCCGCGGAGCAGAGGTGAAATTTGGCTGTGCACGGCGTGGTGTGGGGCGAGCGGATCGTCAAGGTATGATCACCGGGACCGGGACCGGGTGGAGATCCGTTGGACTTATCTAAAATCATGGGAGGTGAAGGCGAAGGCCGCAGGTTCCCAGCCAGTGGAGGAAATTTGTGTAATGTCATAGTGGTTATTTAGCAGGATGTCACAGGTTGTGGGAGTACGAAGAGACAACCTCCCCCTCCTTTTGGTGTCAAGGAGTGGAGCTGACCGGGACTTTGAGTTTAGCCCCGAGCCAAAGCCAAGGGTCCTCTGGGAAGGCGGGTGGTAGCAAAACCAGCGGCTGGGGTGGTAGCAGCGGGCTGCGTAGAGCCGATAACCGGAGCCGTGGTAGCAGTGGCCAGAGCAGAAGCAGCAGCGGGTGGAGTGGAACCCGCGGCCGGAGCCATAGTAGTGGCCTGCTTGGAGCCGGTAGCTGGAGGAGCAGCAGCAGCGGGTAAAGACGAACGTGGAACTGGAGCGGCAGCGGGCAGCGTATGCACTGAAGCCGGAGGAGTGGGAGCGTCTGCCGATTGAGGAGCCGTGGCCTCAAGTTCTTCACCAGTGGCAGAGACACGTGCAGGGCCGAAAAGGATAGTGTCCAGGTGTCTCTCAGCTTCCTGGATTCTGTAAAGTTTCGAAATCCTCTGGTCCAGCTCTATGATCTCCTTGCCAAGGGAGAGGCAGCTCTAACAGCCGGATGGCGAGGTGAGTGGAGCCATGGCTACCTGAGCGTATGCTCAACTTGTTTAATTTTCTTGAGATCAAAGAGTCTGATTGCTAAAATCCTTGCTCCGATTGAGAGGTATAACAATCGAGATCTAAAAAGTGTGTCATAAAAAGGTTCTTCAGAGCTAAATAAAAAGTCAGTTTTGACAAAGCTGTTTGGCGGAGAGACACAACACCGAGGCAGATGACGTTCATTGTTCATTAAAAGTGCGTTTATATAACAAATCAGTGCTCATTTTCAGCAATCTTTGACAGTGGATCAGTTTGAATAGATAGATAGCTGTGGCCAAGTCAAAACAGGAGATAACTGCAACCCAGTCTGAACAGGATATGGCTGTAGCAAGAACAGGAGGTACTGGGCAACAAAAATTCTTAGTTACTGGAAAGTGGAACCTCTAGGACATGAGACAGCTGCTCCGTGACATTGGGCAGGTGAGACTCTCTGCTGCTGGGTAGCTGAGGATTTGGGATGGTGGGCAGCTGGGAAGCATGTTGGTGAGTGCCATGCTTCTTTCTAGAATGCCTTTAGGAAGGCAGCTCCAGGGAAGGATCAGGTTGGGAATTGACTGGCCTTGTGCTCGTCACCAGCTGGAGGCTAGCAGTCTGGTTGCTGCCTGGCTCTAGAGCAGGGTCTAGCAGCAAGGAGACGATATGGACAAAAAAGTCTCAGCATTGTCTGGAACTTCTTTTTTTGTGGGACCTGTCTTGAAAGCTTGCTGCATTCCCCAGAAAGCAGAATCAGGCTGGAAGCTCACAAACCCAAGTCTAATCTACCGGAGTGCAGCCTGTGTGGAAAACGGGTTGCTAGCAAGCCAAGGTGCAGACAGAAAGATAGTGGGCTGGATGCTTGCATGCAGAGGTGATGATATGATAGAAGGCCACGGTGTGGTCTGGAGGGAAGCATGCTGAAAGCTGGATGCTAATGGGTTCAGTAGCAGCTGAAAGTCAGCGTGCTGGTGGCTAGTATGCTGGATGCTGGCTGACTGAGATGCAGGGCTGTCCAAGAAGTGTGTTAACTATGTAGGTATAATATAATAATAATAAACTTTATTTATGTAGTGCCTTTCAAAACCAGAATTACAAGGTGCTTCACAAGTTAAAAATTCTGAAAATTCAAAAATTTTGCCACAACTTAACAGCACATCATTTGCATAAAATGCAATAAAAATGGAGACACGAAAAAAGAACAATATTAAAATAATTAAATAAACGTAGAATTTACATAAACATTTACAGTTAAAGAAATATAAGTGAGTTTTTAGAAGCTTTTAAAATGAGAATACTGATTCACCTGCTCTGATGTCAAGGGGGATTTTATCCCAAAATGTTGGAATGCAAAGTAGTTAAAGCCTTATCTCCTTACGTTTTAAGCCTGGACCTCGGCACTTGTAACAAAATCTGATTCTGTGATCTGAGGGGTGTTGGAGCAATGTGAGGGGTTAAGAGTTCTGACATGTAAGGTGGAGCTAGACCATGTAGGGACATGAAAGTAATCAGTAGGATCTTAAATGGAATTCTGTACCGAATGGGGAGCCAATGTAATTCTGCAAGGAATAGGAGTGTTGTGTTCCCTATGTCGAGTGTGTGACGAGTCTTGCTCCTGTGTTCTGAACCAACTGTAGACAGACAACTTCTGCATAATTCAGGCAAGTGAACAGCAGGTTACAATAGTCTAAATAGGAGGAAATGAGGAAGTGGAGTAATTGTTCAGCTATGTTTTTTGCGGAAGCATTGGTTTAGTTTTCGCAGTATCTTTGATTTGCAGATAACAGGATTGGACATGTTTCTTAATGTGCTGATTGAAGTTGAGGTATTGATCAAAAGCAACTCCTAAGTTTTTAGCTGAACATTTAAGGTTAATTGTGAGTGGTCCAAGGTGGGGAATGACATTGTTGACACGATCTGGACCAATAATCAGGATTTCAGTATGAACTCTGGTCAGGTGCAGGAAGTTGGAGGCCATACAGTCCTTCATGGCAGCAAGGCAGCAGTGCAGAGATTATAGGTCATTGTGATTTTGAGGGTTGAACGAGACAAACAATTAAGAATCATCAGCATAGCAATTGTAGGAAACAGGGTCGGAGTGGCAAATAACATGACCAAGGGGCAACAGATACAGGCCGAATAGAATAAGGCCAAGAACTGAGTCCTGTGGAACCCCACATGACTAAAATTATCAACAGTGACCTTGAATACTGTTTGCTAGGTGAGAAGAAAACCAGTTTAGAGCAGTTTCCACCAAACCAGCCCAGTTACCGAGTTTGTTGAGAAGAATTGTGTGATTAGCTGTATTGAAGGCTGTCAAATCCAGTAAAATGAGAATAGTGAGGCTACCAGAGTCCACATTCATTTAGTATGTCATTTATTCTGAGTAGAGTTGTTTCTGTACTGTGTTTCTTTTCCTAAAACAAATTAAAATTTGTCTAATATGTTATCTTACATTATTTGTAAAAGTTGCTTAGCAAACACCTTTTCAACATTTTCTGAAATCAAAGGTGACTTAGATATAGGATGGTGGTCATGGGGGAGTGTTGGGTCTGAACCAGGTTTCTTCAGAAGAGGTTGGATCCAGGCCTGTTTGAAATAGTCCAGGACCAGGCTTGATAGTATGGAGGTAGCACCTGCTGTGATAGTGGCACCAGACGTGGAGCCATACCTGCTCCAACCAGGCACCTCCTGCTACGATGGTGGCACCGGCTGTGGAGCCAGACACTGCAGCAACTAGGTCATGCTCTGCTGTGCATTTCAGACGCTTCCCAGAAGCGGCTCGGCGCTCCCCTCCGCTTCAAATATGCGCCGAGTCTATTTTTGACAGATGGAGCATCAATTAGCGCACAGCAGATCGAACGGGCAGGAAGTCAGTCACAGAAAAGGGAGGGAGAATCCGGTTAATTTTCAAAATAAAAGACCCCGTGCAGACTCACGATCATAACGACAGACAGAAAAGAAACCATTTAACCACGTAGCCTGCTTATCCATGGTAGAAGCATAAGGAGCAAGGAAGGAGGACCTGATCAACAAAATTTGAGCAAGTAAACATGATCAGGCGGGCAAAACACACTGCTGAAACACTCCTGAAACGCTGCTGGTGAGGCTTGCAGCCGTGCAGAGGACGGAACAAAACCGCGGCGCACACGGGATGTTACAAAGCTGCGTCTGGTGGAAACCCCCGGTTACTCACGCACGTGATTTTATTATTTTCCAACTGCTATCAACTTCTATCCATCTGTCTTTGGATGGTGTCAAAATTGCCTGATACTTATGAAGTTCTGTTTGTTTTGGGTGGTTGATTATATCTATGGATGAGATTATAACTTGAAATGGTTTACATCAATCAAGTCACAAGAGTCTTCCACACGTTCTCATCGCAACTCATCACACTGACGATTTTGTCACTGTCCGTGTTTTGTCGGCATCTGATACTGAAGCACAAGATACCCTTTAGGGGGCGTATCTACCGTGGCTAGATAGCCTCCATTAAAGTGATTAACATTGTGAAATGGACTACTACTACTACAGTAGTAATATTTCATTTCAGTTCTGCGCATGGCATTCTTGTGTACTCAGCAGAACAGTTTAACCATTAATGCATCTTGGCCTCGTTTTAGGGCCATTTGGATTTTCATTTTATGACTGTTGATGAAGCTTTTTTTTTTTATCAATTTTGGAATTTCAACCTCCCCTCTTACATTAACTCTATAATGCACCGTGTAATCAACCGCCAACTTAATTTACCCCTTGGACCCATATTTGTACTATTGACTTCCATTAAGACCACAATTTTGACACCCCTGCCAATAGACTATCAAAACAAGATTTTTGGGGCGGGTGTAAATGTGTGCAGCTACAAAGACAGAAATGGTACGGAAGGTCAATAGTCCACCTCCCTGTCCCTCCCTCTCATTGAAAAAAGCCCAGTGGCATCACGTAAACAAGCTGGAATTTAAAGGATTAAAATCCTGAAAATGAAGAATAATATGTATTTATGATGAAGAAAATATATAGAAAAAATCTTTTTTGAATAATACATTCATATCATATTTATGTTCATATTCATCATATAGGCCCAAAAGTGGGCTGCAAGAGTAAATTGGTATACCAAATTAAAAATCTGACCCTGCAAAATAAATAAATAAATAAATAGATAAATAGATAAATAAATAGATAAATGAATAGATAAATAAGTAATTAAATAAATAAATAAATATGCATTCAAATCAATGTTGTTGCTAATCATTGACATACACCACACTGTTATAATTCTCCTCAAAAAAAAATCCACGTGGCATTTAGTATATTGTTTTTACTTCAGTTATTTTGTTTTTTCATTAAAAAACAAACAAAAAAAACAGTGGCATTGTGTAAAGAAGCTGACATTTAAAGGTTTAAGTCCGGAAAATGAAGATGATTATGTTTTTTTTATGATCAACACTGAAGTTGAAAAAAAAAAAAAAACGTATATTAAAGAAAAAGTAACAATAAATGCATGTCATAATTATGTTCATATTAATCAAAAAGGCCCAAATAGACCGAAAGAGTAAATTAAAGATTTATTTTCAAGGATGCACTGAAGTTTAACTTTCTCTGAACAAACAAAACAAAACAAAACAAACAAACCCAATAAAAACTGGGGTTATGACTTCTTCAGCTGACTTTTCCTCTTTTCCAGGCCAATCGGAAGAAAGTGAAGTTGTGCCAGGAATTCCTGTTCTGTTTTGACTCCTTACCTGAAATTGTTCTCTTTTTACACTGTATGACCCTCGTAAAAACACAATACTTTCACTGAAATTACTGGGGCCTGAGTTAGAAACTTGCATCATTACCTCGTGTTATGGGAACTGTTGTGTTAAAATGCTGATGTGCTTATTGTTTCTAAAACAAAATAAAGAATATGCATGATGAAGTATGTCCTAGAAGTGACTGTTGTGAAACTGCAGTGATATTGTGTAAGGATAAAAGCCTGTGTGTCTGTAAGAATTAGATACCTCCCAGTGTGTCTGTTTAAACATGTAAAGGTGAAGAGGGGGAGAAGAGTGAGGCCTTGCTCACATCAAGTGTTACAGATCAAGTACAGATAGTAGAAGACAGTTATGTTATAAGAACCCCAGAGAGACTGGAGACCAGCTGTGCTGTAGCCTGTGTTCTGACCTTGTTGCTAAACATTCACCTGTTTGTAACAAAGAGTGATATTCAAATGTTCAAGTATAAACTGCAGTGTAACTAATTTCTCTTCAGTCTCATGTGCTTCTTCCCCAGACGTACATGGAGGTTCTTGTTTCCAAGCAATAAATAATCATTTGGAATAAGAGGCAAAGACAGATATTGTGTCTGAGTATTAAATTGCTCTTTACTTCACCCTGACTAAATTTACTTGTTTCACTATCTTGTAGAGGGGCCCTTATTATTTCAGTACTTACATATCACTTACATGTCACATAATTCTGAATTAATTTGTACTCAGTCAAGCTGCCACATACTAAAAGAGAAATGATGTACAGTGAACATTACTTATCAGATACAATGAATAAACATTAAAAGTCCCATAACTTATCTTTCGTTGAAATTCTTTATTTTCAATTGAACTGACTTATTAACAAAACATATTTAAAAATTTAACTTGGTGCAAGATTGACAAATAAATCAGATGTTTTACTGTATTTAAAACTGCAAGTGCATTTTAGTTGTGCTAAATGTGTTAAAACCTGTGCTTGTACTGTTTTTTTTTTTTAAATTTGAATACTTTTGAAACTGTCTCACAAAGGCAAGCTGAGTGTCCACTAATAATGACTCAATACTGTAAAGACACATTACTGCAGTGTGGACAATATAAATGACCATGATCGTCATGGACCATAAAAGTGGACATTTTCTCTGCTTAGTCTTGAATTCACAGCATCTTCATATGTGTCAAAGCAGAGACAGAATGAGAACTTATGAAGTTACATAAAAAAAGTGTTTCTACTGGAAAAGATGCTAAAGTGTATATCCATAATTTTTTTATCTGAACAGAGACAAAAGTACTCCATCATTCTTTACTTGAGCTATTTTTGTAACGGGAATTGTGATTGTGGACAATGTGCAACTTTACCCAACTGATTTAGATGTTACTACAAATAAAGAACAGTTATCCAGTGATGACACTTCTTTTTCCATCTGCAGTCAAAAAAAATGATGAGGGCACAGACTAAAAACTACTGTAAGAGAAAGATCATTTCAACATTAATTCCTAAAGTTTTATTCACAGAGAACTTCAGAGCTGTACTCCTGCATTCATTATGCAGCATCTATGACTGAATACATACAGTAAGAAATGAGGAAACCAATGAGATATGTGGATCCTGTGATTATTTACAGACACTAACATTTAGGTCATTTTACGGACTGTTTACTATGTACTGCTATCTGTGTACTGAGTTGTACATACAGATACTTTATGCATAGTACAGTGGCAAATTTTATATGAGCTGCAGTAGAAAGAGATGTAAATCTTCAGAGTCAAACTAGTGATGATTACCAGCAAGTAATGAGTCAAGAGAGCTTAGAATGAGTAAAATCACCTTGAAATATTTTCCCAGAAAGGATCATTCTGAAAGCTGATCGAAACCAGCTGTAAAAGAAACCATAGATGAATGGATTGAGCACTGAATTTAACCATCCAAGCCACATACATGCATAAAACAAGTTATATGGTATTTCGAGAATTGTGAAAGCGCTTATGCTCCAAGAAATAAAGAAAGGAGTCCAACAGAGCAGAAAAAGTCCCATCACAATAGCCAGAGTTTTTGTGGCCTTTCTCTCCATCTTACTTTCAGACTTTGTGCTCTGACAGGTTGTGTTCTGGATGCTGCGTGCCTGTCTCAGTGCCACTGTCAAAATCTTTAGGTAGATGGCACACATTAAGATAGCTGGGAGATAAAAACCCAATACATATTGTAAAAGTAATAGAAGGGAACAAAGAAAAGATACAACCCAGCTCACCAGGATCATGAACACAAAAACATAGACATTTATTTTAGTTCTGTGCCTCAGAGGCTGACACACAGCATAATATCTGTCAACAGAAATAAAGCACAAGTTCCAAACAGAAGATGCACTCAGATACATACCAAATTTGTCTAGTACTGAACAAAAGTATTTCGTCATTGGAATCGCGACAATCAAGAAAAGTAAAACCCCAACAAGCAGGTCAGTTACAGCGAGCGAAAGGATGAGGAAGTTTGTAGGAGTGTGGAGCTGTTTAAAGTAAATAATGGATGTTATTACAAGAAGGTTCCCACACATTATAAGAGCTGATAAAGAGATAGCAAAAAAAGTTAATAGATGTATTGTGGAGATTGCTGTTGCGAAAGGCAAATATCCAAGACAGACACGTTTGTCCTCCAAAACATCATCAGACCTGTTGACAAAAAAGTTAGATTCCATGCATAAATGATCATTAATAGTGAGGCAACATTTGCAATAACATGCCTTAAATCAAGAAAATTATTAGTTTATAATTTCCTGCAAAGAGAGATTTTCAGTTATGTTTAGTGCTCTGTGTGTTTCACACTGTGCCTGTTTGGTTTGTGCATCTGTACTGATGGGAGCCCTTGGTCTGTGCCACTGAGCAGTATATTCAGATCAGAGTTATTATTCTGGGCTCATTTGCATATCATGGTCAATAGGGTACTCAATATAGTAGTACCAAAATTTACTATCATTCAGGGTTTCACTAAAATAAACTTGGAGGACTCATAAGAGTTGGAAGTTGAAAATTTGGTATGTTTAGGCATCAACACTTACTGGTTAGGTTTTGGAAAATATATTTGTTTGGGTTGGGAAATAAATTTAATATGCTACAATTCTACTTTTTCAGATTCCTCCATGTTCACAGTTTTTCTTGATGAATTACCCACAGAACCTTTATTCCTTTGAGCCTTCAGAAAAGGGGTGCAATATCTTTTATTTATGATTTCTTTTCTAATTTACAGAACCCATTGCTGGAGACTCTGAAATCTCCATGGGAGGGGGACTTTTGACTGGCTGCGACAGCAGAGCAGTGGAGAATAGTGTTGGAAGGGCCGCATAAGGCCTAAATCTGCACCGTCTTGCCATTTAATTATGTTTGATGTAATTTATGTGGTGTAAATGTGAGTCATGGTCAAACATATGGACTACAGTTGTGGGCTAAAGAGTCTACATGGGAGTTAAAGGTCAAAATAACAATATAAGTATTTTATAAGCTCACTTGGCCTCTCTGCACGCTAGTCAGAGTCATGCACTTATAACCAATCTCAGTTAGACCTCATTGTAAGTGGCTGGAAGGCAACCTGTGGAATCTGTGTTGTGTGGATAATGATGAGGTGACTTATTGTCCTTTTTTAACATGTGGAAGAAGATATTTTATTTCTTTCTATTTTATTCTTATTTTAGTATGATTCTCTGTATAAGCTTTATTTGAGTATCTCTGCTGAGAGTCAACCTTTTGCATTAATTGACATACCTCTGTAAATGAAACTTTTGTTGTATTGTGAGGAGAGCCCAGTTGTCCCCGATATCACACCTTACTAGTGAGAACAGTGAGAATAATTTTAGAGACATACATACACACACAGCTGTTTATCATAAATGAAAGTTGTTTGTGTTTATGAAGACATGTCTTTGTACTTCAGCAACCAGCGCTGATTCCTGTCTTGTGCAGAGAGGCCTATTGCGCCACAGTCTTTGCACTTTGACCAGGCCAGTCTAAGGCACAAGTCATTTCAACTGCAATGTGGTGAGCACAAGAAAGCAAAGTCAGTCAATTTGCCTCTCCTCTTGACTGCATCGTCTCTCTCCCCGCCTCCTCAGCCAGTGGAGCTGCGTAAAAATGATGATGACAATAATTATATATACATAAATATATATATAGAGTTATAAAATACAATATTATTTCATGGTGCTCCAGTGTAAAAGATAACCAGTTACGCATGACATTCATTTATTGTATTACTTTTTGCAGGTGTAAAAGCTACAGTAGACAACATTGTTTAGGTATAATTGAGTAATAACTTTATAATATCCTGTAAGCATAATGTAAATCAAGTCATCTGAGACAAACAATAGGTTTCTGCACCTCATCATGGCTGTTTTCAGCCTCTAAAGAATCTGGCCCGTGACGGTAGACTTCAACCAATCACAGGTCAGCTCAGACCACTGTGTTCCTATTGGCTGTTCTACTGCAGATGCGCGTTCCGTGCCTCCGGCAGAAGGAGAGAGCAAGCGACAATGGCGGACAGTGCGGCAGGGAGAGTAGCTATTCCAGCATTGGCTACAACTGCTTACACTGCTAAACAACCCAAAAAAAAAGGAAGACAGAATTAGAAAAGAGAGACTCTAAAAGAGAGTCTGACAACAAAAGGGACAAAACACGTGTTAATATCGGCAGAGCATTCCAGAAATGGAGAGAACTGCGGGATAGCCTCGGCCTGAAGTTGGATTCAGAGCTCGCCACTCTTCTCTTGGACAGGATATTTGTAATATTTGTTGTAATGTGTTGCGGTGATAGTTATGTTGTGTAGTTACATATCATGAAAGCAGATGACAAGCGACTACCGGTATGTTGAATGCTGCTAACAGTTTAGCCTTCTGCTAAGCGTAAGTAAAGCTTAGGGCTGAAGCTATTTGAAGTCCGTGTTTATGTTCTGCTAACCATAGCTAAAGCTCATGGTTGAAATGGTTAGAAATCTGTGTTTATGTTTTACTAACCGTAGCTAAAGCTTATGGTTGAAACTACTAGAAATCAGTGTTTATGTGGCTAGTGAGAGCCGCAAATCACAATATACCATATCCAAGGGCTTATATGCCTACAAGTTCGCCAAGACAACATGACGGTAATTCTAGCATTATATGATGGTTATTGGGCCTCAACTGAGAACGTGACAATCGAAATGAATTACGCTTACTTCTAAGTTACATGTTGCCATATCGTAGTCATCCTTGTCAGTCATCCCGATCGTCATATAAGCAACGTGATACTGCAGATGAATAAATGTTCTTTGTGGCAATGCCAAGGAAGTCAGATCAAACAATGCATCATGTTATTTTTTTAACTACTGGCATAAGTAGTTGTTCTCATTTTGTGTTTGTCATCTGTCAGTCAATATTATTTCTTGTCCCATGGAGGAAACGCATTTTCCCTGATATATTCTAGACTCCGTTTTGATATAATAGTTTCTTCTGTTTCATTAGCTTTCATGCTTCCAAAACACACAGGCCATTAAACAGAACCCATCCTCCAACTCAGCAAAGTTGATTTGGTGGATAGTTGTTTATGTTGACAAGTTTACAGTCACAATCTGAACAGACCCAACAGCAATTATAATCTAGTAAATATGCAAGATGTGACCAATAAAGCTAATCTTCTCTTAACTTGTTGTTGGAGTAGCAGAGCTGGACTCCAGCAACAATGAGGACGCATCACTGCAGCAACTTGATGCAAGGTGTATTTTCCATTTATTCAAGTATACCCTTTATGCTTAGTTCTTATATTCTGGTATCAACATTAGTAATGTAGTTGTGTGACAATATTCTCATATTATTTTACTGTACCTAGTATGACGTCGCTGGATGTAAATGCTGACAAAATCAATGTGGAAGAGTTTAATGACATTCAGAATCAGTGTTTCCGTTATCCGGTAATTACCGGACTTTGACTGGTAAAATCTGCCAAAGTCCAACATTTTTTAACACCGCCGGTCAAAATGTCCGGTGAAAATATTCCCTCCAAGCACAATTTGAATTTTTAAAAAATGGCAATTTCCACGTGTCATTTTATTAAAAAACAACAACAACAACAACAAAAAAAACTGAATCTTATTTTTTATGAATAGGCTGGTCTATGTGGAACAAAACTTTTTTTTTTTTTCACGAGGACCTAAACTTGTAGCACTTGTTTCATTTACTCTGACAAAGCGTGCAGTACAAAGACAAGAGCGAGAGCCGGAGAAACATGTCGAAACAGGCTAAACTCAAAGACTATTTTATGAAACAGAATAGTTCAAAGGAGAAGGATGATGATGAGGCTGAAATCCCGGATGCTGCAGCAGATGATGCCGTGCCTCCTGCCGAAAAGAAAAAGAAATGTCGGTCGTTCCGGGCCGAATGGAAAGATAAATATCCCTGGCTAAGGTGCGAAGTTACGGATGGAACAGAAAAAATGTTTTGCTCACATTGTGAAAAGTCATGACTTTAAAAGCACCAAATTACTTGCCTTAACGAATTTCGTTAGTAAATAATGTGAAGAATTGTAAAATATCATTTCCATGAGGCTATTCACTCAGGCAGTGACAGATCCCCCTATACAGCCTAAGTGTCATAGTCACTGTCAAGGTGCTGATCCTGTGACTGTCATATACGGGAGCTGTCCGTGGTCCGCTATTTGACTCCTCATTACTCACTGACGCACAGTGCAGGATTTTATAATCAGTTTTTGTAAACAGTCCACTCAGATTGTTACACAATTGTACTGTGAAGATAGAACAAATGTTTCTAAGACCAAATTATTTCTATTTTAAATCGGTTTATCACGTAGAGCGACAAAGATTACATCAATTGTGAATACACGCTCACTTAGCAACAGGACTACGTTTTCTGACAGGCTTGCGGTGAGTAGACTATATACATCTTCTGATCTCTGAAAATTTGACAGGCAAGGGCGGGGCCCTTTGTAAAGTATCTACCTCTAGAATTGACTGGGCAGATGACACCTGGTACCCTGGTAAAGAGTCTGTCTCATCTTTGGAGGAGGAGACTAAGAAAATCGACAGTGATGACGATGATGACAGTGACAGCAATTTTGTCCCCCCTTTTTGTGTTTGGTAAGTCACATATACCTTTTCTGTGGTATATGTTACAATCTGTGATCCACTTTCTTTGTTTAATTTGTATTTTTGTCATTTGTGGTGTTAGAACCTGTCATCACGTTGACTTAGTGTAAGGAATGTAATTTAGGGATGTACCAATTGACTGACAACGTAGATGTTCCTCTCTCCAGCAACATTTTCAAGCTCTTCCTGGGGAGATAAGAGAGGCCATATGAGATAAAACAACCTCTCCAGTGTTTTCTGGGTCTACCCTGTGGTCTCTTGCCAGTTAAAACTGCCTGAAAAACCTCATTAAGACAAGGGCCTCACTCCAGTTATATAAGGAACCGGATGGCTTGTAGCAACAACCCCTGTATACCATACTCCTAATCTACCCTCTTCAGCAGTGATCATCAACTGGCCCCCTATGAGCCACATCTGGTCTACAGAATGGCCACTGATGAAAGTATCATGAAATTTTTGGAATTACAGTATTCTGAACTGGTGAAATTCAGAGAAAAAATGCTGTATTACGTTACTGCTAGTACAAAGAGAGCGCATCCTACTGCTGCAGCCACACAAAAAAAAAAAAAAAAAAAAAGAAAGAAACTGGTGAAACACAAGTTTACCTTTATATTAGTCACAGAAAATACAATGTCTTCATAGGTAAGCTTAGCTTTCCCTTTATTGTTTATTAAAAGTGCATTTATATAACAAATCAATGCTCATTTTCAGCAATCTTTGACAGTGGATCAGTCAGAATAGATAGATATCTGTGGCCAAATCAAAACACGAGATAACTACAACCCAGTTTGAACAGGATATGGCTGTAGCAAGAACAGGAGGTACTGGGCAACAAAAATTCTTAGTTACTGGAAAGTGGAACCTCTAGGACATTAGACCGCTGCTCTGTGACATTGGGCAGGTGAGACTCTGGAATGCTGAGCAGCCGAGACTCTCTGCTGCTGGGTAGCTGAGGATTTGGGATGGTGGGCAGCTGGGAGGCATGTTGGTGAGTGCCATGCTTCTTTCTAGAAGGCCTTCAGGAAGGAAGCTCCAGGTAAGGATCAGGTTGGGAATTGATTGGCCTTGTGCTTGTCACCAGCTGGAGGCTAGCCGTCTGGTTACTGCCTGGCTCTAGAGCAGGGTCTAGCAGCAAGGAGATGATATGGACAAAAAAGTCTCAGCATTGTCTGGAACTTCTTTTTTGTGGGACCTGTCTTGAAAGCTTGCTGCGTTCCCCAGAAAGCAGAATCAGGCTGGAAGCTCACAAACCCAAGTCTAATCCACTGGAGTGCAGCCTGTGTGGAAAATAGGTTGCTAGCAAGCCAAGGTGCAGACACGAAGATAGTGGGCTGGATGCTTGCATGAAGAGGTGATGACTTGATAGAAGGCCACAGTGTGGTCTGGAGGGAAGCATGCTGAAAGCTAGCTGGCTGGGAAGCAGGCTGAAAGTCAGCGTGCTGGTGGCTAGCATGCTGGATGCTGGCTGACTGAGATGCAGGGCTGTCCAGGAAGTCTCTTAACTATGCAGGTATAATATAATAATAATAAACTTTATTTGTATAGTGCTTTTCAAAACCAGAGTTACAAGGTGCTTCACAAGTTAAAAATTCAGAAAAATCAAAATTTTGCCACAATTTAACAGCACATCATATGCAGAAAATGCAATAAAAATGGAGACAGGAAAAAAGAACAATGTTAAAATAATTAATTATACATAGAATTTACATAAACATTTTCATATAAAAAATATAAAATGGTAGTCTGTACAGGTAAGTTTTTAGAAGCTTTTAAAATGAGAATACTGATTCACCTGCTCTGATGTCAAGGGGGATTTTATCCCAAAATGTTGGAATGCAAAGTAGTTAAAGCCTTATCTCCTTATGTTTTAAGTGATAGAAATCTGAATTGAACTCAACAACTGAAGCAGAAGGTTTTTATCTCCAAATATTCTTTTTTGTTTGTTTCTTTGCAAACAGATGCCAGAGATGACCTTTAGCTGGGATTTATTAGCAGATTAAAAACAATGGGACCACAGCAAGTTACCTAGTCCCAAGGTCAAGTCTGACAACAGTATCTCTAAATATGAATATCTTCTCATATAGTTCTAAGGGTATGTCTCAGCTTTCAGAGATCCCTGCTTCAGAGGAATTGTGTTAAAATGCTGATGAGCTCATTACTTCCAAAACAAATCTAAGTATATGCATGATGAAATATGGCCTATAAACTACAGTGACATTGTGTAAGGATAAAAGTCTGTGTGTCTGTGAGAATTAGATACCTCCCAGTGTGTCTGTGTAAAAATATCTAATTTGTATACCAACTGCTTGACAAATATTTCCAAGAAAGGACTGGGAACATGTAAAGGTGAAGAGGGGGAGAAGAGTGAGGCCTTGCTCACATCAAGCGTTACAGATCAAGTACAGATAGTAGAAGACAGTTATGTAATAAGAACCCCAGAGAGACTGGAGACCAGCTGTGCTGTAGCCTGTGTTCTGACCTTGGTGATAAATATGCACCTGTTTGTAACAAAGAGTGACATTCAGATATTCACATATAAACTGCAATGTAACAAGTGTCTCTTCAGTCTCATGTGCTTCTTCCCCAGACGTACATGGAGGTTCTTGTTTCCAAGCAATAAATAATCATTTGGAATAAGAGACCAAGACAGATATTTTGTCTGAGTATTAAATTGCTCTTTACTTCACCCTGACTAAATTTACTTGTTTCACCATCTTGTAGAGGGGCCTGTATTATTTAAGTTCATCTTGTGCTTACATAACACATAATTCTGAATTAATTTGTACTCAGACAAGTTGCCACATACTAATTGCTGCAGAAATGATGCACAGTGAATGGGTTAGTATGTGGAGTCAGCATGAGTGTAAAGCTCAGTTTTGCCCCAGGAACCTCCACAACAGGGTTACTCAGCTTGCTTTGCCCAGGGACCAAATTTTCAAAATGACAGAGGGCCAGGGGCCAGTTAATAAATAAACATTAATAATGCCATTATTTTTCAGATAAAATGAATTAACATTAAAAGGCCCATAACTCATCTTTCTTTGGAATTCTTTATTTTCAAATTAACTGACTTATGAACAAAACATATCAAAAAATTTACTTGGTGCAGGGACTGACAGATAAATCAGTTGTTTTACTGCATTTACAAACTGAAGCTGCATTTTAGTTGTGCTTTGATAATTTGAAACAGGTTACAACATCAAACATAACTGAAAGCTCTTCCATCCTACCAAGAACAGAAAGAGCAGCATATTTAAGCTCTTTTAGTGTATAATACACATTTATGGGATCAGAATTATCCTCATTTCTGTGAAACTTTTGCTCCTCTTCAGCTAATAATGACACTTTCCACAGCCTGAAAGGTCATCATGCAAATCAGCCTTCTCTCTGTTACTAACGGGAAAAACTGTTAATCAATTGATTTTCATTGTGAATTAGAAAATAGTTGGAGGGCCATCTGACACCAACTGGGGGTCAGATTTTGCATTGAGAAATGACAATACATAACATATACACAGTTGTCAGATTCAAGAAAAAACCCTGCTTGTACTGTTTTGTAAATTTTAATACTTCTGAAACTGTCTCACAAAGGGAAGCTGAGTGTCCATTAATAATGACTCAATACTGTTAAGACACAAACTGCAGTGGGGACAATATAATGGCTATGATCATCAAGACCATAAAATTGGACACTGACTGAAAACTACTGCAAGAAAAATAATTTCAACATTAATTCCTGAAGTTTTATTCACAGAGAACTTCAGAGCTGTACTCCTGCATTCATTATGCAGCATCTGTGACTGAATACATACAGTAAGAAATGAGGAAAACAATGAGATATGTGGATCCTGTTATTACTTACATGAGTATTGACATTATTTTATGTACTTTTTAGTATGTACTGCTATCTGTGTACTGAGTAGTACATACAAATACTTCATGCATAGTACAGTGGCAAATTTTATATGGCCTGCAGTAGAAAGAGATGTAAATCTTCAGAGCCAAACTAGTGATGATTAGCAGCAAGTAATGAGTCAAGAGAGCTTAGAATGAGTAAAATCACCTTGAAATATTTTCCCAGAAATGATCATTCTGAAAGCTGATCGAAACCAGCTGTAAAAGAAAGCATAGATGAATGGATTAAACATCGAATTTAACCATCCAAGCCACACAAATGCATAATACACAGAAAATGGTACTCCGTAATTAATCAAAGGGTCAAAGGTCCAACAAATAAAGAAAGGAGTCCAACAGATCAGAAAAACTCCCATCACAATAGCCAGAGTTTTTGTGGCCTTTCTCTCCATCTTACTTTCAGACTTTGTGCTCTGACAGGTTGTGTTCTGGATGCTGCGTGCCTGTCTCTGTGCCACCGTCAAAATCTTTAGGTAGATGATAACCATTACGATAGTTGGGAGGAAAAAAGAAAAAATATCTTGCAGCCCTATAACCGAGATGCTAAGAGCAGATATAATCCAGGTCACCAGGATCATGATCACAATAACCCGGACATTTACTTTAGTTCTGTACCTCAGAGGCTGACACACAGCATAATATCTGTCAACAGAAATAAAGCACAAGTTCCAAACAGAAGATGTACACAGATAGAGATCAAATTTGTCTAGTACCAAACAAGTGTTTTTTGCAGCCGGTATCACAACATACAGCAAAAGTAAAACCCCAAGAAGAAGGTCAGATACAGCGAGAGAGAGGATGAGGAAGTTTGTTGGAGTGTGGAGCTGTTTGAAGTAAATAATGGAGGTTATTACAAGAAGGTTCCCACATATTATAAGAAATGATAAAGCGCCCACAAAAATATATAATAAATGCATCCCACTAATTGCTGTTGTGCCAGGTACATTTGGTGCATAAAGACAGATAATTCTGTCCTCAAAAACATCATCAGACCTGTTTAAAAAGAAGTTAGGTTCCATGCATAAATTAATAGTGAGGCA
Source organism: Lutjanus argentimaculatus (assembly GCA_034769285.1). Taxonomy (NCBI): domain Eukaryota; kingdom Metazoa; phylum Chordata; class Actinopteri; order Lutjaniformes; family Lutjanidae; genus Lutjanus; species Lutjanus argentimaculatus. The sequence continues at coordinate 412,478 of JAWZSL010000061.1, read as the reverse complement.
ACATTTGCAATACCATGCCTTAAATCAAGAAAATTAATAGTATCAAGTTTAATGTAGAGTGAGATTTTCATTTAATTTTAGTGCTCTGTTTGGTTTCTCCATCTGTACTGATGGGAGCCCTTGGTCTGTGCCACTGAGCAGTATATTCGTTTCTGTTATTCAGTTATGTTCATTAGCATATCATGGTCAAGTGACCCTCTCAAAGGGGTTCTCAATGTAGTAGTACCAAAAGTTAGTATCATTTAGTGTTTCACCTACATAAACTTGGAGGACTCATAAGACTGGGAAGTTGACAAACTGTTGCAATTTGGATGGTTCATGGTTTGCATTAAAAATAAGTATGTTAAACGACTGCGAAATAAATTTAATATAGCATAAGATTCATCCAAATTTGCAGTTATATCAAAGTTAACACAGCTTCCTTTCTGAATTTTCTTTATTGATTTTCTCGATATTACCACTACTAATAAAATAAATACATTTTAAAAAATCAAAATACATAAATAAATAATCTCTGAAAATTAGTAGTGGAACGATCATCTTTTGCATGGTCCCTATAAATCTGGTTCAGCCCATTCTTTATCCGTGTACTAAATAAAACCGTCAAACCAAAACATCAAATATGCGCTGGCTAAATTATTGCTATATGTCACATTTGAGCATTAATATTTAGAAATGGTAAGATGTTGAAATTTCCTCTGCATGTTGTAACTTCCCAGACTCCTAGGTGGTGGGACTTAAACTCTATGCAAGAAGCAGAAGGAGCTAGAGTGACAAGAATGAAAAATGGAGATGTTGACTGTTTTTTCATCATAAATTGCAAAGTTACTATGTTATTTTTCTTCTTTTGTGATCAAATTTTTTTGGTATTTACACATTAATATAATTAACCATGGATCCCATTCAGCCTGGACTGTGGGGACCTGGGGAACAATTATATCAAGGATTTAATCATAGTGATAGCTCCTTTCCAGTGTGGTATATTTTCTTGGTGCATGTTGGCAAGTCAGTGATATATACTTGCTATATAGTCAATAAGCCATCATCATATACTGACAGAGTGTGGAGCTTTTCATCTGCAAGCTATTACTCACTTTGGAGCTGAAAGGTCAATCAGCCAGAGATGTCTCTGCTTGACACAGAGAGAGTATTTTCATTGTGGTAAAATATTTTAGTCACACCAACCTCAAGACTGTCCTACCCAGATTTTATAACGTGGACATTAAAACAAGAAAGAGCAGGACACTGGACCAGGTATACACTAACATCCTTGGGGCATACAGGACCCATCCATCCCCTCACTTTGGACGATGTCACCACCTATCCCTGTTTCTCACACCAGCCAACAAACCCCTCATCTGCAGCGCAAAACCACAGTACAGAACAGTGCAGTGCTGGATTGAGAAGGCCTCATCATTATTACTGGACTTTTTTGAAGACCTAGCTCCAGACCTCCACAACATTACCCCACATTACCCACCTAGGTAACCCAAACACCTATGTCAGATGCTGTTTGTTGACTGAAGCTTGGATTTTAACTCCATCAGCCCAAACAGACTGGTCAACAAACTGCAGACATTGCACCTTGGAACCCCCCTCTGTCTGTGGATTGAGGACTTCCTCTTAAATCGACCTCAGCATGTCAGGATGGGCAACCTCACCTCCTCCACCATCATTCTCAACACCGGCGTACCCCAAGGCTGCGTCCTCAGTCCAGTCTTGTACTTGTACACCTATGATTGTACCCCCCACCCCCAGCTCCAACACCCTCATTAAATATGCAGACAACACAACCATTGTGGGTCTGATTTCAAACAATAACGAAGCACCTTACAGTGAGGAAGTCCAAACACTGTCATGGTGCAGAGACCTGAACCTCAACACACGAAAAACTAATCAAATCATCATCGATTTCAGGAAAGCAAAGACAGCACAGCATGCAGGACTAAGCATTAATGGGGAGGAGGTGGAGCAGGTTGCTGACTTCAAATTCCTGGGAGTTTACATTTCAGAGGATGTGAGCTGGAGCATGAACACAGTCCACATGATCAGGAAAGCCCAGCAGCGCCTCTTCTTCTTGAGAACCCTGAAGCGCAACAAACTTCCCCCAGCTCTGCTGAGAAACTTACCATTGCACTATAGTGAGTGTCCTGATGTATAGCTGTACTGTCTGTTACTTAAAGAATAACTTAGGTATTTTTCAACCTGGGCCCTATTTCCCCATGTGTATGTGTGTGTATGATTAATAGGTACAACTCGTTTTAAAATTGGTTCAGTATTGAGGGAGGCGGATGCAGCTGGCAGCCGTTAAACGAGTTATAACGATATGAGGGCAAATACGTCCCGTAAAAGTTTGTGCATTAAAAGTGCTTTTTTGCACCACAGACTGGATCAGATCGCCAGTGTAATCTCTGTCAACAGCATGCTTCACTTACTGCTTGCTGTGTGTGACGACATCTTGTGGGATCTTTGTTTGTTGCCGGAAGAAAACAGAGGAGCCATGCTGAGAGCCGGTCAGAGCGGAGTTCAATCAAGATGGTGGAGTAGAATTCCCTCCGCCCAAACTCCACAAACTTTGTTTCAGCAAAACCTTTAATAAGACCTAATTCAAGTCTATCAAACTTACAAATAAAAATATCAAAATCTGAATAGACAAATAGATGCTTTATTGTCATTGCTCATAAAAATACAACGAAACTTCATTTAGCAGCAGTCCCTTGTAGAAGCTTATAATATAAATTTTAGAAATCTAAGATAAAATAAATAATTAATTAATAAATAGTAATTAAAGTTGCTTTCCAGTCCAGGTATTGTACATACACAGTAGGTGATATGGGAGAGAGAGTGTGTGTGTGTGTGTGTGTTGGATGTTGTTATGGGTTCAGTTTATCCACAATTCTGGGGAAGAAACTGTTCCTCAGTCTGTTAGTGTGTGTTCGCATAACTGTGAGCCTTCCTGATGCAAGGGTGGAGAACAGGGAGTGTCATGGGTGTGTGGGGTAATTTCTGATGTTTGTAGCCGGTCTGAGGAGATGGCTCGAGTGGATCTCCTCCAGGTTCGGGAGCGAAGCCAACAACCCCTGAGCCGTTTTAATAACCAGCTGCAGTTCCTTCCTCTCTGCTTCCATGCAGATTAAAGGATAACTTCAGTATTTTTCAACCTGGGCCCTATTTCCCCATGTGTATGTGTGTGTATGATTAATAGGTACAACTCGTTTTAAAATTGGTTCAGTATTGAGGGAGGCGGATGCAGCCAGCAGCCGTTAAACGAGTTATAACGATATGAGGGCAAATACGTTCTGTAAAAGTTTGTGCATTAAAAGTGCTTTTTTGCACCACAGACTGGATCAGATCGCCAGTGTAATCTCTGTCAACAGCATGCTTCACTTACTGCTTGCTGTGTGTGACGACATCTTGTGGGATCTTTGTTTGTTGCCGGAAGAAAACAGAGGAGTCATGCTGAGAGCCGGTCAGAGTGGAGTTAGCTGTCCCGGAGTTCAGTTGAAAGTTTTACTGCAACTATTGAAAACAGTGGTTCGTGTTTGTGCTTAGCCGAATTGCAAGAACAGGATGTTGCGCAACACCCCATACAGCTTTCATAGGCTGCCTTTGTCGGACAGCAACATACTGAAGTTGTGGCTAATTGTGCTACAATTGGATGCTAACACTCCTGTCCAGACACTGCGCCTTGCAGACCATCGGGTCTGCAGCGCACACTTTTCCCAAGATGACTACTGCCAGCCCAAGAAGAGAAGACATCCAATCCCGAAACACTTCACCAAACACACCTCAAGAAAACAGCTGTCCCACTCACGCCAACAAAGACGTTCTTCAACGAGCATCGTTCACGAGATGTCGTCACAGAGTGAACGGTAAGAGAGACAGCTCAGATTACACTGGCAATCTGAGCTGGACTGTGGCGAAAAAAGCACTTTTAATGCACAAACTTTTACTGGACGTATTTGCCCTCATATCGTTATAACTTGTTTCGTGGCTGCTGGCTGCATTCTCCTCCCTCAATACTGAACCAATTTTAAAATGAGTTGTGCCTATCAATCATACACATGGGGAAATAGGGCCCAGGTTGAAAAATACTGAAATTATCCTTTAAGCTGCACGGAAGCAGAGAGGAAGGAACTGCAGCTGGTTATTAAAACTGCTCAGCGGGTTGTTGGCTTCCCGCTCCCGAACCTGGAGGAGATCCACTCAAGCCATCTCCTCAGACCGGCTACAAACATCAGAAATTACCCCACACACCCATGACACTCCCTGTTCTCCACCCTTACATCAGGAAGGCTCACAGTTATGCGAACACACACTAACAGACTGAGGAACAGTTTCTTCCCCAGAATTGTGGATAAACTGAACCCATAACAACCCCCAACACACACACACACACTCTCCCATATCCCCTACTGTGTATGTACAATACCTGGACTGGAAAGCAACTTTAATTACTATTTATTAATTATTTATTTATTTTATCTTAGATTTCTAAAATTTATATTATAAGCTTCTACAAGGGACTGCTGCTAAATGAAGTTTCGTTGTATTTTTATGAGCAATGACAATGAAGCATCTATTTGTCTATTCAGATTTTGATATTTTTATTTGTAAGTTTGATAGACTTGAATGAGGTCTTATTAAAGGTTTTGCTGAAACAAAGTTTGTGGAGTTTGGGCAGAGGGAATTCTACTCCACCATCTTGATCACAGCAACCCCCCATGGCAGTTTTTACTGTATTTTTCTAAGCTAATAGCCGAATGTTTAATGAGTGTGTACCCTGTTAAACAGAAGAGTGAGATGAGTTTGTTTTCAGAAAGTCACTCTGCTCAATTAGCACATATGATGTCACCATGTGTGAACTGTTGTTACCTAACTTGCTGTTGCTCTCGCTACCCACGAGGGAAACAGACTGCAGAGGCTGAGGCTAGCTGGGACTTATTAGCAGATAAAAAAAATAACGGGACTACAGCAAGTTGCTTTGTCCAAAGGTCATGTTTGACAACAATATCTCTGAATATGAATATTGTATTGTATGTCTCAGCCTTTGGAGACCCCTGCTTCAGAGGAACTAAAGCATAATGACATTGTAGTTCTTTGTACCATTCTTGAAACTAAATTTGAACATATAAAAGATTCAAAACAAGTGATATGGTGGAAAAGTAAGTTATATACAAACAAACACACTACTTAAATGTACATAATTTCCCTGTTGTGGCTTCATATTACATTTTCAGAATTTAACTGGTTGTATAAGGTACCAGTCCGGTCTTTACTTGAAAGAACAGGGGTAGGTACTTATACAGTTGTGCTCATAAGTTTACATACCCTGGCAGAATTTATGATTTCTTGGCCATTTTTCAGAGAATATGAATGATAAGAGAAAAACTTTTCTTTCACTCATGGTTAGTGGTTGGGTGAAGCCATTTATGATCAAACAACTGTTTACTCTCTTTTAGATCATAATGACAACAGAAACTACCCAAATGACCCTGATCAAAAGTTTACATACTGTCAGGATTCTATATTTTATGGCCTAAATTATGTTCTTTTTCACCGATTGGCAATACAAGTATTGAACTTCTCAATTTGATTCATAAGCATTTAAATCTTGCAACATTTAAGTTACATGTTGACATGATAGCATCATACAGATGTTTAAGATTTGTTGGCTGCACATTCATGATGCAGTTGTCTCATTTTGATGGCATTTTTATAAGAAGTGTGACTCTCCCTTCCTGATTTATGTCTGGTCTCTGTTTTTACCGAAACCACCACCACACAGACAGACCTTAGACACCTACACTCAAGTCTCACTTCCTTAGCTTTTTATCAAACCAAATGTCAACTTTTTTGGCCAGAATATCAAATTTAGGTGAAAGGTACAAGGCGTCTAGCTGTTTTACATTTCAGGGCGCTGTCACTCTGGATTGGAAGAAACGAGTGTCAAGAAACTCGGTCCAGGCCATGGACCAACGAAGGGAGAGCTAAGTCTAAACCGCGGCTCCTCCCCATCACTATAGACCAATTAGATATTTGCACATTTTCATTTAAAACACTGTGTAACGTTAAGTTAGGCACTCTTTCTTTAGGAAGTGGCTACAGCTAACTACTTGCAGCTACCTGCTCGTGGACTGTGGTTTCTGATCAAAGAAAGATCCATGTACATGAAATTCTATTCTGCCAATGTTAATTAAATTCTTTAATTGGAAATAGATAGCTTCCTGGATTTCTTGCAATAAACGAACACGAACTCCACAATACCCCAGTTCTTAATACCATGTATTGCCCCCTTTAACATCAATGACAGCTTGAAGTCTTTTGTGGTAGTTGTGGATGAGGCTCTTTATTTTCTCAGATGGTAAAGCTGCCCATTCTTCTTGGCAAAAAGCCTCCAGTTCCTGTAAATTCGTGGGCTGTCTTGCATGAACTGCACGTTTGAGATCTCCCCAGAGTGGCTTAATGATATTGAGGTCAGGAGACTGAGATGGCCACTCTAGAACCTTCGCTTTATTCTGCTGTAGCCAATGACAGGTCGACTTGGCCTTGTGTTTTGGATCATTGTCATGTTGGAACGTCCAAGTACGTCCCACACACAGCTTCCGGGCTGATGAGTGCAAATTTTCCTCCAGTATTTTCTGATGACATGCTGCATTCATCTTGCCATCAATTTTGACCAAGTTTCCTGTGCCTTTGTAGCTCACACATCCCCAGAACATCAGCGATCCACCTCCGTGTTTCACAGTAGGAATGGTGTACCTTTCATCATAGGCCTTGTTGACTCCTCTCCAAATGTAACGTTTATGGTTGTGGCCAAAAAGTTCAATTTTGGTCTCATCACTCCAAATGACTTTGTTCCAGAAGTTTTGAGGCTTGTCTCTGTGCTGTTTGGTGTATTGTAAGCGGGATGCTTTTTGGCATTTGCGTAGTAATGGCTTTCTTCTGGCGACTCGACCATGCAGCCCATTTTTCTTCAAGTGCTTCCTTATTGTGCATCTTGAAACAGCCACACCACTTTTTTTCAGAGAGTCCTGCATTTCAGCTGAAGTTATTTGTGGGTTTTTCTTTGCATCCCTGAACATTTTCCTGGCAGTTGTGGCTGAAAGTTTTGTTGGTCTACCTGACCATGGTTTGGTTTCAACAGAATCCCTCATTTTCCACTTCTTAATTAGAGTTTGAACACTGCTGATTGGCATTCTCAATTCCTTGGATATCTTTTTATATCCCTTCCCTGTTTTATACAGTTCAATTACTTTTTCCCGCAGATCCTTTGACAATTCTTTTGCTTTCCCCATGACTCAGAATCCAGAAACGTCAGTGCAGCACTGGATGAAAGATGCAAGGGTCTGTCAGGAGCCCAGAAACTCACTGACCTTTTATACACACACACTGATTACAAGCAAACAGATCACAGGGAGGATGGTTACCTTTAGTAGCCATTCAAACCTGTTTGTGTCAACTTGTGTGCATGTTATCAGGCCAAAATCTCCAGGGTATGTAAACTTTTGATCAGGGTCATTTGGGTAGTTTCTGTTGTCATTATGATTTAAAAAGAGTAAACACAGTTGTTTGACAATAAATGGCTTCACCCAACCACTAACCATGAGTGAAAAAAAGGTTTTTCTCTTATCATTCATATTCTCTGAAAAATGGTCAAAAAATCATAAATTCTGCCAGGGTATGTAAACTTATGAGCACAACTGTATACAATATGCAGTATAGACAGTGTTTGGAGATGGCAGGACGTCTTCAAGCAGCTTTATGTGGAAAATTAATTTACATGAACACCTGTAAAAAGTAATACAATAAATGAACCACAAATGTCATGCAGATATGTAACTGGTTATGTTTTACACTGAAGCACCTTGAATAATTCTTTTTATCATCGTCATTATTATACAGCTCCAGCTGGCTGAAGAGTCGGGGAATGAGGAGTTGGGGAGAAGAGTGAGGAGTGAGGTAGAAGACAGTACGGTCGAGAGGAGAGATGAACCGATCCAGTCTGGCTGCAAAGCTGCCATCTCAATCAGCTCAGGTGGGCCACCTGAGCTGCATCTGTAATGATGGGACCCCTTGATCTGAGCCACTGAGCAGTGTATTCCTCTGACTTAACTCAGCAGTCTGTCTGTTATGTCCCCTTAGTCTCTTTTTTTTCTCTGTGAATGAAGTAACTTTGAAGTGCTTTTGTCCTTCAGTCAACATGGTCAGAAACACTAATTATCTTACAGTAAACAGTTGAGTGAGGTCTGGGCTCGCTGCTGCTGACAGATTTAGAGGCCACTGATGGTATTATCATCTCATTAGGGGTGCACTTCAGTGTTTACTTATATTGTTTTCATAGCCAACATTTTTTCATACTTAACAAAAAGCAAACAAACAGTTATTTCTGTACACTTAGCCGTGCTTTGGATGCTAACTCAGGAACTCTTCTGTGGCAAGCTAAGCATTGTTGGCTTTGTCTGTACTTCTGTCAAACATCAATGAACAAACTTGGAGTTCTCCTCTCGTCTGGGCATGATGTAAGTGTGTACCGATTTTCGGGCATTTCGGTGAAACATGTGGTCTGTGCTCATGTTTAAAGGGCGTGGCCAACTGATCGCACACACCAAAATTGGCGTGTTGTTGAGTATGTTAAAGCCCCCAAAAAGGTGATATACTTCTAGGAAAAATAATAAGAACTTCAGTTTCAATATTATTAGGGCCTAAGGGTGCTCGGGCCCTAATAATAAGAATGTGAGTAAGTGTGCTGTTGAGTGTTCTTAGATTCTGGTCTTCCCTAAACACAGATCTGACATTTGACTGACTTTGGTGAATGCCAGAATCTTGGTGAAACCTGTGTAAATTAGGGCTGGGTATTGTTAAGAACCTCACGATTCGATTCGATTTCGATTCTTTAGGTTTCGATTCGATTCGATTTTGATTCGATTCGATATTGATTTAAATTCTTCAATATCGATTCAGTAACAAGTAGAAATACACAAATAATTAAGAGTACCTGTTGGCAATTTTTAAATATTTATTTTCATGCCCATAACACATGTGGTACGTTACTTCACATCTTTGGGCAATAAAACATCTGAAAAATAAAACATTAGCAGCACCATAATAGCTCACTTGTGCATATGTAGTACAAAAGTAAAAAACATGACAGTTCTGTATCAAAATGAAAAAGTAAAGTGCATGTAAACTTAAATAAAATGTCTTTCCTCTTGGACATTGTGATATACCTCACAACATCTGAAAATAAAACATTAGCAGCACCATAATAACTCACTTGTGCATATATAGAACAAAAGTAAAAAAAACATGACAGTTCTGTATCAAAATGAAAAGTAAAGTGCATGTAAACTGTCTTACATCTTGGAAATTGTGATATACCTCAACAACATTTTTTTGAACAATAACATCTGAACCATGTCCCTTCATTTCTGGTCACATACTAAGTGTGCACATGTAGATTTTTGTTTAGGAAAAGCAGCTGGTCTACATGTTCAGGCTTCAATGCACTTCTCTGGGCCGTGACAATGTCACCAGCTGTTGAGAAGATCCTCTCAGCTGGTACACTAGTTCCAGGGATACAGAGGTATCGTTTAGCTTGGCATGACAACAGGGGGAATTCCCCCTCATGTTCCCTCCACCAGTGGAGTGGATTGGTGGAGAGTGGCAGTGGTTTTACCTCTTTGTACCTCATCACCTCATCTAATGCCTTGTCATCTGCAGTTCTGGACACTGCTACTTGGGTATATGTGTTCCCCAGGAGATCAGCCAGAGCACAAGAGCCCCTTGCTTTCTTTGATGGGGGCACAGGGTCATCAGCTGGCTCTGCCTGCTGCTCCAGCACCTCAACTGCCTCACTGTCTGCTGCATTTATTGGCTCACTCTGCTGAAAAAATAAATGAATCACATTAGTAAAGAAGAGCTTTAGAATTTTATGATTATACAGTTAGTTTTAAATGCATTGTGGTGTATAATGGAGGCAAAATTGTTTTACTAAAATTTGCCAGTGAGTGTTAGAATATTTGGTCTGTGCTTCTCATGAGCACAACTCACTGACATTATTCGTGTGCACACAGTCTGCATCTTCATTCAATATACAGTTGTACTTACAGAGCTTTTATCAGTTGCCAGTTCCTCAGTGAGATGATGACTTTGGTGAAGACATCCTCCTGCTCATCATCTGACAGAAAAGGCAGGGCCTTAAAGCGAGGGTCCAGAACTGAGGCTATGGACAGGTCATCTTTCAGGCCTGTGTACCTTAGAAATAAATCAAATAAATTCACATTAGGGTAAATCGTTTTGTCACATGATGATGAAATTCTTATAAAAATATTTTTTAGTCATATAGTAAAAACTGAATAAAACAGGCCTTACAATGTCATGATGATTGAGTTTGTAGAACAAATACCTTTTCTGGAGATCCTGACGCACAGCAGACTTCATCTCCTTCACCATCACAGAGTCATCGGGGGCTGGTTGCATCTCCTCCAGAAGTCTTGCTCTTAGGGGTGCGATGACAGACAGCGTTGGGGTACCTTCTTGAGACATCACTAAGGTGGCTTTCTTCAGTGGCTTCAGGGCCTCTGCAACATTCTCTGCTGCCGTTATGTCTGCTTCAGTAAGGGTGCACAGATCTTTTTCTTGTTTTCGTACTTCAGGGGCAAGAAGTGCAGCAGAGACAGCTGGTTGCTGCTCCAAAAATCTCTCCAACATGTCTAATGAGCTGTTCCAACGCGTAGGTACATCAGTTATTAGTTTGTGCTGTGGGAGGTCCAGCAACTGCTGTTTCTTCTTGAGTGCATTACAGGCTAAGGTGCTCCGGTGAAAAAAAGTGGAGATGCGCCTCACTCTGCCGAGAAGCCGTGCGACAGCTGGGTTTTTAAGAGCAGCCTGTGAAGCCAAATTGAGTACATGGGCAAAGCAGCCAACATGCAATGATGACTCCATGAGACTGACAGCAAGTAGCATGTTAGCGGCATTGTCTGTGACAATTGCCGGTACTTTATCGGTTAAACCCCATTCATGTATTGCCTCTGTCAACAAGTTCGCCATATTGCTCCTGTGTGGCTTCCGTGCAGGGCTCGGGTCTGCAGAACATGTGACACTAATTCCCACTCATTAGAAATGAAATGAGAAGTGATAGTTACGTACGGTCAGTCGCTCTAGAAGTCCAACCATCAACGTAAGAGCCACTCTCTCTGCCGACTTCAACGACGCCAAAACCTCTGTCTTCACCTCTGTGTACAGCTTCGGGATGGCGACCTCTGTCATGTGTTTTCGTGTTGGTATAGCGTATCGTGGTTCAAGTGTGTGTACCATCTTCTTAAAACCTTCATTTTCCACGACACTGTACGGTCGAAGGTCCTTGCAAATGAAGATGGCCACGGACTCTGTTATCTTTTGTGCGCGGACAGAGCTTGGCGGTAGTTTGCAGACAAAGGCTTTGTCAGTTGCGTCTGTTTTGAATCCACAGGTTTAGCCGTGGGTTGTTGCAGAGCATCCGCATGGTGTCGGGTTAAGTGATTCCGCAAATTCGTTGTGTTACTGTTGTACTTTAATTCTGCTGGCACAACTTACACACCACCCTACTTTTGTCTATTTCTTGTGTTCCGGATTTACATGAGAATCCAAAATGAGTCCAAACGTCTGATCTTAAAGACTTGCTTGCCTTCGTCGCCATATTGTTGTTGTTTGGTCGCGTGCAGCCCTCCTTAAAACGCGAATCACACGAAGATGTGGCGCACAGCGCCCCCAATGGCCAGGAGGTGAATCGAAATTTAGAGGGTTTGCTTAATCGATATTGAATTAGGGGGCGGTAATTACAATGCATCGATTTTTCGATATTTTTACCCACCTCCTAGTGTAAATGGCTGCTGACATGCTGAGAAGCAAGAGTGATAAAGATAAATTCACTTTTTAATACTGAAAGTTTGAAACATAAAGGAGGAGAAGGTCCCCTCCTGCTTCTAAAAGATTCTGCAACATAAGAAAAACAGAGTGACTACATTGTTTCTTCCTCCACAAGCTTCAGTCTGTCTGAATCTGTCCACTGATTCTCAGCAGCTGTCTTCATATCTTCAGTTTATCTTGCGCTTACATGTCACATCAATATTTCTTAATTTTTCCTTGATCAAGTTGCCAAGTATGAGCATAAAGCCATTTTGCAAAATGACAGGAGGCCAATAACAATACTTCTCAGATAAAGTATTAAATATTAGAAGCCCATAAGTCACATTTCTTTTAAATTCTTTATTCAATTTCAAAGTGATTTATTAACTAAATTAACTTGGTTCAAGATTTACAGAAAAATCAGTTGTTGTTGTGTTTTACTGCATTTAAAATCTCCTGCCGCATTTTAGTTGTGCTTTGGTAACATTTGAAACAGGTTGCAAGATTAGACATAACTGGAAACTCTTCCATCCTACCAGAAACAGAAGAGAGGAGCATAATGAATTCTTTTAGTATGTAATACACACTTGTGGAATGAGAATTATCCACTTCTGTCCCTCCTTCCTGGTAATAACAGTGTCAATCAATTGATTTTCGTTGTGAATGAGAAAATAGTCAGAAGCCTATAGGGGGCCAGATTTGGCCCGCTGGCAAGGATAATCTGGCCCTGCCTGAACTAACACATATAAGATTTGAGATTAAAATAGTTTTTGAAGAAAGCTTACTATCTACTTTAAAACTTACTATAATTTTCCATTGCATTAAAATGTAATCATTTAACAACTATGTTGTAATGTAGGTGCATTGATTGGTCACTGATTATATCACAGCAGAGGTGAGATGTGAGGTGATTTTATTTTACAGTGTGAAAATGTCTCAGAAAGGCAAGCCGAGTGTCCACCAAAAATGACTTAATATTGTTCATACACAAAGTGCAGTGTGGACAGTAGGAATGGACATGGTCATCATGGTCCATGAAAGTGGACATTTTCTCTGCTTAGTCTTGATTTCACAACATCTTCATGAGTGTAAAAGCGGAGACAGAATGAAAACTTATGAACCTGCACAAAAAAGATTCTACTGTAAAGGATGCAAAAGTTTACATTCCCTAAATATGTTATCTGAACAGAGACAAAGTAAACTTCTGTTATTTACTTTAACTGTTTTTGTGCCGGGAGAACCTGTGTCTGCAGTAAAAAGAGATGTAAATCTTCAGAGCCAAACTTAGTGATGATTACCAGGAAGTAATGAGTCAAGAGAGCTTAGAATGAGTAAAATCACCTTGAAATATTTTCCCAGAAATGATCATTCTGAAAGCTGATCGAAACCAGCTGTAAAAGAAACCATAGATGAATGGATTTGAGCATTGAATTTGACCATCCAAGCCATACACATGCATTATACAAGGTGAATGGTATACTGTAATTAATCCAAGGGTTAATGGTCCAACAAAGATAGAAAGGAGTCCAGCAGATCAGAAACATTCCCATCACAATAGCCAGAGTTTTTGTGGCCTTTCTCTTCATCTTACTTTCAGACTTTGTGCTCTGACAGGTTGTGTTCTGGATGCTGCGTGCCTGTCTCAGTGCCACCGTCAAAATCTTTAGATAGATGATAGACATTATGAAAGCTGGGAGGAAAAAACCAAAAATATCTTGTAAAAGCAATATTGAGATGCTAACACCAGATACAGTCCAGCTCACCAGGATCATGACCACAGTAACACGGACATTTATTTTAGTTCTGTACCTCAGAGGCTGACACACAGCATAATAATCTGTCAACAGAAATGAAGCACAAGTTCCAAATAGAAGATGTGCTCAGATAAAGATCAAAGTCATCTAGTACTGAACAAGAGTGTGCCGTAGCTGGTATCACAACATAGAACAAAAGTAAAACCCCAACAAGCAGGTCAGCTACAGCAAGAGAGAGGATGAGGAAGTTTGTAGGAGTGTGGAGCTGTTTGAAGTAAATAATAGAGGTTATTACAAGAAGGTTTCCACATATTATCATAACTGATAAAAAGCCAACAAAAATATATAATAAATACTTTGGTGTTGGTGCCTGTTTGATAACAGAAAATGTTTTCTTTTAAAACATCATCAGAACTGTTGACAGAAAAGTCAGGTTCCATGCTTAAATGATCATTATAATAGTGAAGTAACTATTGCAATAACATGCCTTATATAAAGAAAATTCAAAGTTTCTAGTTTTCTGTAGAGAGATTTTAGGTAAATTTTAGTGCTCTGTGTGTTTCACACTATGCTGAATTATTTTGTGCATCTGTACTGATGGGAGGCCTTGGTCTGTGTCACTGAGCAGAATATTTGGATAAGTTATTCTTCAGGGCTCATTAGCATATCATGGTCAAGGGAGTCTCTTAAAGGGGTACTCAATGTAGCACAATTTAGTTTTGGACTTCTGTGAACTTGGAGGACTCATAAGAGACACATTAAAATAGGAAACCAGAACAAACATACCCATAATGCAACTCCTCCTCTCTTTAATCTGCATACAAATAAAAACAACTCTATACTTTCAGATTGTGTCATTGCATACACCAGTTTTGCAAGATAGATTCAAGGTGATACATCACCTTCGTATCTCTTAAGTCAAATTCTCTAAAATGTGCCCAAATGTTGATCCTGCCTGTGAAAGATGCAGGATCTCTCTTGCCCCTCTAGCAAATTCATTCTGTCTATGTTCTAATAATTTGTACACTTTTTGGAGCTCAATATTCAAAACACACTCAAATAATTTCATGATGGTCATTTAGCCAGATACTTTGATAAGTATTTTTATTTGCATAGCAGCAGTTATTTTGTTACTTTGTTAGCACTGGGATTGACCCTTCTCCACTGGAAGATTCCTCATCCTCCAAGCTGGACTCGGTGTCTTTGGAAGGCAATGTAGCATCTCATACTTGAGAAACTGAGATTCACAATACACGGCTCCTCTGACAAGTTTGAGAAAACCTGGAGACCATTTATGGATTATACAAGCTTTAATGTTGTGTTTACAGAGGAAGCAAAGCTAAATGATGCCTCACATGACTCGTCAAAGTTTGACCACCAGATCATTTTGGAAGCATTTGTAGTTATTCATGTTACTCATGCAAGTGTTTTTTTCACCTCAACAAGCCAACAGTTAGAGGGCACCGGCTGGAAGGCTCTAGCTGTGTGAGTGTGTGTGCCTGTGTATTAGCCTTTGACAGAACTCAGCAATCCGTCTGTTATGTCCAATCAGTCTCCTTTTTCGTCTGTTAATGAAGGAACTTGGAAGTGCTTTTGTCCTTCAGTCAACATGGTCAGAGAGATTAATTAGCTTACAGTAAACATTCAGTGAGGTCTGGGCTCGCTGCTGCAGACAGGTTTAGAGGCCACTGATGCTATTATCATCTCATTAGGGACACACTTCAGTGTTAAAATACAGCAAGAAAACACAATTTACTTATATTGTTTTCATAGCCAACATTTTTTCATACTTAACAAAAAAACAAACAGCTGTTTCTGTACATTTAGCACTTAGTGTCTTCTGTGGCTCTTCTGTGGCCAACACACAGATCACACACCGACGAGTTCAGAGAGAAGACAAGAATCCCAAATGAAAACCTAAAGAGGGGTGGAGCGGTGTCAGTGGTTTTATCTTCTTGGCCATCTCAGAATCATAAGGTAGAATTAATAGAATTATTACAATTTCATGGTACATTTTATCTAAAAGCTCTGAAACCATGAAACATGCTAACACTGTGAACACAGTTGTGTAAAACCTAAATGTAGCCCCAGTATCCCTAATATAATCAGAGAAGGGCCCTGAGTTCTTTAACTGAATGATATTAATATACAACAAATAATAGTTAAGAAATGTTTCCTGTTCTTTTACCTTTTCAACTATTTTATGTCTTGAGTCTTTTACTCACTGCAAATAAACTGTAAATCTCAATGTTTCATTCTTTTAAACCTCAGTAATTTTATATGTTGTATTCACACACATTAAACAGATGAAATAACCAAAAATCACACTGGAATCAGTGGTAAGAAAAATAGTCTCAATTATTTACTGAGAAACAGTTCAAATAAGTAAGTTAGTCTCACCCAACTTTGAACAGAAATTCAGTCATATCATGTAAACAAAACAAACACCATCAGTGGGCCCACACTCACTCAACACACACACCACTAGCCGGCAAAGAGTACACTAAAAGTCCCTTTCGTTGCAGGCCTGGTGCGACGCTTGTGTACGGTGAGGCCAAAAACTGTACGGCCGCTTCACTCAGACTGAGCAAAATAAACAAATATGGTACCTCATTCCCACAGTGAAGTCAGTCCGGTGGCAGAAGGTCTCTCAACCAGCTGGAGGGCGCGATGGTCGTTAGTGAGGATGATGATGGTGGCCGCTGATGTCGTCCACAATAGCGGGCCTGAGCAGTGCCGTCAGAAATACTCCGAGCAGTCTCTGGGTAGCTCACAGCGCAGTCGGTAACCCCTCTGGATCTCTTCAGATCTCCTCTTCGGAAAACATGAATTACAGCCGTGTTAGTAAACTGAGTTAGCTGTACTGTGGCTAACAGTTCATTCACTTAGCTAGTGATGCTAACAAACAATGCGGTGGCTACTGGCTAATGAGCTAATACATACCGTGAAAAACTGTTCAACACACTTCGGGTAGAAACGTCTTCAGCCTCTCACAGAAGATATGCAGATAATGTCCAGGCACAGACAGTCGGACAGACAGTCTCAAACCACCAACTACATACTTGTACATACTTTTACAAACGTTTCCAATTCTTTTTACGTCGCGACTCCGTTAGTCAAGCGACACACCTTCACTGCAGCTCAGACTTCCTGGCAAAACACACCACACTTCCTCTTACTGACATCACCTTCAAAATAAAACACTCTTATTCAAATAAAATAACTATACATTCAGCATATTACACAGTACTTTTAACTTATTTAAACCATTGCACTTTTTTCTCTTTCATGAAATAACATTTTAACCTTACTTATGATGTATCTTTTTATGAACTAATTTTTAATCTTATTTATTCTACTTAAATTGTTTTAAACATCAACTTTATTACATGTGATATTTTAACCAGGTTACATAAAAGCATGTGATTATTTTACTGGATACGTGTTCTCTTCTTCAACATGTCCATTTATTTTAAAAGCGTTAATGTGGCGACGCCTGCGAGCTAGTTCAGGCAGTCAACTCGAGCTGCTACGACAAACCTCACATGACATACCTCATTCTCAATACTACAATACCAAATGCACACTTCCAATCTCACGGTCTATTTAAACTGCTGAACTTCCCATTTCTCCCTCTGCCTGCCAATGCATTGCTGCCCTGCACTAGCGTTGCTGCCTGCTCACTCATCGTCCCAGCGTTTTAGTAAATCAGCTATTGTTGCACATGCTATTGTCGTTTTACCTGCTGTTGTCGCTACGTTCTCTGCTCTTCGGAGTACGTGTCGTGGTCTTCATGGGAAGAAGTTGTTTTTATCCCAAGCTCCGGCTCAGCCAGTCGAGGCTCTTTGGGCACGATTGGGATAACCTCCATCCGCCTCGGACCTCTCGCTCCTACAGCAACAACTGGCTGAATGACCTGAACACCGCATCCTGCAGAGCTTTAACACCCGCGGCTTTTCATCTCCACCCGGCCTCAGTCACGAGGAGATCTTAAGATTCAAGAAAACTCTGTCAAGCGCTCCGTGGAAAAGGGGAAGCTCCAGTAAGAGTGAGCTGCTCCCAAGCAGCCTTTCCCACAGCATCTCCCACTCCTGCAGTTCCCCCTGGAAGGCCGACACGAACAGAACCTGGCACCTCTGCTGGGTCAGCCTCCCCGTCCTCTCTTCTCGAGTCAATATCAGCTCTCAACATCACAAATGCCAAAAGACTAATTCCTTTGAATCAACGTGAAATGTCCTGCCAGAATGTAAACAACCAGGGTCACCATCTGCAACCTTTGACATGGGTCAAGATGCTCCACTCCCAGTGACATCACACCCCAGAGGACTCCGCGGTTTCCTGGCTCCTGACGTGTCCAGCACGATATTTATATAGCAGTTTTTCACACATTTCGTATTCAACAAAATTACATGTCATGCAACCAGGAACTGCCTTATTGTGATCTTGTTAAGATTAATTGTTCAGGACCTAATTTCCAGCCTCACTCTGCTGGCGTTATGACATTCAATTATCTGTCAAATCAACATTTGGTTGCAACATTAACCCTCACATCTCTGTCACCTTGTCGGAGGCACTGTAATGGATTCAGTACTACACCTGCAAATGTCCCCTTGTCCATCTTTCATCTTTAGGATGAATTTTTAGTGTTGTATTTCCCTCTTTCCCGTCAATTCACAGCATCTCCAGTTAGAGCTTTCAGGAGTAAGGCGTACATCTTTCAGATCAAGCAGGTGCAGGCCCTTCCTCATTCCTGGCTTTTCTTGGTATAACTCATTAGTTTGCTATGCAGGCATCTCTGGCATAGGACAAGCTGTCTTGCATCTGAAGCTCCAAATTCCTTCAGATGCGGCCATTCTTTCATGCTCACTGGTATTGGCTCCTTCTGTAAATCTAAGACACTAGTCGCAGACAAAGACTATCATCTGCTGGTCTGGCCTAGCATGGCATGTATGTAACAGCATTTCTTTTTTTTTTTTTTTTTTTTTTTTTTTTTTAGGGTCATAATACATTAAGAAACGAAAACAAAAAAACAACAACAAAAAAAAAGACAAAAAAAAACCCCCAAAAAACAGGGACATAGGGGAGATAAAATTTGAAGTAAGAATACACCATATCAATATGACACTAAAAGAGAGACAATCAATACAATACTACCGAGACAGTTATAGATGGACAGTTATACACGATAAAACCATTATGTGCGGTGCAATTAAATACAATTGGCAAGATGAACTGTCAGGGACGAGTTATTAAGATGAAAGTGCAGCAATGCAAAGACCAGAGCAGGGTTTCTTGTTGGAGTTGTGCTAAGATGGATTGAGAGACACAGCGAAACCAAAGACATAAAGTGCAACAGTGCTCATGGAGAGTGCTGCAGTGCTCTGCTCGTAGAAATTGTTTGAGTTAGGGTTAGCTGTCAGATGTGAGTAAATGGAATGGAGGTGCAACAATGCAGAGACTGGAACACAGGTTCTTGTTGGGAGTTATGCAAGATGAGTTAAGAGGAAGTAGTACATATCTAAAGTGCTGCAGTGCTAAAATGACTTGAGAAGAGGTAGTACCTTGTAAAGTGTTGCCGTGCTCCTTATGGTTTGCCCATGTCACTGCGCATGTCCGTGGGAACATGCTCAGCAGCATGGGGAGCTAAGTACATTCAGTTAACAATGATTACAGGTCTGGTTAGACTTGAGCCAGTCTTTAAAATGCCTTTTAAATATAAGAAAGGAGGAGCAGTCCCTTATGGAAGTTGGCAGGCCATTCCAGATTTTGCTGCCTCTGACTGATATAGCAGACTGTGAGAGGAGGTGCGCCTAAATGGAATTGCGCAGTCTCCTCTTGTGGTTGCTCTCGTGTTGGTACCGTTGGTGGATTTACGTTCAAAAAACTGACTCAGGGGTGGAGGTGCCAATCCGTTCACAATCTTATACATACAACATGCAAGTTTAAGCGTGATAAGACTGTCAAAGCTCAATAGATTATGACGTGTAAGGATGTCACAGTGATGATAAGAGAATGATTTTTTGTCGAAAGTTTTCAAGGTTTTTTTATAAAGAGATTCAATTGGTTTTAAGTATGGTTTTTTCCCGTTAAAGACCAACTTGTGAGGTAATACTCGATATGTGAGAATATCATAGAGATTTCTGTCTTTCATTAGGGATGTGCGCAATTAGTCGACAACACACATAAACATCACCACCCTTGCTAATTGGCACCAGAAATACTAGTCGGCTAAACTATTTATTAGTATTTCATTCATGCACATTGCAGTTATCTGCTGCCTAGAGGGTTTTCGGCCACCTGCTATTAGTTGGGGCTGTAGTCCTGTCAGACAGCAGCCCTTCTCACCAGTGTGTTGCCCAGATTACCCCGGATGTTTTATCAGCAGTCAGGCAGTTGACAGCTCGTAACAGCATGGTTTTGTCAGTGTTCCGACATAGGAAATAGAATAACGCCGAATCACAGGCTGTGACAGAATAACTGGTATAAACACTTGACTGGAGCTTCATACGACTATATTCAACACAGATACGGACATTAACCAGCAAGCAGAGCGGCTGCTGCTGCTAGCACCGCTGTCATTAGCCACACTGTGGAGCGGCCTTGCGGCAGATATTGGCTCTGAGTAACAATGTCATTTGCCTGCAGTCACAGTTATCCTTGTCAGTCCGAAAAGTGATGCAGTAAGCGAGTTGTTGTCCTGTTTGTAGGCTAATGTACAATCTTTGTATTGCAGGGTGTAAAGTGCCACATTTCAACAAAAAAAAAAAAAAAAAAAAAAAAAATTGTAGACTGTGGCGAACAGCTTCAAGGTCTTAACACACAGGAATTTGGACAGTGTTAAACATAATCGATTAATAATTGCATTCAATTTTAAGTGCCTTCTGGGTGTTTTCTTGCTGTTAGACTAGACTAAATTTGATTTGTGTTTAATCAACAGGGAGATTAGCCACCAAGAACATCCATTCCCTTTAATCTGAGCCTTCAGATTTCCTCATGCAGCTACTCCTGTTGGTTTGGGGGATTCTTCAATAATGAGTAGCAGATATCTAGTAAACTGAATTCAGTCTAAATGCCAATAATAAATACCTCATGTGACAGTTGACTTGGTCATATCTTGAACAACTTCTTTAAACAAGCCTCTTCCATCCCTGGTCATGAAATTGTGTAGCTGATGCCTCTCATGCTTTAAATTTCAGGAATATTAACTATGTGTTCTCTAGCCCGCCCTTTATTCAACTAGGTAAATCTGATTAAGCACATTCAAGGTGCTGTACGATTTGCTGTACGCTGCATCCAAATGCATGATATTGGGTTTAGCCAAAAGCACAGTATAGCCTTTGATTCAGCTTGAGTTCTACTATTCTTCTGCACCAGACTCCTTCACAGTCCTCTACCTGTTGACCTCTGTGCAGTTGTGCATTTTTTGTATTTAATTTGAATTGTGCCGACTTTAATTGCAAGCACCAAGCCAAGCTAGCAGGAATTAAGCTTCATATTCAATGCCAACCCCTTCTTTCAACTGCCCCTCAACGTCCTTAAGGTGCTCTATTCAGGCAACAATAAGACTGCTTCTCACTATTCCACTGGTGCATAAGTTGGTGTCCAGCTCAAGTTAAGGTTGTTTCTCACTGTACTGCTAGCATGCTGGAAGCAGTTCTGTTGATGGCTTTCCTAGGGGTTTCCCAGGTTTGGTGACTTACAGTCTCTTTCCTTTAACCCTCACCATGATCTCACCTACTCTGTTGAGGAAAGTGAGTACAAGTGCTCTTCTAAAGTTAAATCACTTAAGGTATGATAGATTTTGCCAAGGCACTCTATTATCTCTAAGACTAACACCACTTTCTGTCCCTTCTCTTCCATGATGAAATTCCTCCATCATTAATCCCTGACGCATCCCATCGACATCCCACTTTATCACTGATGGTGGCAAACCATGATGAGATGATGGGTCTCATCAAGTGTGTGATCCCACCTGAGCTGCAGCCTACCCTAAGTGCTATTCCCCTTCACTCCCTAACAATTGGCACAGCTACAACCCTGCACTCCACCTGCCTTCATCAACCCTGAAGTCCCTGGGCCGCTGGTCATCCTCTGCTCACCTGCTACAGCAGACTGCAAAATGACTTTGATGTTGGGGGGTGCAGGAACTCATGAGCTGATGCAGTCAAACAATTGTATTTGCTCAATACCTAAATTCCATTGTTGCATATCAGGTGGTTGCTGGGTATAGTGTATTCATTCATCTTTGCGTTCTGTTCTACGTCGGCAGGGCTGTTTTCATAAGCAGAACATTCCCCTCATGGTTGCTAGCTGAGGGGAATAGCAAAACATAGCGGTCTCACTAGGTAGTATATTCCTTTCTGTCAGGGCTGATCGTTGGAATCGCCTCTAGGTGGCTGGTCCTCGGGCTCACACATAGCAGTTTCATGAAGTACAGTGTCAGGCTCCAAGTTATGCTGTTTTTGGGGGTTCAAAAATTTGCTCATCACTCCCCTTATCTCTATGTAACTTAAGTTGCGGGGATGTGACGAAGTCGAAGCCTAGACGCCAAACTCAAATCATGTTCTGCTGCTGAATAAACATTCTAAACGTGAGTTGTCTGACTGAAATGTGGCGATGCCTGCAAGCTAATTCAGGCAGTCAACTCGAGCTGCTACACCAACCTCACATGACATACCTCATGCTCAATTACATACCAAACGCACACTTCCAATCTCGCGGTCTATTTAAACTGTTGAACCTCCCATTTCTCCCCCTGCCTGCCAATGCATTGCTGCCCTGCACTAGCGTTGCTGCCTGCTTTTTAACCCCACCATCACCCCAGCATCCACCTGCAGGATCCGACCAGGGGTTCAAGAATTTGCTCATCACTCCCCTTATCTCTATGTAACTTGAGCGTGGGGAGTGATGAAGTCGGAGCCTAGACGCCAAACTCAAATCATGTTCTGCTGCTGAATAAACATTCTAAACGTGAGTTGTCTGACTGAACTACATTGCTTAGATTGTACTCAAATTGTAAACATTTGCGAACACTGCATAATTAAAAATCCCCCAAGGGTCACTTCAGTGGTTCTATTTTCATCATTTATTTACAGAACTGCTGCAGAACAACCAACCTCTGAAGCAGAACCTGGCACCTCACAGCCAACACCTCCAGGCATGCACTCAGGTCCTGTTCAACTGCCCCACGTCTGATCTCAGATGCTGTTCAGTGCCCAGACAACCACTAACACTTAAAGAGAAAGCCTCGAGAGAGGCCAAGATCTCTGAGACACTTAGAAAAAATAATTATGGCTAAAATTAATACAAATTAAAAAACAAAGAATAAAGATATGCACATAAACCTGTTTGATTTGTGACGTGTTTCTTTCTTCTGATTGATTTAAAACTATAAATGATTAAACTGATAAGTCAGATTAATGATTTATTTTAAGGACCGTGGTGATTTGTAAAATATTAAAAATAATTATTCAAAATATTGAAAATTATTAAAATATTTTTTGTAATTTAAATCCTATAATATAATACAACTGTGGATATGAAGAAAATGCAGTCACAAATGATTTTGCACAAGTACGTCAGCACTCAAATGTCCGTAAGTGTGCTGTTGAGTGTTCTTAGATTCTGGTCTTGACTACAAGACAACGATTTAGAGGGGTTGGTGAATGAGGCCCATTGCTCCTCTGGTCAGCAGTCAACATGGACAGAGACAGTAATTAGCTTACTGTAAACAGCCAAGCGTATTTTACTCGTATGTGTCTGTCACTGCTGCAGACATTTTTAGAAACAAGATTGAAGATAAATCCACTTTTTGATTCCAAAACTTTAAAATGAAAACTTTGAGTTCTCCTCGCACCCGTAAAAGGGTTCTGCAACTGTTCCATGACTCGATGCTACAGACAGGTTGAGAAGCAAGAGTGGAGATAAATTCACTTTTTAATAATAAAAGTTTGAAGCATATAACAGAGGAGTTTCCCTCCTGCTAGTAAAGGAGTCTGCATCAAAGTACACAAAATCAGTGTAGCTAAGTGTTTCTTCCTCCAGAAGCTTCAGTCTGTCCTCGGCTCTGTCCCCCAAAGCTCCCTGACTCTCAGCAGCTGTCTGTCATATCATTTCAGTTTATCTTGCGCTTACATGTCACATCAATATTTCTTAATTTTTCCTTGATCAAGTTGCCAAGTATGAGCATAAAGCTCATTTTGCAAAATAACAGGAGGCCAATAACAATACTTCTCAGATAAAATGAATGAAAATATTAAGAAGCCCATAAGTCACATTTATTTTAAATTCTTTATTCTTTATTTTCAAATTCAAAGTGATTTATTAACTAAATTAACTTGGTTCAAGGATTTACAGAAAAATCAGTTGTTGTTGTGTTTTACTGCATTTAAAATCTCCTGCCGCATTTTAGTTGTGCTTTGGTAACATTTGAAACAGGTTGCAAGATTAGACATAACTGGAAACTCTTCCATCCTACCAGAAACAGAAAGAGCAGCATAATGAATTCTTTTAGTATGTAATACACACTTGTGGAATGAGAATTATCCACTTCTGTCCCTCCTTCCTGGTAATAACAGTGTCAATCAATTGATTTTCATTGTGAATGAGAAAATAGTCAGAAGCCTATAGGGGGCCAGATTTGGCCCGCTGGCAAGGATAATCTGGCCCTGCCTGAACTAACACATATAAGATTTGAGTTAAAATAGTTTTTGAAGAAAGCTTACTATCTACTTTAAAACTTACTATAATTTTCCATTGCATTAAAATGTAATCATTTAACAACTATGTTGTAATGTAGGTGCATTGAATTGGTCACTGATTATATCACAGCAGAGGTGAGATGTGAGGTGATTTTATTTTACAGTGTGAAAATGTCTCAGAAAGGCAAGCCGAGTGTCCACCAAAAATGACTCAATATTGTTCATACACAAAGTGCAGTGTGGACAGTATGAATGGACATGGTCATCATGGTCCATGAAAGTGGACATTTTCTCTGCTTAGTCTTGATTTCACAACATCTTCATGAGTGTAAAAGCGGAGACAGAATGAAAACTAATGAACCTGCACAAAAAAGATTCTACTGTAAAGGATGCAAAAGTTTACATTCATAAATATGTTATCTGAACAGAGACAAAAGTAAACTTCTGTTATTTACTTTAACTGTTTTTGTGCCGGGAGAACCTGTGTCCTGCAGTAAAAAGAGATGTAAATCTTCAGAGCCAAACTAGTGATGATTACCAGCAAGTAATGAGTCAAGAGAGCTTAGAATGAGTAAAATCACCTTGAAATATTTTCCCAGAAATGATCATTCTGAAAGCTGATCGAAACCAGCTGTAAAAGAAACCATAGATGAATGGATTTAGCATTGAATTTGACCATCCAAGCCACACAAGTGCATTATACAAGGTATATGGTATTGTGTTACTAATGAAAGGGTTAATGGTCCAACAAAGGTAGAAAGGAGTCCAGCAGATCAGAAACATTCCCATCACAATAGCCAGAGTTTTTTGTGGCCTTTCTTTCCATCTTACTTTCAGACTTTGTGCTCTGACAGGTTGTGTTCTGGATGCTGCGTGCCTGTCTCTGTGCCACTATCAAAATCTTTAGGTAGATGGCACACATTATGATAGCTGGGAGGAAAAAACACAAAATATCTTGGAAAAGCAATATTGAGAGGCTAAGAGCAGATAAAATCCAGGTGACCAGGATCATGATCACAGTAACACGGAGATTTATTTTAGTTCTGTACCTCAGAGGCTGACACACAGCATAATATCTGTCAACAGAAATAAAGCACAAGTTCCAAATAGAAGATGTGCTCAGATAAAGATCAAAGTCATCTAGTACTGAACAAGAGTTTACCGTAACTGGTATCACAACATACAACAAAATTAAAACCCCAACAAGCAGGTCAGCTACAGCAAGAGAGAGGATGAGGAAGTTTGTAGGAGTGTGGAGCTGTTTGAAGTAAATAATAGAAGTTATTACAAGAAGGTTGCCACATATTATCATAACTGATAAAGAGCCAACAAAAACATATAATAAATACCTAGTGTTGGTGCTTGTTTGATAACAGAAAATGGTTTTTTTTAAAACATCATCAGACCTGTTGACAGAAAACTCAGATTCCATGCTTAAATGATCATTAATAGTGAAATAACTTGCAATAACATGCCTTAAATCAAGAAAATTCTAGTTTTCTGTAGAGAAAGATGTTCAGTTAGTTTTAGTGCTCTGTGTGTTCCACACTATGCTGATTTATTTTGTGCATCTGCACTGATGGGAGCACTTGGTCTGTGCCACTGAGCAGTATATTCAGATAAGTTATTCTTCAGGGCTCATTAGCATATCATGGTCAAGGGAGTCTCTTAAAGGGGTACTCAATGTAGCACAATTTAGTTTTGGACTTCTGTGAACTTGGAGGACTCATAAGAGACACATTAAAATAAGAAACCAGAGCAACAGAGGCTGAGATAGTCTGACTTTGAATTCTAAAAATGGTTGGTCATACCCACAATGCAACTCCATCCGCGTCTCTGAATACACATGACACAACTTTATACTTTCAGATTGTGTCACTGCATACACCAGTTTTGCCCACCAATACACCAAGTCTTCCCATGAAGAGGATGTCCATAGTCAGATGACCTTTTTTGTCATTCATAGTCAGGTGACCTTTATCGTCATTATAACAAAATGAAATGCTGAGTTAACATTGTTAAACAAGACACAGTTTGGGTTGGTTTAGGCAACAACACTACTTGTGTTCAAAGCAGTATGTTAACATACCTTACTTTGCCGATTTGCCCAATGAATCACCCACAAAATCTATGTTTTACTTTGAGACTTCAAAAAAGTGGTACAATGGGGGCAGGGGGAGTTGAGAGGGCTGTGACAACAGAGCATTGGAGAAAAACCTTGGAAGGGGTGCATAGAGCGCAAATCTGTGGACAGTGTGAATGTGTGTGCCTGTGTATTTTAGCCTCTGACAGAACTCAGCACTCCGTCTGTTATGTCCCCTCAGTCTCCTTTTTTGTCTGTTAATGAAGGAACTTGAAAGTGCTTTTGTCCTTCAGTCAACATGGTCAGAGAGATTAATTAGCTTACAGTAAACAGTTCAGTGACGTCTGGGCTCGCTGCTGCAGACAGGTTTAGAGGCCACTGATGCTATTATCATCTCATTAGTGGCGCACTGCGCGGCATGATGGGCGCAGTGGTTAGCGCTGCCGCTGCACAGCAAGAAGGTCCCCGAGCCGGCAGGGCCTTTCTGTGTGGAGTTTGCATGTTCTCCTCATGTCCGCGTGGGTTCTCTCCGGGTGCTCCGGCTTCCTCCCACAGTCCAAAAACATGCAGCATGATAGGTTAATTGGTGACTCTAAATTGCCCGTAGGTGTGAGTGTGAGTGGTTGTTCGTCTCTATGTGTCAGCCCTATGATGAACTGGCGACTTGTCCAGGGTGTACCCCACCTCTTGCCGGATGTCAGCTGGGATAGGCTCCAGCCCCCCGCGACCCTCACGGATAAGCGGTTACAGAAAATGGATGGATGGATAGTGGTGCACTTCAGTGTTAAAATACAGCAAGAAAACACAATTTACTTATATTGTTTTCATAGGCAACATTTTTTCATACTTAACAAAAAACAAACAGCTGTTTCTGTACACTTAGCAGTGTGTTGGATGCTGATTCAGGAACTCTTCTGTGGCCAACACGCAGATCACACCGACGAGTTCAGAGAGAAGACAAGAATCCCAAATGAAAACCTAAAGGGGGTGGAGTGGTGTCAGTGGTTTTATCTTCTTGGCCATCTCAGAATCATAAGGTAGAATTAAAGCTGCAAGCAGCGTTGAACAGGCCCTCGCACCCCCACGCCACTCGGAGCCGTCTGCGGCCGCGACCATGTCACCAGAGACCCACTGGTAGATGAGGTGCTGAATTTTCACTCCCTTTTGACACAGTAGGAAGCAATTGTGTGTTACTTCCTCACTTCCCTACTAGGTTGCACAA
Organism: Lutjanus argentimaculatus; assembly: GCA_034769285.1. Lineage (NCBI taxonomy): Eukaryota > Metazoa > Chordata > Actinopteri > Lutjaniformes > Lutjanidae > Lutjanus > Lutjanus argentimaculatus. The sequence goes on along the minus strand of JAWZSL010000061.1, from coordinate 384,830 downwards.
TGACTGACTCATGAGTTTCATGTAGATGTGTTCAGGCTGGGATTATTTTTATATATATGTGAAGTTTCATGGCGATGCAAACGTGTACACAGAAGTTAATGCCATGAATGTGTTTGTACGAAACGTCAACCTACAGTGCACTGTCAGGGCGAAGCCCGTCGACAAAACGTTACGACTTCCACAACATAGCATTAGCAAGGTCTGAAGGTTTTCCACACCAAATTTGCGTGAGATACAGTCAAAATGTGCGCAGCAGCACCTCAAAGTCTAAAACATGACATTTCATGCCACCAGCAGGGGGCGCGGGATTTTCTCATGCATATGCGTTCAGGGTGGGACTATTATGAAACATATTAAGTTTGGTGCAGATCTGACCATGTATGCCAAAGTTATAACCATTTCCTGTTTCATGGTGAATCATCAAAATTAGCTGCCAACTCATGGCAACACCCTTTAACTGAAATGCAATATTTTAATAAATTTTAATCACAAACTAGTCTAGAAGGTTCACACCAATTCTGAAGCCGATCTGATGAATCCCGTAGAAGGTGTTTCGTTAAAATTTGACGCGTGAAAAATGCCAAAAATGACCACGAAATTCAAACTAGCCGACTTCCTGTTGGGATTAGGTTATGGGTTGTCGATACATTATTGCGCGTCCGGGCATGATCTATGTGTGTACTGATTTTCGTGCATGTCGGTGAAATGTGGCGGTAATGGCGGTGTTTAGAGGGCGTGGTCAAGCCATTTGGCCAGGCCCATTGATGAAACTCATAGCACATGTTCGGACCCGGACCATTAACAAGCATGTGAAATTTCAGACAGATTCAATCAAGTACACTGAAACCAGGGTCACTTCCTGTGTTCTGTGAAACGTTGACCTTCGCCATGCCGTCAGGGCGATGCCGTTTGACGATACGTCACAACCTTCATGATATAGCATCGCCAAGGTCTTAAGGCCTTTCAGACCAGATTTGAGCTGGATATGGTCAGTGTGCTGGGAGCAGCACTTCACAGTGTAAAACATGTCATTTCCTGTCCCAGCAGGGGGCGCTATGACAAACACGGAATTTTGTCATGTAGCTGTTTTCAGGGCGGGACTATTATGAATCATGCAAAGTTTGGTGAAGAATGGACAATGTAGTCCAAAGTTATAGCAATTTCGTGTTTCATGGCGAAACGTCAAACTTCAATGCCAAAAAGCCGATACGCCCCTCAACGATAGCGCAATCTTTTAATAACTTTTGATCACAAAGCAGTGTAGATGGTAGCCAGTGATTTTGAAGTCATTATGATAAATTCTGTAGGAGGAGTTCGTTAAAATACAACACGTGGAAAACGCCAAAAATGACCACGGAATTCAAAATGGCTGGCTTCCTGTTGGGTTTAGCCTATAGGGTCCCTCAGACTTTTTTGTGCGACTGGGCATGATCTACGTGTGTACCGATTTTCGTGCAAATCGGTGAAACGTGCGGGTAATGGCGGCGTTTAAAGGGCGTGGCCAAGTCATTTTGCCACACCCACCAACCAAAACCACATGACACGTAAATTTTCACCAAGACTGACGTGTGTGCCAAAATTGGTGAGTTTTTGAGTATGTTTAAGCCCCCAAAAATGCAATTCATTTTTTGGGCAGTCTGAGCGAAAACAATAGGGCCTTGCACCTACGGTGCTTGGGCCCTAATTAATAGAATTAATACAATTTCATGGTACATTTTATCTAAAAGTTCTGAAACCATGAAACATGCTAACACTGTGAACACATTTGTGTAAAACCTAAACTGCCCCACGTCTGATCTCAGATGCTGTTCAGTGTCCAGACAACCACAGACACTTAAGGAGAAAACCTCAAGAGTATAAATGATTAAACTGACAAGTCAAATTAATGATTTATTTTAAGGACCATATTGGTTTGTAAAATATTAAAAATAATTATTAAAAATATTGAAAATTATAAAAATATTTTTTGTAATTTAAATCCTATAATATAATACAACTGTGGATATGAAGAAAATGCAGTCACAAATGATTTTGCACAAGTACGTCAGCACTCAAATGTCCGTAAGTGTGCTGTTGAGTGTTCTTAGATTCTGGTCTTGACTACAAGACAACGATTTAGAGGGGTTGGTGAATGAGGCCCATTGCTCCTCTGGTCAGCAGTCAACATGGACAGAGACAGTAATTAGCTTACTGTAAACAGCCAAGCGTATTTTACTCGTATGTGTCTGTCACTGCTGCAGACATTTTGAGAAACAAGATTGAGGATAAATCCACTTTTTGATTCCAAAACTTTAAAATGAAAACTTTGAGTTCTCCTCGCGCCCATAAAAGGGTTCTGCAACTGTTCCATGACTCGATGCTACAGACAGGTTGAGAAGCAAGAGTGGAAGATAAATTCACTTTTTAATAATAAAAGTTTGAAGCATATAACAGAGGAGCAGTTTCCCTCCTGCTAGTAAAGGAGTCTGCATCAAAGTACACAAAATCAGTGTAGCTAAGGTGTTTCTTCCTCCAGAAGCTTCAGTCTGTCCTTGGCTCTGTCCCTCAAAGCTCCCTGACTCTCAGCAGCTGTCTGTCATAACATTTCAGTTTATCTTGTGCTTACATGTCACATCAATGTTTATTAATTTGTCCTTGATCAAGTTGCTGTATACTAATTGCAAAATACTACACAATAATGTTTATAATTCATGACCTCACTACACAATGATGAATGATCCCTACAACAGGGTTACTCAACTTGTTTTGTCCAGGGGCCACATTTCAAGATGACAGGAGGCCAGGGACCAGTAACTGAACAAACATTAATAATAACATTACCTATCAGATAAAATGAATAGGAGGCCCATAACTCACCTTTCTTTGAAATTCTTTATTTTCAAATTAATTGACTTCTTAACTAAATTAATTTGGTGTAAGGATTTACAGAAAAATCTGTTGTTGTTGTGTTTCACCGTATTTACAATCTGCAACTACATTTTAGTTGTGCTTTGATGACATTTGAACCAGGTTATGACATTAAACATAACTGGAACCTCTTTCATCCTACCAGGGAGAGAAAGAGCAGCATGTTTAAGTTATTTTAGTCTGTAATACACATTTATGAATCCATCTTCTGTCCCTCCTTCAATGTCAATCAATTGATTTTCATTGTGAATGAGAAAAGAGTCAGAAGCCTGTAGGGGGCCAGATCTGTTCCACTGGCAGCAAGTTCAGTATCACTGCCCGACAAAGATAGTTTGGCCCTGCCTGAACTGACAGATATAAGATAAGATGCAGAAGTTTACATCCATAAAAATGTTATCTGAACAGAGACAAAAGTAAACCTCTGTTCTTTACTTTAGCTATTTTTGTGCCAGGAAAACTAGAAGTTGTCCTTCATGATACTCCAGTGTTTTGGACAACTAACACTTCATTCTGTTTCTATCTGCAGCCAAAATAAATGATGAAGGCAATGATTGAAAACTACTGTAAGAGAAAAATAATTTCAACATGAATTATTCCTTTAGATTTATTCACTGGGTGAACTTCAGAGCTGTACTCCTGTATTCATTATGCAGCATCTATGACTGAATACATATCATAAGAAATGAGGAAAACAATGAGATATGTGGATCCTGTGTTTATTAACAGACATTAAAATTGAGATTATTGTATGTACTGTTTACTATGTACTGCTATCTGTGCACTGAGTTGTACATACAGATACTTTATGCATAGTACAGTGGCAAATTTTATATGAGCTGCAGTAGAAAGAGATGTAAATCCAAAGCCAAACTAGTGATGATTACCAGCAAGTAATGAGTCAAGAGAGCTTAGAATGAGTAAAATCACCTTGAAATATTTTCCCAGAAATGATCATTCTGAAAGCTGATCGAAACCAGCTGTAAAAGAAAGCATAGATGAATGGATTGAGCATTGAATTGGACCATCCGAGCCACAGGAATGTATAATACACAGAAAATGGTATGGCATAATTAATGAAAGGGTCAGTGGTCCAACAAAGATAGAAAGGAGTCCAACAGATCAGAAACAGTCCCATCACAATAGCCAGAGTTTTTGTGGCCTTTCTCTCCATTTTCCTTTCAGACTTTGTGCTCTGACAGGTTGTGTTCTGGATGCTGCGTGCCTGTCTCTGTGCCACTGTCAAAATCTTTAGGTAGATGATAGTCATTATTATAGCTGGGAGGAAAAAACCAAATGCATATTGTAAAAGTAATATTGAGATGCTAAGACCAGATATAGTCCAGCTCACAAGGATCATGATCACAGTAACACGGACATTTATTTTAGTTCTGTACCTCAGAGGCTGACACACAGCATAATATCTGTCAACAGAAATAAAGCACAAGCTCCAAACAGAAGATGCACACAGATATGGATCAAAATAATCTAGTAATGAACAAAAGTTTGCCGTAGCCGGTGTCACGACATACAACAAAAGAAAAACTCCAATAAGCAGGTCAGATACAGCAAGAGAGAGGATGAGGAAGTTTGTAGGAGTGTGAAACTGTTTGAAGTAAATAATAGAAGTTATTACAAGAAGGTTCCCACATATTGTAAGAAATGATAAAGTGCACACAAAAATATATAGTAAATGAATGCTGGAAAATACTGTTGTGAATTGTATATGTGGTGCAGAAAGACAGATCATATTCCATAACATCATCAGACCAGTTGACAAAAAAGTTAGATTCCATGCTTAAATGGTCATTGATATTGAGGCAACATTTGCAATAACATGCCTGAAATGAAGAAAATTAATAGTATCAAGTTTTATGTAGACAGATATTTTCTGTTAATCTTAGTGCTCGGTGTGTTTCACACTGTGCCTGTTTGGTTTGTGCATCTGTACTGATGGGAGCCCTTGGTCTGTTCCACCGTGCAGTATATTGAGATCAGAGTTATTATTCTGTGCTCATTAGCATATCATGGCCAAATGACCCTCTCAAAGGGGTACTCACTGCAGTAGTACCACAATTTAGTATCAAACTTTGAGGACTCTTGAGACATGGAAGTTGACAAACTGTTGCCAATTGTGTGGATCATAGAAGATCATGATTTGGGTTAAAATAAGTATGTTAAACAACTGGGAAATGAATTTAATATACCATAAGATTCATCCACATTAGCAGTTATATTAAAGTTAACAAACTTTCCTTTCTCAGTTTTCTTTATTGATTTTCTGAATATTACAGCAACAAATAAAACAAATTAATTAAAAAAAAATTAAAATCATAAAAAAATAATCTCTTTGGAAACTAAGTGGAACAGCTCATTTTTCGCCCATGGTCCATAAAAATCTGGTTTGGCCTGCGTGTTATCCGTGTACTAAATAAAACCATCAAACCATAGAGCTGTCATTTAGTACCAGGACTTCTGGTAAATAAGGAATTGTTTTGGACAATATGCTTGATAGAATTTCTGAAACCCTCTTGCATAACTCTGCAACCCTTGGACACTCCCATACCATATGAAAAAATGTACCCAATGCATTCTGATTGCATCGTATCCAGTTTGGTGATGGTAAAACTTTCATTTTATGCAATATGCAAGGAGTGAAATATGTTCTGTGTATGAAATTAAAATGAATAATTTGATGGTTGGGGTTCCTGGAAGATAGTTGCAAGTTCTGCCAGATTAGCTTCCAATTCAGGTTGGAGATATCTGAGGTGAGGTCTGCCTCCCACAGTTTGTCAATAGATAGAGGCTTACAGGAGGCCTTATGTAAGATAGAGTATAGTGTTGAGATCAGTCTACAGGGGCTAGTCAGAGCTGTATGAAATGGATATATGTAGAGATATTGACTGTCAGCCCATCAGTGGCCAGCCTGCTCAGTCTGCCACACACCTGTTACTTGTCTGCTCATTTAGCTTTCAGTGCTTATACCAGTCAGTTAGCCTTTGTTGTTCGCCAGATCATAGTTTGTGCTTCCCTAACCAGGCAACAGGGAAAAGGCATATAAGCCAAGAAACCCCAACAATGTCCAGAGCCTTATGCATCTCCGAGTAAATCTCATCCACTCCTGCTGCACCTTGCTCATCCAGTAGTCTTTCAACTATTCAATAGAATCCCCAGTGAGGGTCAGCAGTTCTCCCTCCCTGCTGATCACAGTCTGACTCAAGCCCTGCTTTTGGTTCCTGAGTCATCACAAAAAAAATTCTCTGCACACCTGAATGTGTGACAGGTGCGTTGGAGGAAAAATCAACTTGAAAACAATTAGGGAGACTCCCTCACAATGTCTCGCTTTCTACTGATTTATTCAATAAACAATGTTTCGGTCTGAACGACTTTCATCAGGTATAATTGCAGCCTGCAAACATTTCTACACATATATAATAATAAAGAGACTGCCTACATTTACAAACATCCAATCAGAGGACTGGTGAAAATGATCAACACCTGAAACAAATTCCGGTGTCATCCGGTGTCATTTGTGATGATTTGAGGATTTCCGCCATTTCCTCTGGCACCCTGAGCGCTTTCAGGAACTGAGATTTAAAAAATGAACTCCTTTCAAGAGATAAATGCGCTGACCCACAATTGCGCAAACACTTTTGAATTCTCCAATGAAGACGCCCAGAGAATTCTCCTTCCAAGCATGGACATCAGCGACTCACTCTCAACAGAAGATCATAAAATCAAGTTGGAGAAGATGCGGCTGAAGGAAACGCGTCTGCTGATGCATGGGTCCACGCTCAGCGAATATTGGAGAAATAGAAAAATCCCCAGAGGACTGCGTATTCAAAAAGCACCCACAATCGGCAAGTCCAATACGAAACTTTATAAAACGATGGGGAGAAATCCTCAATAAGTGCTCATTGGACTTGATGTTATTAGTTGTTGAACAAGTCACTATGGAAGCTGAAGAACTTAAAAGCCAAATCACTTTACAAGAAGAAATGATGAAACAAAAATTTGGTGATGCTTTCACAGACAATGACTGGACAATAAGAGACACTGTATTGAAGTATAAAGAGAAATTACAAGTCACAAAAATAAAAAAATACAGAAGAGACACCGAAGACTACCAGAGAAACGAAGTGTACAACTGGGAAACAAGAGAAGGACACTCCTCTGAACCGGCGGCAGCCCCCAGATCCACGGCGGGATCTCAGAAAATAAGAGGCACCTGGAGGGGAAAACAGAGAGAGGACTCCTCAAGAGAGAGCGACTTCACTTTGGACAGCGACTCCAGCACATCGCAGTCGTCCAGACCTCCTTTTTTGTCCAACCACAACAGACGACATCAACGAGGAAGAGATGCAGACGAGGAAAACGAACGCCAAAGACAAAGACAACGTCCATGGACACAAAGTTATTCAAAGACACGGTAATAAACCTTTCAAAAAAAGAACTATCTGATGAACATGTATCTCTTGTCAAAAGGACTCTCCTTTGTTCCCAGCACTGGCACTAATGTATTTGGCTTAAAGGTTGACTTGTTTAGATGCTTCAGACAAATGAAACTGAGGTATTTTTTCAGAAATAAGAATGACCTCACTACTAAAACTGCATCCTATACTTCTTTTAAACCGAAGAGTACTTTCTTACCCAATGTTGCAAACGCCTCAATTAATACATTCTGTAGAATTGTGGAGCAAGAGATAATGCAAACACATGAAAAGCTTATCACAGTTCTAATAATCTGTCAAAAGGTGAAAGAACAGCATTAAAAGAGTTAACAAATGACAAAGAAATTGTGATAAAACCTGTCGACAAAGGTGGCGCGATCTGTATTCAAGATGCAGAGAAGTATAAACAAGAAATTATCTCGCAATTGTCTAATGACACCTACTATAAAAAAGTTCTCTTCAGATCCTACATTGTCATTTCAGAAGGAAATCCACACCTTCTTAGAAGATGCTAGAGAACGTGGCTGGATTTCCAAACCTGAATTCGATTTTCTCTTTTGTCAACATCCAATTAGACCTGTATTTTATACTCCCAAAATTACACAAATCATTAACAAATCCACCTGGTCGCCCTATGTTCCAGAATCCACCTTTGTTTGTATACAAACGTGGACGAAATTTAAAAGATCATCTAGTCCATGCGAATTTCTCTCATAAAAATACTAAGGAAACTCCTTTGCAACAAACCCTCTTAAGTCCTCTTAACAACGGCAACTATCATTGTGGGAATTGTGCTCAATGCCAACACCGCCAAGTCAACGCACTTCTATCATCCCTTGACAGGAAAAAAGTTTCCAATAAAAAGCATTATTACTTGTGCATCCACTCATGTCATATACATGATACGCTGCCCATGCGGCCTTGCGTATATTGGTAAAACCACCAGGAAACTGAAACAAAGAATAAGTGAACACAAGAGTGCCATCTGCCGCCAGGACAGAGAATATCCGGTGGCAGCCCACTTCAATGACATGAAACATGACGTAGCCTCCCTCCGCTTTTGTGGCATTGGCACATGCTGATGCCACCTAGGGGTGGAGATCATGATCTGTTATTGAAAAGAAGGGAAGCCTTCTGGATATTCATGTTACAGACCCTGACTCCAAAAGGACTCAATGAGGAACTTTTACTTAATGTAACGTTATAAAATGTGAAATATGTATTCTCCAAAAAACAGCCAGTTATTTGGACTTAATTTATTAGATATACCCACCCCAGTTGGTGCATTCTGGAGACGGGCATATACAAAAAGTCTTGAATTAAGATTTTCTTCTTTTTATAACTGCCTTGATTAATAGTGTCTATAGTTGGCATACAAATGACTTTTAAACTAACTGATTTTTATCAAAATCTTTTAGTGCAATTGCCAAAACGTATGTTAAATAATGTCTTGATCTAAAAAGTCATGAGACATTACTTAGAATCTTTTTTTTTTTTTTAATTTCTCAAAAAAACTTTTTTTCTATAGTTAATTAAATGACATGGATGTATGCTTACACATTGACATTTTTGTATATACATATATTTCCTTGATATATATATATTTTTTTGCGATAGATATTCTTTGGAGCACAATGCACAAGACAATAACCATATGTGTCTGTTCCTTCCTTCCAAATTTGGGGTTTGTACACAAAAAAAGTTACATTTTGATGTGTTTGTGTGATAACTGTATATTGTGTTCCTGGTGGGGTCTGTATTATAAAATGTATACTGTGATCTAGTGAGTTTTTTCCCACCCTGTAGTCGGCTGATGACACCGGAATTTGTTTCAGGTGTTGATCATTTTCACCAGTCCTCTGATTGGATGTTTATAAATGTAGGCAGTCTCTTTATTATTATATATGTGTAGAAATGTTTGCAGGCTGCAATTATACCTAAAGAAGGTCGTTCAGACCGAAACGTTGTTTATTGAATAAATCCGTAGAAAGCGAGACAGCGTACGGGAGTCTCCCTAATTGGTTCCTGAGTCATCTAACAGTTGGATAGAACTTCCTTTTGATGAATTGGAAGTCTTTCTCTGTTGCCTTCCTGGACTCTTCCCAGACCTAGGTTTTTGCTTTGGTGACCACCAAAGCTAAAACTCTTCTGTCCTCCCAGTACCTGTTTCCAGGAAACGCCTGGTCCAACAAAGCCCAAAAGGCCTTCCTTCACAAGATGTAACATCTGGATGTGCTATTCTAATCCAATAAACTTTATTAAATTCAGCCAATTTCTCCTCATGGTCCTCTGGCTTCCAGAGTTATGTGTGTGCACTGAAAAGAACCTGATGTTTCGACACCGCACTGGCTCTGTAAATGGTATAGAAACATAGTGATTCAGACTGAGCCACACAACACTATTCCAGCCAATCAGCAACAGGTGACGTTCACGCTTATGTGCAGGACAGGGGAGGAAGAGAGGAGATGGGCAAAGTAAAAGAAAAGTGTAAGTCAGGTTCATGAGGATGTTCTTAGACTGTGGAATTGTTCATATCTGTGATCTTAAGTTGTGGACACCATTGTTTTTGTAAGTGCCAGTTCTTCCTATTTAGCACAAGCAAAAGCCCCACCAATGCCATTACTAAATTGCTTAGATTGTAATCAAATTTTAAACATTTGCAAACATTGCATATTTTAAACCCCAAAAAAGTCACTGCAGTGTTTCTGTTTTCATCGTTTATTTACAGAACTCCCAGAGAACAACCACCCTCTGAAGCAGACCCTGGCACCTCACAGCCAACACCTCCAGACATGCACTCAGGTCCTGTTCAACTGCCCCACATCTGATCTCAATGCTGTCCAGTGTCCAGACAACCACAGACACTTACACAGACAGCCTGAAAGTGGCCAAAATCTCTGAGACACATAAAAAATTAATTATGGGTAAAATTAATACAAATTAAAAAACAAAAAATAAAGATATACACAAAAACTGTTTGATTTGTGATGTGTTTCTTTCTTCAATTGATTGAAAACTATATAAAAAAAAATAATTATTAAAAATATTGTAAATGACAAAAATATTCTTTGTAATTTAAATCCTATAGTATAATATAACTGTGGAAATGAAGACAATGTAAGTCAGCACTCAAATGTGAGTAAGTGTGCTATTGAGTGTTCTTAGACTCTGGTCTTACCTAAAAACAAATCTGACATTAAACAAAAGTGTAAAAGTGTAAAAAAAAAAAAAAAGTGTGTAAAAGTCAGACTGAAGACATATTTGAGATGTATAAAATGAAAACATGCAAACATCACATTCAAATAAAAATAACTCTGCTTGTACTGTTTTGTAAATTTTTTTCATTGTGAAAATGTCTCACAAAGGCAAGACTGGACAATATAAATGGCCATGATCATCATGGGCCATAAAAGTGGACATTTTCTCTGCTTAGTCTTGAATTCACAGCAGCTTCATATGTGTCAAAGCAGAAACAATGAGAACTAATGAACCTGCACAAAAAAGATTCTATTGTAAAGGATGCAGAAGTTTACATCCATAAAAATGTTACCTGAACAGAGACAAAAGTAAACCTCTGTTCTTTACTTTAGATATATTTGAGCTGGGAAAACTAGAAGTTGTCCTTCATTATACTCCAGTGTTCGTATTCTCATTCTGTCTTGAGCCAAAATAAATGATGAAGGCAATGATTGAAAACTACTGTAAGAGAAAGATCATTTCAACATGAATTATTCCTTTAGATTTATTCACTGGGTGAACTTCAGAGCTGCACTCCTGTATTCATTATGCAGCATCTGTGACTGAGTACATATCATAAGAAATGAGGAAAACTATGAGATATGTGGATCCTGTGTTTATTAACAGACATTAAAATTGAGATTATTGTATGTACTGTATGTACTGCCATCTGTGCACTGAGTTGTACATACAGATACTTTATGCATAGTACAGTGGTAAATTTTATATGAGCTGCAGTAGAAAGAGATGTAAATCTTCAGAGTCAAACTAGTGATGATTACCAGCAAGTAATGAGTCAAGAGAGCTTAGAATGAGTAAAATCACCTTGAAATATTTTCCCAGAAATGATCATTCTGAAAGCTGATCGAAACCAGCTGTAAAAGAAACCATAGATGAATGGATTGAGCATTGAATTGGACCATCCAAGCCACCTACATGCATTATACAAGGTAAATGGTATTGTGTAATTAATGAAAGGGTTAATGGTCCAACAAAGAAAGAAAGGAGTCCAACAGATCAAAAACATTCCCATCACAATAACCAGAGTTTTTGTGGCCTTTCTTCCCACCTTACTTTCAGATTTTGCCCTCTGACAGGTTGTGTTCTGGATGCTGCGTGCCTGTCTCTGTGCCACCATCAAAATCTTTAGGTAGATGACACACATTATGATAGCTGGGAGGTAAAAACAAAAAATAAATTGTAAAAGTAATATTGAGATGCTAAAACCAGATATAGTCCAGCTCACCAGGATCATGATCACAGTAACACGGAGATTTATCTTAGTTCTGTACCTCAGAGGCTGACACACAGCATAATATCTGTCAACAGAAATAAAACACAAGCTCCAAATAGAAGATGCACACAGATAAAGATCAAAGTCATCTAGAACTGAACAAGAGTTTGCCGTAGCTGGTACCATGACATTCAACAAAAGTAAAACCCCAACAAGCAGGTCAGTTACAGCAAGAGAGAGGATGAGGAAGTTTGTAGGAGTGTGGAGCTGTTTGAAGTAAATAATGGAGGTTATTACAAGAAGGTTGCCACATATTATGAGAACTGATAAAGACGAAACAAAAATATATAATAAATACTTGGTGTGGGTAGCCGTTCTATAACAGAGAATTCTGTCTTTAAAAACATCATCAGAACTGTTGACAGAAAAGTCAGGTTCCATTTGTAAATGATCATTAGGAGTGAGGTAACTATTGCAATAACATGCCTTACATAAAGAAAATTCAAAGTTTCTAGTTTTCTGTAGAGAAAGATGTTCAGTTAGTTTTAGTGCTCTGTGTGTTTCACACTATGCTGATTTATTTTGTGCATCTGTACTGATGGGAGCTCTTGGTCTGTGCCACTGAGCAGTATATTCAGATAAGTTATTCTTCAGGGCTCATTAGCATATCATGGTCAAGGGAGTCTCTTAAAGGGGTACTCAATGTAGCACAATTTAGTTTTGGACTTCTGTGAACTTGGAGGACTCATAAGAGACACATTAAAATAAGAATACAGAGCAACACAGGCCGAGATATTCGTACTTTGAAAATGGTGGGCCATACCCACAATCCAACTCCATCTTCGTCTCTTCAATCTGCATACAAATAACACAACTCTATACTTTCAGATTGTGTCACTGCATACACCAGTTTTGCCCACATGCAATACACCAAGTCTTCTCATGAAGAGGATGTCCATAGTCAGATGTGTGTGACTATGTGTGTGTGATATGTCCGTGACTTCCGCATTGTCCGTGCTAGCCGCAGCTGCCGTAGGGCACCTTTTAATGTAGTTTTAATCCAGTTTTTAAGACACCTTTATTGACTGGCGTGGTAAACACAGCTGTTTTTAAAGTGTTTCTTTTAACTGGTCGATTGATTTTAGTCATCGGCGCGGAGGATTTTAAGTTTTATCCATCTCGCAGAGTCACCTGCCCGCTGTTAGCACCGGCTGTTTTTAGCCACGTTGCTAACCTGGACTTACCTTCATGTGCTGGCACGGTGCTCAGTGTGGTTGTTCCCCGGCTCAGGCTGCAGGCATGCTGGCGGTGTGTGAGTCCTGCCTCCCCACCTTCTCCAAACTGAGGGAGAGCATCTCCGGGCTCCAGTCTGACCTCAAGGAGAGGAACAAAAATCTACTGGAGGCATCCGCTGTCGCCTCGACCCAGGCGAAACACATCGCCCGTCTTAAGTCCGAGGGACAGGGTCTGCGCGCTGACCTGCTGGACCTCTCCACTGTCGCCATGTCCCAGGCGAAACGCATCGCCCTCCTGAAGGCGTCTGGCGCTGGTGACCGGAGCACAACGGCCATGGATGACACCACCCTGCCGTGGACCGGTTCCATCACCACCGAAAAAAACAGCAACAGCACCGGCGGAGTCCCGCTGGCACCGCCAGGGAGCCAAGCCCAAAGGTGCGGCTCCTTCTACCTTCTGCCTCCGCTCCGCGGACTCGCAAGGTTTCATGGCCAAGGTCGGAGCAGGAGCACCGGTGAGCTCAACTCCGCTCAAACCGAGGGAACCCTGGTCGGTGGTGGCCAGGGGCGCTGGGGCTCGTCCATCTCCCCCTCCTCCGCCTCCGGATCTGCCACTGGACAACAGGTATAACATCCTAAGCCTGCAGGACTTCCCTCCCTGGGCGCCTGTTCCAGCTCGCCTCCGGGTTCTGCCCGTCCAGCTGGCTCTCATCAGGCGAGGAACCGGGGTCCACTCACCCGGCCGGACCCCTCCCCACCATCCCGGGCAGGAGCAGCTAGGCCCTGCGCCACCATCCTCTCCGCCCCCGCCACACCTCCAGGCGGTCAGAGGCGGTCACTCAGGCGCGGCGCACCCCCGCGGTGCTGGTGGTCGGGACCTCAATGGTCAGGCACGTGGTGGTGCACGACGGCCGGACCTTCTGTCACCCTGGTGCCCGTGTTGGAGGTTACATCTCCGCCCTGCAGCTGAGTGCACAGCACCCTCGGCCTCCACGCTGGTCCTGGAGGCCGGCATCAACGACCTCAAATTTCCAGCAGTCGGAGGTCCTCAAGCGGACTTCACCTCCCTGTGGACCGTCTGCTGGACACGGGGAAACGGCTAATTATCTCGGGCCCGCTTCCCCCACCTTGCTACGGTGACGTCATCACCAGCGTCCTTCAGCCAGCTGCACATGTGGCTGAAGGGATACTGCTTGGGCAACAGTATCCCTTCGTGACAATTTCGCTGTCCTTTTTAATAGACCCCATCTTTTTAAACGGGACGGCCTCCACCCAAACCAGGAGGGGTCTCGGCTTTTATCTGTTAAATTTGACCTGACTGTCCGGTCCTGCACCACATCCACCTCCTGACTCACAGTTAAAACACATGCACGGGACACTCTGCCCCTCACCTGCCGCCTACCCCCCACCACATCTGTACCATACATTCCTCTCCATCTCTACCCCCACTGCCTCAGAATTACAGGAATTCACTCCACTGATACCATCACTTCACATAGACTGAAACCCAGGACTGCTTTTAGACGCAGCAGTGTTTTTAACGTCCCCTTGAAGAGGCATGAAGAGCGCACGTCCGGCGCGGACATAAAAATGGCCGTGCTGAACGTGCGCTCTCTTTTAAACAAATCTTTTATAGTAAACGATTTAATTTTAGATAGAAAACTAGATTGTATTCTCCTTACTGAGACATGGCTTGGCACTGATGCATGTGCTGTTCTTACAGAGGCTTGCCCACCAGATTTTAACTTTTTATTTTCTACAAGGGGGGGCAGGAAAGGAGGTGGAACTGCTTCAATCACAAGGACCACAATGTCATCAAAAGAAGTTTCTTTTAAAAATATTCATCATTTGAGCATCATGCCTTTGTTTTTAGCAGCCCTCCAATTTTATGCGTAACAGTTTACAGACCACCCCAGTACTCCACCTCTTTTATCAGCCAATTTTCTGAACTTTTATCAATCATTCACACTAAGTACAACAGGATTTTAATAACTGGTGATTTTAATCTACACATCAACAACACCTCGGACCCAGCGTCCAGAGAATTTTTAAATCTCCTTCACTGTTTGGATTTTAAACAACATGTCACGCAGCTGACCCACAGCAGAGGGCGCACCCTGGACCTGGTCATAACCTATGGCCTGTCCGTGGGTGTGCCCTCTGTTGTGGATCTGGCTGTGTCTGACCACTCTTGTGTGTTTTTTAACATCACCAGTTTTAACCAGCGGGCGGCCTCTGTGAGAACGGTGAGGAAGCGCTACCTAACTCCTGAAGTGGCTGCAAATTTTATCCAGATTTTACAGAGCACTCCTGCAGAGGTTTTACCAGCACCGTGTGATTTTATCGCTGATGATTTTAACAACAAACTGAAGTCAACATTGGATTCAGTGGCTCCACTTTTAACAAAAACAGTGAAAACAAGATCCATACCACCGTGGAGAAATGAAGAAATTAAAAAACTGAAAAGAACCTGCAGGAGTGCTGAGAGGAGGTGGAGAAAATCCAAGCTGACAGTTCACAATGAAATATTTTGTCAACACCTCAAAACCTACAATAACACAGTCAAACAAGCAAGAACTTCTCATTTCAAAAAACTAATCTCCGACAATAAAAATAACCCCAAATTTCTATTCTCCACAATTGAGTTTTTAACCAATGGTAATTTTAACAGGTCTCCTATAACAACAACCGACACCCTTTGCGAGGCTTTTGCAGACCACTTCAGGAGTAAAATCGATGACATTAGATCCAGTCTTTTATCCCAACAAATTTTAACCACAAACACTCCTGGATCATTGTTTTCACCTGAGGAGACGCTGGAGAGTTTTGTCCTGGTTGATGCGAGGACACTTGGTCGAGTTTTCTCCCAAGTAAAGCCCACAACCTGCCTTTTAGATCCAATTCCCACACCGTTTTTTAAAACATTTTATTAATTCTTTGAGGAACAGCTTTTATATATGGTGAACTGCTCTCTTCAGACGGGTGTCTTCCCCAACCTCCTTTAAAGCGGTGGTGAAGCCCCTTCTGAAGAAGAGCAATGTAAACCCCACATTCTTAATAATTATCGGCCAGTATCCAACTTACCATTTTTAAGTAAAATTTTAGAAAAACTGTTTTTTAACCAAGTAAATTATTTTTTAAATACAAATAACGCTTTGGAGAAGTTTCAGTCTGGTTTTAGATGAACCACAGCACAGAGACAGCCCTTTTAAAGATTTTAAATGACACCAGGTTAAACTTAGATAACCATAAACTCACAGTCTTGGTACTACTGGATCTAACCGCCACCTTCGACACAGTAGACCATCACATTTTACTAAACAGATTGAGGAACCTGGTTCGGACTGTCTGGCACTGTTTTAAACTGGTTCACCTCTTATCTCACAGACCGAAGCTTCTTTGTAAGTATGGATACTTGTTCCTCAAGAATACATAAGATTAAGTGTGGGGTTCCCCAGGGGTCAATTTTAGGCCCAATTCTTTTTAATCTCTATATGCTTCCCCTGGGGGATGTCATCAGGAGGCACGGCATCAGTTTTCACAGCTATGCTGATGATACACAGCTGTACATCGCCGTGTCTCCTGATGACACAGGGCCAATTGATGCCCTTTTTAACTGTATTTTAGACATTAAGTCATGGATGGCAGAGAATTTCCTTCAGCTCAACCAGGACAAAACTGAGGTTCTAGTCATTGGTCCTGAAGGCCAGAGAGAGAAACTTTTACCTAAATTACGAAATTTTAAACCCTCACAATCTGTAAAAAATCTGTGTGTGATTTTTGACTCTGAGCTCAGTTTTATTGCACATATTAAAAACATAACAATGGTAGGTTTTTACCACCTGAAGAATATAGCCAGAGTCCGCCCGTTTCTCTCTCAGGCCAGCACGGAGGTGCTGATGCATGCTTTTATCTCATGTAGGTTAGACTATTGTAATGCCCTGCTCTCTGGTCTTCCTAAAAATAGTATCCATAACCTTCAATTGTTACAGAATTCAGCAGCACGGTTGCTGACGAGGACCAGAGGGCGGGAGCACATCACACCAGTTTTAAAATCGCTGCATTGGCTCCCCGTCCGTTTCAGGATCGATTTTAAGGTTCTTTTATTAATTTTTAAATGTCTTAACGGTCTCGGGCCTTCTTATCTATCTGACCTGCTTTTATTATATCAACCCTCACGGACCCTGAGGTCCTCTGGCACTGGCCTTTTAAGCATTCCACAAATTAGATCTAGAACACACGGGGAGGCGGCTTTTAGTTATTATGGTCCCCGACTGTGGAACAGCCTGCCGCAGAACCTCAGGGCCGCAGAGATTGTGATGTTTTTAAGAAGAGGCTTAAGACTCACCTTTTTAATCTGGCATTTTAACTGATCTTCTACTATTTTAGTTTATCTTATTTATTTTACTTTAGCAAGCTTTTAATTCATCTCTTTTATTCATTTATTTAATTTTTGAGTATTTAAGATTAACTTTGGAATATTTTATCAATTTTACTGATTTTGTATACTTCTTACGTTATTTTACCATATCCTTGTTTTTATGTGTTTTCTTCAGTTTTAGCTCCAGTGTCTCCTCGTGGGGGTCTTCCACACTGGGAGCGATGTCTGGCCTACCGGTGGGGGTGCTGTCCCGTGGAGGGCACTGGTCCGGGTGGCTGGTGGGCTCCGCACCTTGATGTGGGGCCTCCTGTCTGCCCTGGCCAGTGGTCTCTGCGGTGGTGCTCCCAGTGGTCACAGGCCGTGGTCGCTCTCGGTGTGGATGGCCCCCACATGTAGCGTTGACCTCACCTCATGCCTCGGTGCCCAGCCATGTCTCTTAGTGTTGGTCAGTGTGTGTGGGTGTGTGTGTAGGTGTGTGTGTGCCCATGTATGTGTGTGCTTGTGTGTGTGGGTATGTATATATATGCTTTGTGTGTTTTGTGTATTTATGTTAGGGTGGAGGGGTGGGTTTTTGGTCTCGGGATTTTTCTTTGTTGTTTTAGCCTCTGAGGCACTTTGTGTTACCATTGAGTATGAAAAGTGCCATATAAATAAATTTGAATTTGAATTTGAATTTGAATGACCTTCGTTGTCATTCATAGTCAGGTGACCTTTATCGTAATTATAACAAAATGAAACCCTGAGTTAATGTTGTGAAACAGACAAAGTTTGGGTTGGTTTAGGCAACAACACTACTTGGTTAGGTTTCAGAAAAGATGTGACTTGGGTTCAAAGCAGTATGTTAACATACCCACCTCCATCAAAATTTTCAATAATTTTAAATAGTTCTTGAGCTGTGTATGCTGGGTAGTGTGCAATAATTTGGTGTTCTGTTTGTCTTTGTTTTCATCCTAGCCGGGTTCATTTTATTTTTATTTATTTCAATCTTTTATTGGATGTGTCATGAGTGTATGTATGTGTACGTCTCTAGCTGTCACATGTATATTTATTGTCTGCAAGGGCAGCTACTTATATGCACTGTGAGTCCATGACAGATTTCCCCTAGGGGACAATAAAGTATATTCTATTCTATTCATTTTCATTTAACCTTTATTTAAACTCGGAAATACATTGAGGTAGAGACCTCATTTACAATGTAGCCGAGTGAAACAATAAAAGCTTCGACACAGAGAAAGCCAAAGAGAAGCTTGCATAAAAGTGGCAACAAGAATAAAAGAAACACAATAAAACTGCAATAATAAATAAAAAAATAAAAACAAATAAAAGCATCAATAATGAATAAAATGGTTAAAATACAAAGCACATTAATCAGGTAAAACAAGAACACCTAGAAGTAAAATGTGACACAATTAAAGATTTAAATTGCCCTAGGGAAAAAAATGACGAGATCTTTAAATGGTTCTGCATGTTGTTCCACGTTGCAGGTGCACAATATGAAAAACTGGATTTTCCAAGTTCAGTAAAAACAGTTGGCACCTGTAGTGTAATCCAGTCACTGGACCGAGTTTGATAAGAACCCACATTAAAAGAAAGCATGGAACTGATATAAGAAGGTAAAAGACCAATAAGAGCTTTATAAATAAATAAAACCCAGTGCCTTTCACGTCTTATACCAAAGAGGGCCACCCAACCTTAGAGTACAGCTCACAATGATGGGTGTTATAACTGTCTCCAGTGATGAATCTTAATGCAGAGTGATAAATGGAGTCCTGGGGCTTAAGAGTTGCAGCAGAGGCATGCATATACAAAATTCACCATAATCCAACACTGATAAAAAAGTTGCCTCAACAAGCATCTTTCTGCAATGGGGCGGAAAGGAAAGCCTGTTTCTATAATAGAAGCCAATTTTACTCCGCAAGGAAGTCACCAGTTTAGAAACATGATGTTTAAAGGTTAATTTATCATCTAACCAAACACCAAGGTACTTATACTCAGTGACCCTTTCAATAACTGTATTGTTGATGGCAGAGATGATGAGGTTGTCATTAATACTATTTTTTGATCTGGTGAACAACATGAATTTGGTTTTGTCTGCATTAAGAACCAGTTTATGATTATTGAGAGCAACTTGGACATCAAAAAAGCAGTGCTGGAGGGAATTTATGGCTGAGTGTGCATCATTGGCAATACTGTACAAAACGGTGTCATCTGCATAAAGATGAATATTACACCCAGTGACAGCTGAGGTAATATCATTGATGTAAATCGAGAACAGAATAGGCCCCAGAATTGAGCCTTGTGGGACACCTTTTGCTATATGGATAAATTCAGATTTCACATTACCAATAGAAACACACTGCTGCCTGTCGCTGAGGTAACTCTGAAACCATTTAAAAGCCAATTCATTAAATCCATGACTATGAAGTCTTTTCAGGAGCAACGTATGATCCACTGTATCAAATGCTTTAGAAAGATCAATAAAAAGAGCTGCACAGTGTTTTTTCTTATCTAAAGCAGTTATGATGTCATTCTATTCTATTCTATACCTTACTGTGCCCATTTGCCCAATGAATCACGCACAAAATCTATGTTTACTTTGAGACTTCAAAAAAGCGGTGCAATGGGGGCAGCGGGAGTTGAGAGCGCTGTGACAACAGAGCATTGGAAAAAAACCTTGTGAGCGGTGCATGGGGCTAATCAGTGGATTTATTAGATTCAAGGCGCTACATCGCCTTCATGTCTTTAAAGTTAAACTCTCTAAAATGTGCCCAGATGTTGATCCTGCCTGTGAAAGATGCAGGATCTCTTGCCTCCCTAGCGAATTCATTCTGGCTATGTCATAACCTGTATATTTATTGGAGCTCAATCTTAGGTAATTTCATAATGGTCATTTAGCCAGATACTATGCTAAGTATTTTTAGCGTAGCAGGAGTTTTTTTGTTACTTTGTTAGCATTAAGATTGATGCTTCTCCACTTGAAGATTCCTCATCCTCTAAGCTGGACTCAGTGTCTTTGGAAGGTAATGTAGCATGTCATACTTGAGAAATTGAGATTCACAATACATGGCTCCTCTGACAAGTTTGAGAAGAACATCTATGGATTATACGAGCTTTAATGTTGTGTTTTACGGAGGAAGCAAAGCTAAATGATGCCTCACATTACTTGTGAAAGTTTGACCACCAGATCATTTTGGAAGCATTTGTAGTCATTCATGTTACTTATGCAGGTGTGTTTCTTCACCCCAACAAGCCAACAGTTAGAGGGCACCGGTTGATAAGATAAGATAAGATAGAAAGATGGACTTTATTGATCCCACACCGGGGAAATTCACTTGTCACAGTAGCTCAAATAGTACAGATAGGAAAATAACAATAAAGTACTTATAAAATTAAGATAAAAATAGAAAATATACATATACCTATCAGATTTAAAATATAGAGTCTAAGAGTATAAGAGTATAAAGTGTTCAGATACTAAGTACAGGGCTGTACACACAAGACTATTTACAATATATACACCTTTCACTTGTACATATATGGAAAAACAATAGGGATATGTGGATATGAGTATATACCTAGGCATATACTGGAAACTGTGCAGGATAATTGCACATACAGTTGTAAAATACACACATGGTGTGTAGCATTAAATGTAAAAAATGTAAACTGTTGCCTTGCAGAGGCAGATTGCACAGAGGAGGGTATGTTGGATTGCACAGAATATTAGCAGCAAAAAGATTTAGCACAGTAAACATACAATATTGCACAGGAGGGGAAGTAGGGAGGTGGATGAAATTGTGCAAGCAGACTAAACAGTGCTACATTAAGTCATGCTGGTGTTGGTGTTAAAGAGTCTGACAGCTGATGGGATGAAGGACCTGTGGTAGCGCTCCCTCTTGCACTGTGGGTGCAGCAGTCTGCTGCTGAAATGAGAGCTGCTCAGTGGCCACATAACATGTCTCATGGTAGGGGCGTAGGAGAGTGTCTGTCCACTGTATTAGATGTCACTTGTGTTAACACCTCCACCACTCTAAACAACCCACGTCCTAAAATGGTCTCCACCCAGGGACAGTCCAGGAAGAGACTGGCCCTCCTGACCGGGGCTTGTTTTGACAGTCTTTTTCCATTGTACTCTCCTCAATTCAAACCTGATGTTCACGGGGAGCTGGGATGCCCAGTCACACTAACCCTTCTTGCTGGCAGGATGGCAGGTTGACCACAGATGTCATGATAGATCTTACCAGTTTTCCTTGCACACTCCAACAAGGCCCAGTTCCATCAGCCAGGTGACAGACGATTTGGCCCATTGTGTACAGGGGTTGGTTATGGTGGACCGTCCCGGGGCCTTTATGTTTGAGTGAACACAACCACAGTATTAATGCTACTCTGCGTCTGCTGAACATGCACTCAAGTCGCGAACTCACCCTTAGTTCACTGGCGTGATGCTGATGTGTTGAACACTAGAGAAGTCAAAACTACCTCACACTGCCGTTTCTTAGCTGGATAGTGATGATGGAGGTGATGACTGCTACCCCACCCAATTCGAAACAAAGTCAGTGATGGCCCATCTGCTCTCCAGTTCGAATATCCCTTCCTGACATCATCATTCAACAAGGCAAGTGGTCTCTCAGAGATCTTTACTGGAACGGATTGACAGCTGTCTCGTGAATAGTTGGTGTGCTGAATCCGATGTGTACAGTTCAGCAGCTGGAGGTGCATGGACCACCTTCCCTTGTTGGGGTCCCCCTGCCGGGCAGATAACACAGTGGGTACGCACTAGTACATGAAGCCTCAAAGGTGCGGAGGGTGCAAGAGGTGTGGGGAGGGTGCAGCTGAAACCCCCGATGTTCTGGGAGGGGGGAGGGGGCTGTGCCAGAGAGGGTGAGGAGGTCCTAGGTCGGTGCTGCAGTGGGTGGGGGAGGGAGTGGGAGCAGAATCAAACCTGTTGAAAAACAGATTTAGTTCATTTGCCCACTCCCGGTCACTAAGCTCGGAGCCTCTCCCGCTGTCTTTGTTGCGACCAGAGATTGTGTTTAGACCTCTCCACACCTCACGCACGTTGTTTTGCTGAAGGCGTTCCTCCAGCTTCCTCCTGTAGCTGTCTTTGCCCCTCCTTATTTCTCTTTTCAGTTCCTTTTGGACCCTCCTCAACTCTTCTTTGTCCCCAGACCTAAAAGCCCTCTTCTTCTCATTCAGCAGGGTTTTCAGTTCAGGGGTCACCCATGGCTTGTTGTTGGAGAAGCACCGTACCTTCCTGGTCGGCACGGTGTTCTCCACACAGAAGTTTATATATTTATTTGAGAGGCTCTAGTTGTGTGTGAATGTGTCTGCCTGTGTATTAGCCTCTGACAGAACTCAGCACTCTGTCTGTTATGTCCCCTCAGTCACCTTTTTTGTCTGTTAATGAAGTACATTTAAAGTGCATTTGTCCTAGTTGAGTGAGGTCTGTGGGTTGGTTCTGCAGACAGGTTTAGATGCCACTGATGCTATTATCACCTCATTAGGGGTGCACTTCAGTGTTAAAATCCAGTCAGAAAACACAATTTACTTATATTGTTTTCATAGCCAAAATTTTTTCATACATCAATAACAATGCCTTAAAAGGGAGAAGTTTAACAGTAGCTAGTTTTACGTCGAGAGAAAATGTCAATATGTTAGAGTTCTATATGTCTCATACCATGCCGATTTGGTTTGTTTATCTGTATTGATGGGAGCCCTTAGTCTCTGTGCCACTTAGCGGTCACATTAGAGTTATTACTCTGGGCTTATTAGCATGGTGTGTCTTTTATTTAAGACAATATGATGAGTAACTCCTTGTGTATGTGTGTTCATATTTAATCTCTCATACCTTTAAACAAACAAATTAATTTTAAATTAATGAGTACAACTGTCATGCCCACAGCCTCATCCTAACAGAAGTCTGTCTGTCTGTCTTGTGCTTGATTGCAGGAGTGGGATCAGGTGTGCAGGTGTCAGAGGCCAAGCTGTATCTCATCACAATCAACCTGCTATATATACTGGGCCTTAACACCGCCATTCTGCCAGATTGTAGACTCTGCTTGCTCAGTCAGCCTCTGTTTTAGTGTTTTGTTAATCCCTGTTTCCTCTGCCTACAGCTGTTTAAGCTGACACCTACCTCTGACCTACTCCTGCTCCTCCTGACATCAGCTTTGGATTGACATTCAATATTCAAGATCTCTGGACTCCCTCGGCCTGGCATCTGTGCTCCTTCCCCCGTCTCATGTCTCAGACCCTGCTTCTTCTGCTCTGCTCTGCTCTATACCCTGGCTCACAGTATAAACCCTTCTCCCCCTGCTCTGCTCCATACCCTACCCTGCATTGCTCCATAACCTGGCACAAGAATTAGCCCCTGCTCCCTCTGCCCCTGCTAGAGACTCCTTCATTCATTTCAATACTGTGACAATAAATTCATTTTCTGGCACTAATTTCCTGCCTCAGTTCTGTGTCCTGCACTTGGGTTTAATTCAGTAGCTACCCATAGCAACAATCTCAAGTAATTAGTAGACTTTTGAACACAATCAACAACAGACTTGGAAACCTTCAAGAGAGAGGCAATGAAACGCTAGGGGTTCCCAAGGCATCCCCGAGCCAGATGAGACAAATAATCTCTCCAGTGTGTTCTGGGTCTCCTCTGCAGTCTCTTACCAGTTGAGCATGGCCAAAAAACTTTAACTGGATTCTTTGATTGCAAAGTGAACCCAGCCACCCCACAGAACTCATTTTGGGTGCTTGGATCTGGAAAACTCTTCTTCCAGTCACTACCCAAAGCTCATGGCCATAGATGAAGGAAAGAGCTGAAAAGTAGTAGATCTATTTATCAGTTTCTTGTTTCTATCACAAATAGAACTGATGACAAGAAACTGGTGGAAATTAAAAACCCAATGAAAAAGTATTTGACTTCTTGTTAAGAATACAGACGCACTCTCCTTAGACAAGGACCTCACCCAGGTTATGTTATATATAAGGACGGAATGGCCTGCGCCAACAGTACGGGTACACCGTACTCCTATCGTACCATATACAGGAATCCTTGGGGTTCTTCTCCAGCACCACACTGGATGGCCAAACTTCCATGACCACCAAATAATCCTGCAATGTTAAAGACCCAGATCAGTGTTCCAAGACCAAGAAATATCTGCAATGGTCCTTGTGTATTTGAGGTATGATAGTTGTCAATTGGAGCCTCCTTTTGTCATGGACTCTGCTGGAGCTTCTTGCTTCTCTTAACCCCACCCTCCTGCTGCTCCTCTTGCACAAACCCCTCTGCTCAGTCTCCAGTCAGCACCTACCAGCTTTTCCCACCAGTACACCATCCACCCCTACTGGCACTTCCCCTGTATTGACTGTCAGCCTATCAGCAGCCAGCCTTCCTGTCTGCCACACACCTGTTGCTTGTCCGGTATAACTACTGAAGGGTAAATGAGCAGTCAGTTTGCCTTTGTTGTTTGCCAGATCATATTTTGTGCCTCTGCTGGCTTCGTATTCCAACTGTTTGTACATTTTGCCTTCTGGATTTTGACCTGTGCCTGCATAGATAGTTTGTACCTTTGTCTGATGCCTCTGTACCTCTGCCCTAGTATCTTGATTGTTGGTTTTGACCCCTGGAACAGACTGTACTTTGCTCTGCCTGAAAACCTCAGTAAATTCTCAGTTTTTGCCATACTTCTGCCTCTGCCCTGTGATTCTGCATGTGGGTCCTCTCTGGTTTAAAAAAAACATCCTGGCATACGCTTTTAAAAGATAGGAAACCCCCAACCTGGCCGTCTATTCTGCAGGCACTATCCCCAACCAGGCAACAGGGGAAAGGCATATAAACCAAGTAAACCCAACAATGTCCTGAGCTTTATGCATCTCAGAGTAAATCTCATCCACCCCTAGCTCCTTGCTCATCCAGTACTTTTTCAGCTATTCAACAGTATCCCCAATGAGGGTCTCCTGTCTCCAGGAAACCCCTGGTCCAACAAAGCCCAAAAGGCCTTCCTTCACAATATGTAATGTTTGGGTTATCAAATTTAGCCAATTTCTCCTCATGGTACGGGGGCTCCCTGTTCTGTGTGTGCACTGAAAAAAAAACTGATGTTTCCACACAGCCCTGGCTCTGTAAATGGGATATTAACATAGTGTCTCGGACCGAGCCACACAACACCATTCCAGGCAATTAGCAACAGGTGATGTTCACACTTAAAGAGAGAACCTCGAGAGTGGCCAAGATCTCTTAGACACTTAAAAAAATAACAGGGGTAAAATTAATACAAATTAAAAAACGAAAAATAAAAAAATAAAGATATGCACAGAAAGCTATTTGATTTGTGATGTGTTTCTTTCTTCCGATTGATTGAAAACTATAAATGATTAAAGTGACAAGTCAAATTAATGATTTATTTTAAGGACCATAATGGTTTGTAAAATATTAAAAATAATTATTAAAAATATCTTAAATGATGAAAATATTTTTGTAATTTAAATCCTGTAATATAATACAACTGTAGAAATGAAGAAAATGCAGTTAAAAATAAAGCTGCAAGCAGCATTAAACGGGCCCTCGCACCCCCACGCCACTCGGGGCCTGTGGCAGCTATGACCATGTCACAGGACGCAGACTGGTCCACGAGGCGCTCAATTTCCTCATGTGTTAAACACCATAGGAGGAGTTCAATGTCACTTCCTGTTGCCAGTAGGTGGTGTTATGACTTGTTAGATCCCAAGTTACCCCTGTAAAGGAGGTACTGGACCAGCTCTCCGTTTAAAGGGTCCGATCCTGTAGCCTATGGGTATTACCCAATCAGGTTTAAACAGAGGATTGTTTAAGCTGGTGGTGAGGAGACACGCCTAGCTTCTAACTGCCTTCTTCTGGACGCCTAGCCTGCTTGCTCTAGCACAGCACCTGAGTGAATAGCCCTAGAGTCAGATGCTATACCAGCCAATCCCCTTCACAGGCAGCTCCCCTCTTATTGATCTGAGCACTTGGTATGGTCGCTAGGATGATTTTTAGTGGCTTGTACAGTAAGCCCCAAGGGTCTGTTTGATTTTATTTTAGCTAGAGTAACCAGTTAGAACCTTCAAAGATGTTGGACACACTATACCTAACAATTACTGCCCGTGGAGATGATACAAATCTAATGTCCACAACTTACTCTTTAACTGCAGTGGATATATTTATTGCAAAAGTTTAGCAAGGGCAAGCATACAGCATTACTTGATTTAAAATGGATTATTCAAGTCAATTAATAAAAACTGGTCATATATCTAATGTTCAAAATCATTAAAACTCAAACCTGGATGAAAAAGCTGAAGCTAAAAGGTTAAAAGTCCAATTTGGAGAGAAAGAGGGAAGTGGTGTACGGCCGATACAGTCCTTCCTCGACTGCCGAACTGTTGGTTCCTGTTGAAACTCCCGACTTTGTCCAAAGTCCAAAAGTCTCTAACAAGTCCTCAATCCTTGATGGCAGGATGAACAAAAGGAAATCCTTAAATTCCAATTATAGACCTACAGCTGGGTGGAAATGGTTAATCCTCCTCCGCTTGACGTTCTCATTGCAGCTGTGGATAGTTGAATTTCTCTTTCTGCGATGTCTGGCTGTTCATCCACTCCGTCTCTTGAGTTGAAGTTTTTAGTTCCAAGATGCAATGCTTTGCAGTGGTTGATCTGTCAGCATGCTCCAAACCCGAGAGTCGGCCGAGGACTAACCACGATCCTTCTTGTGTGGCATGTTTTATACCCTTTGCCGATTATAGTACGTACGTGCCGAATAGCTCCCAAAGTCGTACATTGTGTAAATAACCATCTCCTCTGGTAGATCCAGATGCATCCTGTTTGTGCCATACAACTTCCCCTCTTCGCTTCTTATCTCTGGTCAAGTTGCAATATTTTGCCAGGTCAGGGTCATCTTGTCCTGTCACCGAATTCCTTACTCAACATCTCAACATGATTTACTTTTGACCTTATTTTTTTTTTATCTTTAGCTTGCTTTCATGCATTTATATTCATCAACAATCAAATAATCAGTTATAATCATATAATCATGTTTCATTCATTGTTGCATTTATCACAATGTCCCATTCTTTAATACAGAATCAACTACAATCATTATATAACTTTTAGATATTAGAATCTCTGTGCATTGCTTCATTCAGATGGAGAGTCCCTTAGTGTCCCGTTCTTATCTTTTAACTGTCACTGATGATGGAAAGTCACTTGTGTTCCACTTTAAGGCCTCATGTTACCTTTATGCTGGTTTTAGCAGATCAAGGATCTCAACTCTTTTGACTGACTGTGTCTTCTGATTGTAGATGTAGATGTGTTCAGGGGGTGACTATTATCAAACATTAATTTTGGTGCCAAGTTATAGCAATTTTGTGTTTCATGGCGAGACATCAGAACTCAACGCCATGCCACAACCACACCGTTCAATGCTGAACATATCTTTGATATCTGATAATCACAGACTTATCTAGATGGTACACACCCTCAGAGTTCATTACAGTTCATTACAATACGACACATGGAAAACGCCAAAATTGACTACGAAATTCAAAATGGCTGATTTGCCGTTGAGTATAGCCTAAGGGTCCAAGAGACTTTATTACGCATGTTTGTGTGTTTACCAATTTTCGTACATGTCAGTGAAACGTGTCACGGGGGGATTGCACTTTGTGTGGCCAATGGCTTGGCCACACAAGGAGACTCATATCATATGTTCAGGCCTGGACTGTTAATGAACATGTGAAGTTTCAGCCAGATTCCATCAAGTACACTGAAGTTCTGAAGTTAGGGCCACTTCCTGTGTTTTGGCAAACATTGACATTCGCCACACCATCAGGGCAATGCCGTTTGACGATACATCACGATCTTCATAATATAGCATCGCCAAGGTTTTAAGGCCTTTCATACGAGATTTGAGTTGGATATGGTCAACGTGCTGGAAGCAGCACCTCAAAGTCTAAAACAGGTCATTTCCTGTCGCCAGTAGGGAGCACTATGACTGTCACAGAATTTTGTCATGTAGCTGTTTTGAGGGCGGGACTATTATGAATCACGTGAAGTTTGGTGAAGAATGGACAATGCATCCCAAAGTTATAGCAATTTTCGCGTTTCATGGCGAGACATCAAACTTTTGATCACAAAGTAGTGTAGATGGTAGCCATTGATTTTGAAGTCATTATGATAAATCCTGTAGGAGTTCATTAAAATACAACACGTGGAAAACACAAAAAAATGACCACAAAATTCAAAATGGATGACTTCCTGTTGGGTTTAGGCTATAGGTTCCCCATGGACTTTTTTGTGCATCTGGGAATGATCTATGTGCGTACCAATTTTCATGCGTGCCAGTGAAACGTGCTGGTAATGGTGGTGTTTAGAGGGCGCCCCCAAAAATGCAAATCATTTTTTGGATAGTCTGAGCAAAAATAATAGGGTCTCACACCAGAGGTGCTCAGGCCCTAATAAGTAAAGTTGCAAGCAGCGTTTTACAGGTCCTCGCAACCCCCCGACTGTGAACACGTCACCAGAGGCCAACCTGTCGGGCAGTACTGAATTTTCACCCCCTTTGGACACTGTAGGAAGGAATGCATTGTCACTTCCTGTCTCCACTAGGTGGTGCTATGATTATGACTCCTCATTTTCATGTAGACGTGTTCAGGGTTGGACTTTAATCATCCGTGAAGTTTGGAGCAAATTTGACCATTTAATCTAAAGTTATGGGAATTTTGTGTTTCATGGTGAGACATCAAAATTCGACACTCAGCAGCAGGCACACCCTTCAATGTGAAGTAGATCTTTTAATAACTTTTGATCACAAAGTAGTGAAGCTCGCAAAACCCGATTTTGAAGTCAATCAGATTGATTCTATGGGAGGAGTTCATTAAAATACAACATGTGGGAAACGGCAAAAATGACCACGGTTTCAAAATACCCAACTTCCCGTTTGGTTTAGGCGATGAGTCGAAGAGACTTTTTTGTGCGTCTGGGCATGGTCTATGTGTGTTTGACACACAGCAAAATATCTGTCAACAGAAATAAAGCACAAGTTCCAAACAGAAGATGTGCTCAGATAAAAATCTAAGTAATCTAGTACTGAACAAGAGTTTACTGTAGCAGGTATCACTACATACAACAAAATTAAAACCCCAACAAGCAGGTCAGCTACTGCAAGAGAGATGATGAGGAAGTTTGTAGGAGTGTCGAGCTGTTTGAAGTAAATGATGGAGGTCATTAAAGAAAGTTGCCACATATGACCAGAACTGATAAAGAGCCAACAAAAATATATAATAAATACTTGGTGTTGGTGCCTGTTTGATAACAGAAAATCTTTTCTTTAAAAACATCATCTGACCCGTTGACAGAAAAGTCAGGTTCCATGCTTAAATGATCATTAATAGTGAAGTAACTATTGAATAACATGCCTTACATAAAGAAAATTCAAAGTTTCTAGTTTTCTGTAGAGAAAGATTTTAAGTAAATTTTAGTGCTCTGTGTGTTTCACAGTATGCTGATTTATTTTGTGCATCTGTACTGATGGGAGGCCTTGGTCTGTGTCACTGAGCAGTATATTCGGATAAGTTATTCTTCAGGGCTCATTAGCATATTATGGTCAAGGAAGTCTCTTAAAGGGGTACACAGTAATAGGGTTTCCATCCACCTATTCTTATTCGAATTTTCAAAAATAGCGAAAATAAACATTAATGGAAACGCTAGAAATTTGAAAAAAGGCCGAAAATTCGCCAAAAAGTTTTTACGCTTGGAGGGGGTGGATTTGTCTGCGTATCGATAAAAGGAAAGTACGACTTTTTGCTATGGAAACAGGTTTTGCGGATAAACGATGACTGGACCGGATACCAAGTCATACGTCTGGACCGGATATCACGTCACACATCTCCTTCCAGCTATTTCCGAAGGTACTCTTAACATTAAAATTGTTCTTTGTCGTCTCTTCTTCAGGATCGCTCGGTACGCGGTGAATGCTGACAAAATGGCGACCAGAGTTCTTCCAAACACCGACAGGTCGATCAGGAATCTGTCCATGATCAGTCGTTGACTGTCAGCCGAGTGTGTTGTTTGTTTTGTGGCAGAGAGACGCTCTCTGATGATGTCATCTCAGGGCGCACTCTCCTCTCAATAATTGCAAAATAATAAGAAATGGAAATGGGCATAAAGTCGCATTTTCTTTTTGCGCATTTTCACTAAATTCGCTCAAAAATTTCTAGACATTTGGATGGAAACCTGACTAGTGTAGCACAATTTAGTTTTGGACTTCTGTGAACTTGGTGGACTCATAAGAGACACATTAAAATCAGAAACTAGAGCAACATAGGCTGAGATATTCTGACTTTGAATTCTAAAAGTGGTGGGTCATACCTATAATGCAACTCCATCCAAATGGTAAATGGTAAATGGACTGTATTTATATAGCGCTTTTCTAGTCAGAGACTACTCAAAGTGCTTTGACAACTACAAGTCACATTCACCCCATTCACACACACTTTCATACACACTTTCACACACTAATGACACAGGTGGCTTCTTCTACAAAGACCCAACCTGTGCATCAGAAGTCATTCACACACATTCATACACCGGTGGCACAGCCATCAGGAGCAACGCAGGGTTCAGTGTCTTGCCCAAGGACACTTTGACATGTAGACCAGAGGAGCCGGGGATCGAACCACCAACCTTCCAATTGGGAGACGACCCGCTCTACCACTGAGCCATAGCCGCCCCAAATGACACAACTCTGTACTTTCAGATTGTGTCATTGCATACACCAGTTTTGCCCACATGTAATACACTAAGGGCCGGATCTACTAAAGTTTTGCGTGTATAAAAACGTGCAAACTCATTGCACACGCAAAAAAATGTACAAACTGATTTACTAATAGTGCGCACTAAGGGTTGCGTCTTTCAAAGGTGCAAAATAGCACGTCTGCATCCAGTTAGCACGTCTGCCACAATGAATATGCAATATGGGGCATTTACACACAATTGTGCATGTGTTGGGAGGAGAAAATGTAAATACATTAATTTAGCACCCGCAAAGTGATTTATCAAACCTGAAAGCAATTTTGCTAATAGAAACTGGGTCTATATTTAACACGTGTCAAAGGGAGGTGCAAACGGTTTGTATGCGGAATTGCGCACACATGGCTGCGGTTATTGTCGCAAGAAGGAGACATCGAAACGATGAAAGGAGACAGAACGCATTTTTCACCCTCGTGTGAATATTTTTGGAATGAACGAATAAAACAGTCATTAAAACATATCGCCTATCCAGCATTGCCATTTTGGAGCTTTTGGAGGAACTCAGAGTGGATTTGGGGCCAGCCACGAGAAGAAGTCACGCAATACCTGCAATGACAAAACTCCTTGCAAGTCTACATTTTTCTACATCTGGGTCATTCCAGCGTAGAGTAGCTATTACAGCTGGGATCTCCCAATCCCGTTTTTCAGATGTGCTGTCTAAAGTCCTAAATGCCATGTCACGCCGGATGGCCAAGTTTATTAGGTTTCCACGCACTCTGCACTCATTGAATGAGACCAAACAAGGCTTTTTTGCAGTAGCTGGATTTCCCAGAGTTATAGGAGCGATTGACTGCACCCATGTGCAGCTTGTGCCCCCCGCAGACACTGAGCATGTGTACAAAAATCGCAAACACATGCATTCATTGAATGTGCGGTGCGTTTGTGATGCCAAAGGCATCATTACCAATGTTGTGGCAAAATAACCTGGGTCAGTACATGATTCTTTTATTCTGAGAAACAGCTTTTTGTTTTCCAAGTTGTGAGATGGTGAGTTTGGAGATTGGAGTTTGGCTTGTAGGTGAGTCAATTTGTAAAATCCTTTGTAAAATAATTAATTACATTAAAAACAAGAGCATGTTTCATATTGATTCATATGTTTTTTAAGGTGACAGTGCATACCCCCTACACCTCTTCTTCCTGACACCTGTTCTCAACCCGACCACTGCCGGAGAAATAAGGTACAACGAGGCCCATATCCGCACACGGAATATTGTGGAGCGCACCTTTGGAATCCTGGATCGCACTGGTGGAGCACTGCTGTATAGGCCGGAAAAAGTGGCTCAGATTGTAGTGACCTGCTGCATGCTACATAACATCACCAAGTAACATGGGTTGGAGCATGACGCCATGCTGGAGGAGCATGTATAAAAATTATGTATGTATAAAAATGCACTCAGGTCCTGTTCAACTGCCCCACGTCTGATCTCAGATGCTGTCCAGTGTCCAGACAACCACAGACACTTAAAGATCTCTGAGACACTTAAAAAAATTAATTATGGCTAAAATGAATACAAATTAAAACACAAAGAATAAAGATATGCACATAAACCTGTTTGATTTGTGATGTGTTTCTTTCTTCTGATTGATATAAAACTATAAATGATTAAACTGACAAAGTAAAATTAATGATTTATTTTAAGGGCCGTAGTGGATTTGTAAAATATTAAAAATAATTATTAAAAATATTGAAAATGATAAAAATATTTTTGTAATTTAAATCCTATAATATAATACAACTGTGGATATGAAGAAAATGCAGTCACAAATGATTTTGCACAAGTACGTCAGCACTCAAATGTGCGTAAGTGTGCTGTTGAGTGTTCTTAGATTCTGGTCTTGACTACAAACAAATCTGACATTGGGAGGAAAAAAAAATACATAAGTGGATTTAAAGGGGTTGGTGAACGGGGCCCATTGCTCCTCTGGTCAGCAGTCAACATGGACAGAGACACTAATTAGCTTACTGTAAACAGCGAAGCGTATTTTACTCGTACGTCTGTCACTGCTGCAGACATTTTGAGAAACAAGATTGAAGATAAATCCACTTTTTGATTCCAAAACTTTTAAATAAAAACTCTGAGTTCTCATCTCACCTGTAAATGGATCCACAACTGCTCCATGGGTCGGTGCTACAGACAGGTTGAGAAGCAAGAGTGGAGATAAATTCACTTTTTAATCATAAAAGTTTGAAGCATATAACAGAGGAGGAGTTTCCCTCCTGCTAGTAAAGGAGTCTGCATCAGGACAAAATCAGTGTGGCTACAGTGTTTCTTCCTCCAGAAGCTTCAGTTTGTCTTCGGCTCTGTCCTCCAAAGCTCCCTGACTCTCAGCAGCTGTTTCTCATATCATTTCAGTTTATCTTGTGCTTACATGTCACAAATATTTACTAATTTGTCCTTGATCAAGTTGCTGTATAGTAATTGCAAAATATTACACAACAATATTCAGGAAATGGATACGTGTGTGGGGTCGGTATGAGCGTAAAGCATAGTTTTGACCCAGGAATCCCTACCTACAACAGGATTACTGAACTTGTTTTGTCCAGGGGGCACTTTTGGAAAATGACAGGAGGCCAGGGACGACTTAAAGGGGCTAAATGCGAAATATAGCCTCATTAGCTGTCAGGAATTTTACTTTTGCTATGTACACAACTAGTGGTGTATTGACCTCTGGAGTAGAGAGTCATGTGACACACCCTCTGTGTGCGCTGGTCTTGAGCCTCTGTTTTGGTAAGCCGGTCCGGCCGCACGTGCATGTTAGTGCATGTGAACCCCTCCTCCTCTCCTCCACTGGAACCATTATGCCACCCCCGCCCGCCCCCGTATGCAAAAGCGCCGTGGTCACGGAGGTGTGTCTGCTCGCTTTGCGACAGCATGTCAGCTGTTTCATCACTGTATGGGAAGTGCTGAAAACACGCAGGGAGAGGGGGTGGAGCAGACGGAGAGCAAGGGGAAGGCGAGCGGAATGGGGGTGTGTGCCCCTGAGCCAGTTTTGTTTTGGTTTGATGCAGACCAGAGCTGCAATGTCTAGCGATGAAATTGAGATCGCATTTAGCCCCTTTAATGAATAAACCTAAATAAAACAATACTTTTCAGGTAAAATGAAAATGCATGAAGAGGCCCATAACTCAACTTTCTTTGAAATTCTTTACTTTCAAATTAACTGACTTAAATTAACTTGGTGCAAGGATTTACAGAAAAATCAGTTGTTGCTGTTTTACTGTATTTAAGGTCAGGGTATCAAAGAAACGGAAAAACGTTTTTGCTGTCAGCATGAAAAAACGAGAAAAGGAAAAAACCAAAATCAAATAACGGCCGAAATTTGGTTTTTGCAAATTCATTTTTTTGTTTTTCGTTTCTTATTTATGAATATGACGGCAGACAGACCGGAAGCGGAAGTGAAGTGTGGCACCGTCAAAATAAGAGCTTAGCGTGCTTGTGCTAACTTCTTTTCGTATATTGTAGACTACCGTTCTCTTTCTACACCATATGGTTCACATTTATTTTAGTTTTGTGAAACTATAACAGCTGGTTGTTTGGAAGAACGTGATAGGCCTATATAATTATCATTTTAGCTGAGTGTGTGAATGCATTTTGTGAATGCACTGTTCTCCCATCCTTATTGGCACTCAGATGTTAACCTTTTGAACACAGTTATTTCAATGCCTCATAAGATAATAATGTCATCTTAAATTAATACAAAGACGAAACAAAGTGTCCCCAACATAAAATAACATTAACAATAACATTTTGTTTAAATGGGTGAAGGTTAATGTGCGATGCTCAGTTGTCAGAAAATAAAAGCTAGCCCCATCTCGTCATATTTGGCTGTGATTTGTATTCCTTACAGCTCTCCATTGAATCAACCTGCTCCTCTTGGCTGAAATGAAATGATCGCAGCTCATTTGATGTGAACGCGCACAGAGCACAAAGCTCAGAGCCGGACAATATACGGGGGTTTGGGTTTTGTTGAGCCGCATCATGAACACAGAGCCTGCCTTGAACCACATCTAGCCTACTATTCATGTAAAAAATGCGCCACCCTGTGGCTAAACATCATCTGCACTTAAGTCATTAGTTCTCATTTTCAAATGATTAGCCTGTTATGATGATGATGATAATAATAATAATAATAATAATAATAATAATGTACTAGTCTTGACTGTGGGTGATGGGGACCTCTGCTGGTGACTTTATAGATGCTTAGGGAACGTAATTAGGGTAAAGGTTTTCCACAAAATGCATTCACACACTCAGCTAAAATGATAATTATATAGGCCTATCGCATTCTTCCAAACAACCAGCTGTTATAGTTTCACAAAACTAAAATAAATGTGAACCATATGGTGCAGAAAGAGGACGGTAGTCTACAATATACGAAAAGAAGTTAGCACCAGCACGTTAAGCTCTTATTTTGACGGTGTCACACTTCACTTCCGCTTCCGGTCTGTCTGCCGTCATATTCATAAATAAGAAACAAAAAATGAAAAAATGAATTTGCAAAAACCAAATTTCGGCTGTTATTTGATTTTGGTTCGTTCCTTTTCTCGTTTTTTCATGCTGACAGCAAAAACCGTTTTTCCGTTTTTGGTTTAAAACGGAAAAAGGAAAAGGGGGCGCTATTTCCGTTTTTTCGTTTTTTGGTTTTAACAGAAAAACGGATTATACTTTGATACCCGGACCATTTAAAATCTGCAACTACATTTTAGTTGTGCTTTGGTAACATTTGAAACAGGTTGCAAACATAACTGCAACTTCTTCCATCCTACAAGGGACAGAAAGAGCAGCATATCGAGTTCTTTTAGTATGAAACACACATTTATGGAATCAGAATTATTCTCTTCTGTCGGTCCGTGTACCTTTTGATAGTTTGATATTTCGTTTTCAAAATAAAACGGATTTATGGAAATATGACCGTTTTTTTCATTACAGTTTACATTGTTTATAAAGGCTGAGTAGTGTAGCAGTTAAAATACAGAACTCATCACGACCAGTTTGCCTCAAGGATTTTGACTCGGGAAAGGAGTCTCCGCCGCCATTGTTATGGCAACCAATGACGCCCGGTGCAAAGCCGGGAGAAATGACAAGCAGTAGGATGAAATTATCGCCAAAGGACTAATAAAACACAATTTGTATTCCTTGCAGCTCTCCATTGAATCGACCTCCACACACCTCTCGGTTGAAATGAAATGATCGCAGCTCATTTGATGAGACACAGAGTCTGCTGTTTTAAACCTCAAAGCATGTCTACTATTCGTGTAAACCCTGCGCCACCCTGTGGCTAAACACCAAATACACTAAAGCCATAACAAGTTCTCATTTTCAAATGATTAGCCTGTAAATAATGCCTCCAATAATGCCTGCTGCTGATAATAATCGTAATAATAATAGGCTACTATTGACCGGGACCTCTGCTGGTGATTTAAACGTTACAGATGCTCAGGGAACGTAAAATTTTTCCACAAAATGCATTCACGCACTCAAGCTAAAATGACAATTATATACCTATCACATTCTTCGAAACAACCAGCTCTTATACTTTCACAGAAGTAAAATAAATGTGAACCATATGGTGTAGAAAGAGAGCGGTAGGCTATAATATAAGAAGTTAGCAGTTAGCATGCTAAAGTTTTATTTTGAAGTTGTTACACTTAACTTCCGCTTCCGAAGGGTCGTTGTGTCACGGTTATAGCAACAAGAATAGAAAAAAAAAATGAATTTGCAGAAATCAAACTTGGGCCGTTTTTTTCGATTTGGTTTTTCCATTATTTCGTTTTGTGTCTCAAAACGAAAAAACGGGAAAACGGCCGTATTTCCGTAAATCCGTTTTATTTTTAAAAAGGAAAAATCAAACTATCAAAAGGTACACGGACCTCTGTCCCTCCTTCCTGGTAATAACAGATCAACCAGTTTATTTTCATTGTGAATGAGAAAATAGTCAGAATCCTGTAGGGGGCCAGATCTGTCCCACTGGCAACAAGTTCAGTATTACTGCCCTGCAAGGATAATTCAGCCCTGCCTGAACTGACAGATATAAGATCTGAGATTAAAGTAGTTTTTGAAGACAACTTTCTGTCTCAGATAATTTTCCATTGCATTAAAATGAAATCATTTAACAGAGGTGAGATGTGTAAAAGTCTGACTGAAGACTGATAATTGAGAATGCATGAAATGAAAACATGCAAACATCACATTCAAATAAAAATAACCCTGCTTGTACTGTTTTGTCAGTTTTAATCAGTGTGAAAATGTCTCAGAAAGGCAAGTGGAGTGTCCACTAATAAAGACTCAGTGTAGTTCAGACACAAACTGCAGTGTGGACCTGATGAATGGACATGGTCATTGTGGGCCATAAAAGTGGACATTTTCTCTGCTTAGTCTTGAATTCACAGCATCTTCATGAGTGTCAAAGCAGAAACAGAATGAAAACTAATGAACCTGCACAAAAAAGATTCTATTGTAAAGGATGCAGAAGTTTACATCCATAAATATGTTATCTGAATAGAGACAAAAGTAAACTTCTGTTCTTTACTTTAGATATTTTTGTGCTGGGAAAACTAGAAGTTGTCCTTCATTATACTCCAGTGTTTTGGATGACTAATACTTCATTTTGTTTCTATTTGCATCCAAAATAAATGATGAAGGCAATGATTGAAAACTACTGTAAGAGAAAAATAATTTCAACATGAATTATTTCTTTAGATTTATTCACTGGGTGAACTTCAGAGCTGCACTCCTGTATTCATTATGCAGCATCTATGACTGAATACATATCATAAGAAATGAGGAAAACTATGAGATATGTGGATCCTGTGATTATTAACAAATATTAAAAATTTAGATTATTGTATGTACTGTTTACTATTTTCTCCTATCTGTGTACTGAGTTGTACATACAGATACTTTATGCATAGTACAGTAGTAAATTTTATATGAGCTGTAGTAGAAAGAGATGTAAATCTTCAGAGCCAAACTAGTGATGATTACCAACAAGTAATGAATCAAGAGAGCTTAGAATGAGTAAAATCACCTTGAAATATTTTCCCAGAAATGATCATTCTGAAAGCTGATCGAAACCAGCTGTAAAAGAAACCATAGATGAATGGATTGAGCAATGAATTTGACCATCCGAGCCACCTACATGCATAATACACAGTGAATGGTATTTTGTAATTAATGAAAGGGTTAATGGTCCAACAAAGAAAGAAAGGAGTCCAACAGATCAGAAACATTCCCATCACAATAGCCAGAGTTTTTGTGCCTTTCTTCCCACCTTACTTTCAGACTTTGCCCTCTGACAGGTTGTGTTCTGGATGCTGCGTGCCTGTCTCTGTGCCACCATCAAAATCTTTAGGTAGATGATAGTCATTATTATAGCTGGGAGGTAAAAACAAAAAATAAATTGTAAAAGTAATATTGAGATACTAAGACCGGATACAGTCCAGGTCACCAGGATCATGATCACAGTAACACGGAGATTTATCTTAGTTCTGTACCTCAGAGGCTGACACACAGCATAATATCTGTCAACAGAAATAAAGCACAAGCTCCAAACAGAAGATGCACACAGATAAAGATCAAAGTCATCTAGAACTGAACAAGAGTTTGCCGTAGCTGGTACCATGACATTCAACAAAAGTAAAACCCCAACAAGCAGGTCAGTTACAGCAAGAGAGAGGATGAGGAAGTTTGTAGGAGCGTGGAGCTGTTTGAAGTAAATAATGGAGGTTATTACAAGAAGGTTTCCACATATTATGAGAACTGATAAAGACGAAACAAAAATATATAATAAATACTTGGTGTGGGTAGCGGTTCTATAACAGAGAATTCTGTCTTTAAAAACATCATCAGAACTGTTGACAGAAAAGTCAGGTTCCATTCGTAAATGATCATTAGTAGTGAGGTAACTATTGTAACAACATGCCTTACTTAACTGAAAATCTTTCTCTGCAGAAAACTAGAAACTTTGAATTTTCTTTAATTTTAGTGCTCTGTGTGTTTCACACTATGCTGATTTATTTTGTGCATCTGTACTGATGGGAGCCCTTGGTCTGTGCCACTGAGCACAGATATTCTTCAGGGCTCATTAGCATATTATGGTCAAGGGCGTCTCTTAAAGGGGAACTCAATGTACTATAATTAGGGCCTGAGCAACGACAACGTCGTCTGACGAGGACCCTCTTGAAATCGCGCTGTTTATTGTTTATTATTCTTTACGGTTTTCAAGCCCCAATTTCGCCCCTTTCCCATGCTCAAAAACTCATCAAACTTTGCAAAGTCGTCCGGCCGGATCCGAAATTCGATATTTTGGGATGCGCGCAAATGGTCGACGCGAAATGGCGAAATAGTGCCCCCTACAAACTTTCAAAAGACCCTCCGCATTGGAGTTTATTTGTTGTAGGCTCACGAAATTTGGTACACATATTTATCATGCGAAGACGCACAAAAAAGTCTGTTAACGTCGTGGTGAAATGTCAACAGGAAGTCGGCCATTTTGATTTGAAGTGTCGAAAAAGGGGCCGATTTTGGCCTTTTTTTTTTTTTTGCGATTTCCACTATTTGCATTTGAACGAACTCGTCCTAGGGATTTCATCCAATCGTCTTCAAATTTGGTACACGTCATCATGACCCCATGCTGATCAAAAGTTATTAAAAGAATTTCTGTAGGTCAAAGGGCGTGGCTGCTTGGGCTCAACAAACTTTGGCGACTGTTTTTGGAGCACACCGTCTCGCTTCGAACGGCTGTCACGTCCACATACTTCATCTTAACAGCTTCAAACTTGCTGGACATGATGAGGGCGCCGCCCTGAAAGTAACCATATGTTGACTTTCCACCTAACTCATAGCGCCCCCCGGTGGTAACAGGAAATGACCTGTTTTTACTTTAACATGTACTGATGCCATATAGTTGATCCCATCAACTTCATTCTACTTCTAAAACATGCAGAACAAGTTGGTGAAGCGACATAACATCATGAAGGCTGTGAAGCTACGAGTAATGGCGTCCGTGTGGCGACTATCAATCCTTCGCCATGAAATTACGTTTGCCCTTTTGATGTCTTTAATGAAGTCATATCATCATGAAAATTGATAGACAGGTCAAGAATGGCAACCTCTTACATGTGATAGGGGCGTCGCCCATGGGCGGGGCAAAATGCCTCTATAGCGCCCCCTTGAAATCTTCAAAACCCCCTCTCCATAGGGGTTTTTTTGGAGTAGGAAGATGAAAATTGGTACACATGTGTAAGTTGTCCAGACGCACAAAACAGTCTTTAACACCATTGGTCTACTCCAAACAGGAAGTCAGCCATTTTGATTTTTCCTGTCATTTTGGCGTGATTTCCACACGTTGTATTTGAACGAACTCCTCCTAGGGATTTTGTCCAATCCACTTCAAATTTCTTTCACATCATCCAGAGACTATGCTGATCAAAAGTTATTAAAAGCTTTTCTCTATGTCAATGGGCGTGGCCGCTATGGCGCCGCCTTTTTTGATGATGGAAATGACCAGTGTTTACTTTAACATGTACTGATGCCACATAGTTGACCCCATCAACTTCATTCCACTTCTAAAACATGCAGAACAAGTTGGTGAAACTACATCATGAACCCTGTGAAGGTACGAGTAATGGCGTCCGTGTGGCGAATATCGATCCTTCGCCATGAAACTACGTTTGCCGTTTTGATGGCTTTAATGAACTTGTATCATCATGAAAACTGATACACCAGTCAAGGATGGCAACCTCTTCCATCTGATAGGGGCGTCGCCCATGGGTGGGGCAAAATGCCTCTATAGCGCCCCCTTGAAATTTTCAAAAACCCCTCCCCATAGGGTTTTTTTTTTTTGGAGTAGGAAGATGAAAATTGGTACACATGTGTAAGTTGTCCAGACGAACAAAAAAGTCTCTTACACCATTGGTCTACTCCAAACAGGAAGTCGGCCATTTTGATTTTCACATGTCATTTTGGCGTGATTACCACACGTTGTATTTTAACGAACTCGTCCTAGGGATTTTGTCCAATCCACTTCAAATTTCTTTCACGTCATCCAGAGACCACCAAAAGTTATTAAAAGCTTTTTTCTGTGTCGATGGGTGTGGCTGCTATGGCGCCGCCATCTTTGATCCATCGCCATGCATATTCAAGGAGCTCTCTCTCCCACATACTTATCAAAACTGCTTCAAAATGTCTGTACATGATAAGAGCCCCGCCTTCACATCGCCATATGCTTGGAGGCAATCTTGCTCATGGCACCGCCCCCTTGTCTAAATAGGAAGTACCATATTTTACATTGACAAACACCAACTCCAGACTCCTGACCTCATCAACTGCATTTTGTAGCCACGTGATGATCAAGTTGATGAATCTCCACAGTGACACATGTTGTGTCATGTTGCAGGCTGCCCATGGCAGCAGCGTCGACTTTCGACCCCTCGCCATGGAACATAAACTCACGATAACTCCTTCTTGCTTTCTCCAATTTGCTTGAAACTTGACATGTGTGATGAGGGTATGCCCCTGAAGGCACCTGCCCATGCTGGTAATACTCATAGCGCCACCTGGTGGATGAACCTTCAACTTGTTATAAATCCTTCATGCTTTGTTCAAATTGGCCCAAATTGTAAATGTGTGACACGGTCCTCTCCTAAACACACATGCATACCCATACCTGTTTACGCTCATAGTGCCACCTACTGAAAACAGGAAGTAAATCTTTAGTGACATTTTTTCATTTCATTGACATATTCCTTCTGACATCTGATGCAGACAGTAATAATTCATCTGTAAATGTCATAGCGCCTCCTACTGGCAACAGGAAATTACATGTTTTACAGTTTGAGGTGCTGCTCTGAGCACGTTGACCATATCTCACTCAAATTTGGTCAGCAAGGCCTTAAGACCTTGATAATGCCATATTGTGAAGATCATGACATATCGTCAAATGGTGTTACACCCAGAGCGCGGCGAAGTCGATGTTTCGCCAAAATGCAGGAAAGTGGCCTTAACTTCAGTGTCCTTGGTCATATCTGCCTGAAACTTCACATGTGTCTTAAAGGTCCAGGCCTGAACATGTGATATGAGTTTCGATGATGGGTGTGGCCAAATGGCTTGGCCACGCCCTTTAAACACCAGCCCCTGCCGCACATTTCACCGACATGCAGGTAAATTGGCACACATATGTATCACACCCAGACACACAAAAGAGCCTCTTGGACCTATTGGCCAAACCCAACAGGAAGTCAGCCATTTTTAATTTGGCCTCCATTTTTGGCGTTTTGCACGTGTTGTATTTTAACGAACTCCTCCTATAGGATTAATCAGAACGGCTTCAAAATCACTGTGTGCCATCTAGACAACTTTGTGATCAAAAGCTATTAAAAGATTACGCTCTTGTTGAAGGTCGTGGCCGTGAGGTGGCGGCGAACTTTGATGTCTCGCCATGAAACATGAAATTGCTATAACTTTACCATAAATGGTCCGATCTGCACCAAACTTCACATGGTTGATAATAGTCCCGATCTGCACCAAACTTCACAAGCTTGATAATAGTCCCACCCTGAACATGTCTACATGCAGAAATTTTGTAATTGTCATAGCGCCCCCTGCTGGTGATAGGACATACCATGTTTGAGGTGCTGCTCTGACCACATTGACCATATTCAACTCAAATTTGGTCAGAAAGGCCTTAACATGTTGGTAATGCTATATTGTGAAGACCATGATGTCTCGTCACACAGTGCTGCCCTGACGGTGCAGCAAAGGTTGATGTTTCACCAAAACACAGGAAGTGGACATAACTTCAGTTAATATTAATTTCATTAGTGGGCGTTGCTAAGCAAACTCCTCCTCCACAACTGATCCGATTGACTTGAAAACTGGTGTGTACCATATAGACAAGTGTGTGATCAAAAGTTATTAACAGAAGTGGTCAGCATTGAACGGTGTGGCCGTGGCATGGTGTCTACTTTTGATGTCTCGCCATGAAACACAAAATTGCTATAACATGAGATTAAATGGTCAAATCTGCTCCAAACTTCACATGTATGCTAATAATCCCGGCCTGAACACATCTACATGAAACTCATGAGTCATAGTCATAGTGCCACCTAGTGGGGACAGATTGACAAAGCATTGCTTCCTACACTGTCCAAAGGGGGTGGAGCGGTGTCAGTGGTTTTATCTTCTTGGCTATCTCAGAATCATAAGGTAAGTTTTGTTTTGTTTTTTTTTGTTTGTTTTTTTTGTCAGAATTATTAAAATTTGATGGTACATTTAATGTAAAAGCTCTGAAACCATGAAACATGCTAACACTGTGAACACAGTTGTGTAAAACCTAAAGGCATGTGATTATTTTACTGGATACGTGTTCTCTTCTTCAACATGTCCATTTGTTTTAAAAGCGTTACTACATTGCTTAGATTGTACTCAAATTGTAAACATTTGCGAACACTGCATAATTAAAAATCCCCCCAGAGTCACTTCAGTGGTTCTATTTTTTATCATTTATTTACAGAACTCCCAGAGAACAACCACCCTCTGAAGCAGACCCTGGCACCTCACAGCCAACACCTCCAGACATGCACTCAGGTCCTGTTCAACTGCCCCACGTCTGATCTCAGATGCTGTCCAGTGTCCAGACAACCACAGACGCTTAAAGAGAAAACCTTGAGAGAGGCCAAGATCTCTGAGACACTTAAAAAAAATTAATTATGGCTAAAATTAATACAAATTAAAACACAAAGAATAAAGATATGCACATAAACCTGTTTGATTTGTGATGTGTTTCTTTCTTCTGAAATTA
Source organism: Lutjanus argentimaculatus (assembly GCA_034769285.1). NCBI lineage: Eukaryota > Metazoa > Chordata > Actinopteri > Lutjaniformes > Lutjanidae > Lutjanus > Lutjanus argentimaculatus. Next base: position 340,768 of record JAWZSL010000061.1, on the reverse strand, counting down.
ATGATTTATTTTAAGGATGTTTATTTGTTTATTTGTTTATTTGTTTGTGGATCCCCATTAGCTGACGCCTGGACGAACAGCTAGTCTTCCTGGGGTCCACACTCACAACATAATACAAAAAGTATACAAACAAGAATACATAATTGAAAAATAGAGTATATTAAAACAAGAAAAGATGAAAGCAGGGAAAATAAATGACAGAGTTACAACAAATGAATTAACTCAAATTATCGTCAAGTGTGCTCTCAATTTTCTCTTGAAACAATTCCTGTCCCTGGCTTCGTGAATACATCTTGGGAGTAGATTCCATAAACTTGTGGCTCTATACAAGACTGATTTCTTCAAAAAGTTGGATTTAGGACATGGCAGAATTATATGCTCATTGCTGGCAGGTCTTGTGGAGTATGAATGAATTTCATTGGTATAAATTATATTTTGAGCAAGAAAATGTGGAGATCGTTTTTTCACAACACTATAAAAATTGACCAATAAATTCATTAAAATTCTTTTCTCAACATAGAGCCAACCCAAATTGTTATGCATATCAATTGTCAAAGGTCAAAGGGGGACAGTTGAGAATAAGTCTGGCGGCTTTGTTTTGTGCCACTTGTAATTTTCTTATTAACTGTATAGACGCGGATGACCAGATAACTGAGCAATAATCCAGATGACACAAAACCAGAGAACGAACTGTTTGACAGAGCAGTGATGAAGGAATAAGAGGTGCACATTTCCTGATAATAGCAACTGCTCTTCCCATCTTCAGAACAATCTTATTTACATGTTCAGACCAAGACAAAGTGTTATCAAGCCAGAGACCCAGTAACTTTGCTTTTCTTACATGTTGAATCAATTGACCATCTATTTGTAAATTCAGAATTGGATTCTTTGCCATATAATAATTAGATCCAAATATTATAGAGACCGTCTTTGATATATTGAATTTGAGTTTGTTCGTTTCTATCCAATTGAAGATGACATTAAGTTCTGATGATAGGGTATTATTCAATTCATCACAAGAAGGTGAAGCATAGTACATGGTGCAATCATCTGCATACATAGTCAAATCACACTTATTTAAAACAAATGGGAGATCATTGGTGAATATCGAGAAGAGGAGTGGCCCAAGGCAACTACCTTGTGGAAGTCCACATTCAAGCTGTCTACTATCTGAGAAAGTGCCATTAAAAAATACTTTTTGTGTTCTATTAAACAAGTAACTACTAACCCACATAAGAGTGGATGCTTTAAAACCATAGTAATAAAGCTTTTTCATTAACAGATCATGATCCACCAGATCAAAAGCGGCACTAAAATCAATTAATACTGCGCCAACAAGACTTGAATTATCCATGGCTGTTAGCCAGTTGTCGTTCATTTGTGTCAGTGCCGTAAAGGTAGAATAACCGGCCCTGTATGCATGTTGGTGATTTGAAATTAAATTATTGTCCAGAAAGTAGCTCTGGATCTGCTTATAAACTATCTTTTCTAACAGTTTACTAAGAACAGGCAAGATGGTAATAGGCCTGCTGTTGGGACCACTAAATGTACATTTAGTATCTTTGATCAGAGGAATTATTTTGCCCATTTTCCACAATTTGGGACATGTGCCACTGATTAAGCATCATTGAAGATATGACAAATTGCTGAAGAAATGTGCGAAGCAGAGATATTCAGCAATTTACTATCCAAAAAGTCAGTGCCGGCTGATTTATTTTCCAGTAAGGATTTTAGCATTTTTTCAACAGTACCAACATCAACCTGCTGGAATTCAAAAGTGCAATTTTTATCATTCATGATATGTTTTCTGATGAGCTCCTCAGAAACAGAGATTCCCGTAGAATCCATTTTTTCTCTGATTCTAGACACCTTGTTAATGAAATAGTCATTAAAATAATTTGCAAAGGTTTTGTTAAATAAACACCTTCCCTGGAGGGAAACGGGAGGAGGATATGTATAGGCAGTATGCCAGAAATATCATATATATAATTTATTCTGGTGTAATGTAATGCATGATTAAGGTGTGATATATGGAGAGAGTGTAATACAAAAGGCAAAACAATCACAATAATGAGGTACATAAGAGGAAGAAATTCAATCATAAATTATGTACACACCCTTGATATGTAAGTAAATAAAATAACACACATTATTACAGAGCTGGTGAACCAGCTGGAATAGAAAAGGTGATCGAGAAACGATAAAATTCATGCAATCATAGACCCATAAACATGCTGTCACAAAAACTGGGTCGGATTTAGGCCCGCAGAGGCACTGCAAACACAGGCAAGTAGACAGGTCCGGTAGGAAAACTGCTAGGTACGTGCAGGGTTCAGTGAATCACGGGGTTGATGGCTGTTAGTGGTAAGAGACAGCAAGTTGTACAGCCGGGGCTGAAGAGCCCGGTAGAGACCTTGGCAGCGAGAGGAGGAAAATGTTAGAGGGCAGGGAACAAGGATTATGGGATAAGGAGTGGTGGCTCGTAAGGATCTGAACCCGAGTGGTGTTTTGTTATTGGACTTCTGTGCTAGTCACGGCTTGTCCATAACAAACACCATGTTCAAGCATAAGGGTGTCCATCAGTGCACGTGGCACGAGGACACCCGAGGCCGGAGATCAATGATCGACTTTGTGGTCGTGTCATCTGATCTTCGGCCTTATGTCTTGGACACTCGGGTGAAGAGAGGGGCTGAGCTGTCAACTGATCACCACCTGGTGGTGAGTTGGATCCGCTGGCGGAGGAGGAAGCTGGACAGACTTGGCAGGCCCAAACGTGTTGTGAGGGTCTGCTGGGAACGTCTGGCGGAACCCTCTGTCAGAGGGGTTTTCAACTCCCACCTCCGGGAGAGCTTTGACCAGATCCCGAGGGAGGCTGGAGACATTGAGTCCGAATGGACCATGTTCTCCGCCTCCATTGTTGATGCGGCCGTTCGGAGCTGTGGCCGTAAGGTCTCCGGTGCCTGCCGCGGCGGCAATCCCCGAACCCGGTGGTGGACACCGGAAGTAAGGGATGCCGTCAAGCTGAAGAAGGAGTCCTATCGAGCTTGTTTGGCTCGTGGGACTCCTGAGGCAGCTGACAGGTACCGGCAGGCTAAGCGTGCTGCAGCCCGGGCGGTTGCGGAAGCAAAAACTCGGGTATGGGAAAAAGTTCGGGGATGCTTTTTTGCGATGATGTTGTCCGTTGGCACCCTCGAACAGGACCTTCAGCATGTGCTGGGGCGTTTGCAGCCCGAGTGCGAAGCGGCTGATGAGAAATTAGCCACCTCCAAGTCCGAGGCCATGGTGCTCGACCGGAACAAGGTGGTTTGCTGCCCTCCGGGTTGGAGAGAGCTCTCCTGCTCCTGCCTCAAGTGGAGGAGTTTCAAGTATCTTGGGTCTTGTTTCCACGAGTGAGGGGGATGGAGCGTGAGATTGACAGGCGGATCGGTGCAGCGGCAGCAGTAATGCAGTCCATTGTACCGTCTGTCGGTGGTGAAGAAGAGCTGAGCGAAAGGCGAAGCTCTCGATTTACCGGTCAATCTACGTTCCTACCCTCACCCTATGGTCATGAAACTCTGGGTCATGACCGAAAGAAAACAGATCCTCGGATACACAAGCGGCCGGAAAGAGTTTCCTCCGCAGGGTGCGGGGCGCTCCTTTAGAGATAGGGTAAGGAGCTCTGTCACCCGGAGATCTCAGAGTAGAGCCGCTGCTTCCTCAACATCGAGAGGAGCCAGCTAAAGGTGCTCCGGGCATCTATACCGATGCCTCCTTGTCGCCTTCCTGGAGGGGTGTTCCGGGCATGTCCACCCACGGGAGGAGGCCCCGGGGACGTCCAGGACACCTGGAGGACCTATGTCACTCGCTGGCCTGGGAACGCCTGGGATTCCCCCGGAAGAGCTGAGGAAGAGCTGGGGGGAGAGGGAAAGTCTGGGTATTCCCTGCTTAGACTTGCTGCCCCCCAGGCGACCCCCCCGGACACCGATAAGCGGCAAGAAGATGGATGGAGGATGGATGGAGGGTAAGGAAGGGGAGGGAGGAAGGGTAGGAGGAAGGAAGAGGTTGGGTAAGGAAAGGGAGGGTGAGAAAGTGTCAGGAGGGGGGAGACGAGGAGAGATGGTAAGGAAGGGATTAGGGATAGGAGAAGGAAAAGGGAAGGGATCGGGGAAACAGGGAAGGGAAGGAAAGGAAGAGGTGTGACAAGGGAAGGACAGGGAGGTTTCAGACTGGAGGAAGGGGAGGAAAGGGAGGAGGGTTTAGGGGTGGGGTTGGTTAGGGATCAAGTTAGGGATAAGTTCTTTTGTGGGGAAGAGAGGCTATGATCTGATCATAAAGATGCAAAATGGTCATATTAGTGTGCATCAAAGTATTGGTATTTCTCCTCTACCTTGGTTCGGGGGTAGCCTGGGATGGTGCGGCAGGTAATAAAATCTGTCAGTCATGCATCCTGCCGCATCATGCCTGGGGGGGAAGCCGGCCTGTTTTTAAGGTCCTCAATTAGATAGACCTTATGTGAAAGGGCTGTATTAGTTTGAAATAGATTTGCAAATTTCACGGGTCTCTGGTGTAATGCGATAAGGAGAAGTAGTAGGAGTGGAAAGGAACATGATCGATTTGAGGAGTGAACATTCGAGGAAGAGGGAGTCTGTTACGAGTGTGTGTGTGTCTATGTGAGGCGTGTGCTAAAAAATAAGAGACATGAAGAAGGTCCGTGGAGTGTAAGTGTGTGTGGTGTGTGCTGCTGCCGGTGAATTGATCACTCCCTAAGCCGCACGTCCTCGATCTGAAAAAAAAAAGCAAGATTTGTTAGTCGTTGGGGTCTCACTGGGCCTGGTCCCACGGGTCCGATCCGCCGTCCCTGGTAACTGCAGAGATTTCCCCAGGCGTGCAGTGGTGTTGGTGTCAGATGGAGAAGAAGCAGAGAGGAGAACTAAAGCCGTGCTGCCGTGGAGGTGCGAAGATTGAGTCAATAGCTTGGTGGTCAAAGGAGACAGGGAGCCGTTGCCCATCCGTCAACAGGTAAAATCAGGTCTTTTAATTACGTTGTTAGCCGTAAGTAAAACCAATTCAAAGGCCAACGTTTGCCTAGTTTAAAACAAAAAAATTTAATAAGCAAAAAAAATAGAACCAGAGGTTTACATGCAAAGAGTGATAGGCCTGACTTTCGCAGGTTGATGCTTCATCAGAGGCGAGGAAAGAGGAGGGGAATACAAAACCCTGTCACGGGTAGGCGGACAGGCGCCCTCTCCAAAGGAGAGGGGACCGTTAGGCGGACTATCGCTATCATTCCATGACAGGATGTATAGAGATGGTCCAAAGCCAGCAGGGAGAGGAGGGAGAAAGGGGAGAATGATGGCAAGAGGAGGGGAGAAGGGGGAGCAGGGGGAGAAGGGAGAGGGAAGGGGAGTGGGAGTAGGGCAGCCAGGGTTTAAATTTTTAATTTTCCTAAGGAAGCGCTAGAAAATCTAAGTGCGCGGAGAGCTAGTTGAATAATATGCTGAGCATCATGGTAGTCAGAAAAGCGGGACATATCGATGGAAAAGTATCAGTTGGATTTAAATTACCCTAAAGTATGTTTCGGATGATAGCTAAGATTTTTTAGAGAGGTAGGGAGGGAGTGGTTAGGTTAATGTAAGAGAAGGGATAGGGATAGTTTTAAAGAATGAAAAAAGGAAGAACAGTGAATAATTAGGGTTAGGGTTAGGGTTACGGAGCTCTATAACAACAGCCAACTAGAAGAGGTTTTAATGTGTCAGATGGATTTGAATCCAGATAGATTCAATGTTATCCTTAATAACATCATCCTACTTTACAGAAAATAACATCAAAAGTAAATTGCTACTACTCCACCTCCAAATTTATTTCTATCCTTTCTGTATATGAATAACCATTCTAATGATCAACTTCTGAGTCTGAAAATCACAGTCTAGATGTGTTTCTGACACAGCAAGAATGTCAACTTTGTTTAGATTGCTGAAATACAGAGATTCATGAATTTGAATCCTAGAGACCTACAAATATTAATATGTGCGAAAAGTCAAACCCTTAGTAGATTGTTAATTGACATGTGTATGTGAAACAAGAAAGGATGGGCATTTAGCAGGTATACCTAATAGATGTTTCATGTTTTCAGTGGCTTTGGTACTGTTGTGTGGCCGAATTATTAGTTTGACATGTCTCAAATATGGGCAATTTCGCCTCTATCACGTGCTTCTCCGGTCATTTTGGGAGCAGTTTCTTCTCTTTTGAGACGGTCTATTTCACTGGAAATCTTCATTAAATGTAGATCCAAGATCCTTCAAGTTCTTGGATCTTCCCCAAAACATCACTTATCCTTATATCTCAGAAATTTACCACAATGGATCAGGGTTCTGTGCACCAGCGACAGGTTTCCGAGTGCGGTGGCCTCTTTCAATTTCTAATCTCCGTCTTTAAAGAAAAGCTACTCCGCACAAGGACATTTTAATCATTCCCTCTGTTACAACCCAGATCTCCCCAGTGATGCTCTGGAATACCGTCAAATACCAGATTGCTCCTGCGAGAGCGACCTTCTAGTACTGTAACATCCATTTTATCTGAAACAACTTAGCAGCTGTCACAAATCTTCAGACAGCTTGCAAGGAGTTTTACAATGTTCAGATCTGCTTAAGTTATCGTGTCTTGATATCGTCCACTTCCCTTCTGTGTAAATTGAATTGCTCGTGTTTAATTTCTTGCACTTCCCGTGGATTGTGTCTGTCTAGAGTTAGTGGAGTCTAAAATAATTTTTTTACAAAACTTGTTAAATTCTCCTGTTGCTGCTGTAGAAGTGCTGAATACATGTCTTCCTGCTGTTGCAGCATCTCTATTACTGAGCCAGCGAAACCAACATCTTCGTCGGATTTCTCCATCTCTCAAGTCAGCTTGCACTTTTTTTTTGGACCATATTTGAGTGGCTACCGCTGAGAATGGGAATTCAGGCAACTAAGCCAAAGCTAGTAGCCACAGGGACCAAAGTGAGCCTTGGGTGGCAAGAACAGCAGGCCTGGTAGTGATGGCCGCAGCACGGCCTGGTGTTGATGGCCGCAGCAGGGCCTGTGTGATGGCCTGCAAAGGGCCTTGTGGTGATGGCTGCAGCAACGGGCCAAAAGGTGATGCTGCAGCAGGGCCTGGTATAATGCTCACAAGGCCTAATGGTGATGGCTGCACAGCCTAGAGGTGATGGCTGCAGCAGGCTTGGTGGGTGATGGCTGCAGCAGGGCCTAATGGTGATGGCTGGCAGCAGGCCTGATGGTGAAGGCTGGCAGAAGGCCTGGTGTTGATGACTGGTAGCGGCTGCAGCAAGGGCCTGGTGGTGATTGGCGCTGCTGGCCTGGTGGTGATGGCTGCAGTAAGGCCTGATGGTGATGACTGGTGATGGCTGCAGCAGGGTGGGGGTCGGGGGGGGGTGGGTGGGGGGCCTCAGGAAATGGTGCTATGTCCATGCTAGACAGGCTGTGCCTAAGCAGCTGAACTTTCATAAGAGGACCTTGATGTTTTCATCAGCACAGTCCGGCTGAATTCCAATCCACAAAATCACAGAGAAAGCCACTGTAAGCTGACATTAAAAGTCAAAAATGTCCCAACATTCATAAACCAAAACACATTTAAACACGTCAAACTTTGACTATAGCCCACAGTAATATTGACTTAAAAAAAATAATTAAAAAAATATTGTAAATATAAAATACTTTTGAATTTAAATCCTATAATATACTACAACCGTGGATATGAAGAAAATGCAGTCCACAAAATATTTTGCACAAGTTCGTACCAGCACTCAAATTGTGAATAAATGTGCTGTTGAGTGTTCTTAGATTCTGAGCTATACCTAAATACAAATCATGACAATTAACAAAAAAAAAAAAACAAAAAAAAAAAAGAAACCCAAGACACTAATTAGCTACTGTAAACCAGCCCAAGTGCATTTATACTTGTACGTCTGTCACTGCTGCAGACATTTTGAGAACAAGATTGAAGATAAATCCACTTTTTGATTCCAAAACTTTTAAAATAAAAACTTATGAGTCTCATCTCACTCACCCATGAAGGGGTCTGCAACTTGTTCCTGAGTTGAATGCTAGAGACAGGTTTGAGAACTAGAGTGAAGATAAATCCACTTTTATAATACTAAAAAATTGCAGCATAACGAGCAGTTTCCCTCCTGCTAGTAAAGGAGTCCCCCCCCCCCCCCCCCCCCCCCCCCCACCCCCCCCCCCAACCCCTGCATCAAACAAAAATCAGTGTACGCCTAAAGAGTTTCTTCCTCCAGAAGCTTCAGTCTGACCTCGGCTCTTTCCTCCAAAGCACCCTGACTCGCAGCAGCTGTCTCTCATATCATATCATATCTTTACATGACCCCATCATATTTATTAATTTTGTCCTTGATCAAGTTGCTGTATACTAAATGCAAAAATATAAAAAATACAATGATGTTACATAAAATGAATAAGTGTGTGGTCAGTATGAGCGCAAAGCTCATTTTGTTTGCCCCAGGAACCCCTACAACAACAGGGTTTCTCAACTTGATTGTGCAGGGGGCACTTTGCAAAATGACAGAAGTTAGGGACAAATAATTTAAAAAAAAAATAATCATTATGATGATGATGTTCAGAGGCTCATAACTCACCTTTTCTTGAAATTCAATATTTTCAAATGACAACTGACTGATTAACTAAATTAGTGCAGCGATTTATCAGAAAAATCAGTTGTCTGGTGTGGGTTTAACTGTATTTAAAATCTGCAGCTACATTTTAGTTTGTGCTTTGGGTAAACATATGAAACAGTTTACAACATAAAACATACTGGAACCTCTTCCATCCTAACAAAGGAAAAAGAGCATCATATTGAGTCTAGTATGGAAACACAAAGTTTTGGAAATCAGAATTATTCTCATTCTGGTCCCTCCTTCCTGTAATAACAGTTGTCAACCCAGTTTATTTCATTGTGAATGAGAAAATAGTCAGAGCCTGTAGGGGCCAGATCTGTCCCCACTGGCAACGAGTTCAGTCTTAACTTGCCCCTGCAAGGATAATTCAAGCCCTGTCCCGAAAACTGAACAGATTATAAATTTGAATTAAAGTAGTTTTTGAAGACAACTTTCTGTCTCAGATAATTTTCCATAGCATTAAAATGATAATTTAACAGAGTGAGATGTGTAAAAGTCGGACCTGAAGACTGATAATTGAGAATGCATAAAATGAAAAACAATGCAAACAACACATTTCAAACAAAAAAAACCTGCTTGTACTGTTTTGTCCAATTTTATTTTTTAATTATGTAAAATGTCCCCACAAGAAAGGTCAAGTCGAGTGTCCACTAATAAAACGCATAGTTCAGACACAAACTGCAGTTGGACGCGATAATGGACATGGTCATTGTGGGCCATAAAAGTGGACATTTTCTCTGCTTAGTCTTGAATTCACAGCATCTTCATGAGTGTCAAAGCAGAGACAGAATGAAAACTAAATGAATCCTTCAACAAAAAAAGATTCTATTGTAAAGTATGCAGAAGTTTACATCCATAAATATGTTATCTGAATAGAGACAAAAGTAAACTTCTGTTCTTTATACTTTAGCTACATTTGTGCAGGAAAACTACAAGTTGTCCTTCATTATACTCCAGTGTTTTGGACGACTAATACTATCATTTTAGGTTTATATCTGCATCCAAAATAAATGATGAAGGCAATGATTGAAACTACTGTAATAGAAAGATCATTTCACATGAATTATTTCTTTAGATTTTATTCACTGGTGATCTTCAGAGCTGCACCCTGTATTTCATTATGCAGCATCTATGACTGAATACATATCATAAGAAATGAGGAAAACAATGAGATATGTGGATCCGGTGATTATTAACATATATTAAAAAATGAGATTATTGTATGTACTCTTTACTATTTTCTCCTATCTGTGCACTGTACTGCGTTGTACATTCGATACTTTTGCATAGTACTGTGCAAATTTTATGTGAGCTGCAGTAGAAAAGATGTAATCTTCAGAGCCAAACTAGTAAGATGATTACAGCAAGTAATGAGTCAAGAGAGCTTAGAATGAGTAAAAATCACCTTGAAATATTTTCCCAGAAATGGATCATTCTGAAAAGCTGATCGAAACCAGCTGTAAAAGAAAGCATGAGATGGAAATGGATTGATCATTGAATTGGACCATCCAAAGCCACATACTTGCTTAATACACAATAAATGGTATGGCATAATTAATCCAAGGGTTAATGGTGTAACACGAGAATAGAAGGAGTCCAGCAGATCCGAAAAACTCCCATCACAATAGCCCAGAGTTTTGGTGCATTTCTCTCCATTTTCCTTCAGACTTTGTCTCTGACAGGTTGTGTTCTGGATGCTGCGTGCCTGTCTCTGTGCCACCATCAAAAACTTTAGGTAGATGATAGACATTATGACAGCTGGGAGGTAAAAACCAAAAACATATGTAAAAGTAATAATGAGATGCTAAGACCCAAGATATAGTCCCATCTCCCCAGATCATGATCACAGTAACCACGGAACATTTATTTTTGTTCTGTACCTCATAAGGCTACACAAGAACAGCATAATAATCTGTCAACAAAAATAAAGCACAAGTTCCAAACAGACGATGCAACCAGAGATAGAGATTCAAAATCATCTAGATACAGAACAAGACTTTGTCGTAGCTGGTATCACAACAGATACACAAAAGTAAAACCCCAACAAGCAGGATACCAGCTACAGCGAGAGAGAGGATGAGGAAGTTTGTAGGAGTGTGGAGCTGTTTGAAGTAAATAAAGGAGATTCTTACAAGAAGGTATCCACAAATTATAAGACATGAGAAAGAGACAAACAAAAAACAAAAGTAAATGCATGCTGAGAATGCTGTTGTGAAAGGTATAATAGTTCCATAAAGACAGATATTATTGTACACAACAACTTTATCATACCCTGTTTTGACAAAAAAGTCAGAGCCCATGCTTAAATGATCCATTAATAATGAGTGCGAACATTTGCACTAACATGCCTTAAATCAAGAAAATTAATAGTAAATCAGTTTTATGTAGACAGATATTTTCAGTTAAGTTTTAGGCTCAGTGTGTTTCAACACTGTGCCGTTTTGTTTGTGCATCTGTAATGATGGGAGCCCTTGTCGTGTTACCACCATGCAGAATTATGAATCAGAGTTACTAATCTGTGCTCATTAGCATATCAATTGGCCAAAGACCCCTCACAGGGGTACTCAATTCAGTAGTACCAAAATTAGTGTCAGTTAGTGTTGCACCTACATAAACTTTGAGGTCATGAAACATGAAGTTGACAAAAACTGTTGCCAATTGAGTGGATCATAAAGATCATGATTTTGGTTATAATAAGTATTCTAAAACAACTGGTAAAATAACTTTAACATATCATAAGATTCATCCACATTAGCAGTTACAGTCAAAGTTAACAACCTTCTTTTTATTATGATTGTCTTTATAGACTTTCTACAATGTTACAAAAAAATAATCCTCTCTGGACACTAGTAGTAAGAACAGCTCATTTTTCAACCCCATGGTCTGTCCTAAATCTGGTTGGCCCCCGCACGTTACTCCGTGTACTAAATAAAACCATCAAACCATAGAGCTGTCATTTAGTACCAGGACTTTCTGGTAAAATAAGGAATTGTTTTGGACAATATCTTGATAACGATTTTTCCTGAAACCTCTTGCATAAACTCTGCAACCCTGGACACTAAGGTCCCATACCATATGAAAAAAAGTACCCAAGTGCATTCTGATTGCATCCTATCCAGTTTGGTGATGTAAAATTTCATTTTATGCAATATGCAAGGAGTGAAATATGTTTCTGTTATGAAATTGAAATGAACAATTTTGAAGGTTGGGGTTCCTGGGAAGTATAGTTGGCAGGTTCCGCCGATTAGCTTCCCATTCCAGTGGAGATATCTGAGGTGAGGTCTGCCTCCCACAGTTTTGTCAATTAAGATAGAGGCATACAAGCATTGTTAAGATAGAGTAAATAGTGGAAAACCACTCAACAGAGGCTAGTCAGAGCTGTATGAAATGGAGGAATGGTTTCCAAGGCACACCATTACTGTGCAGAAGTTGGAGATAGAAATGTGGCAGTAGAATAAAATGTTTCTGCTTGTCTTGAAATGCTTGTAGGCCATCAGCACCATAAATGTCACCAAGAACGTGCAAACCCTTTCTTCCCACAATGATAAAATGGAAATTGGTTGCTTCCCAACTGAGGATATAAATTATTAAAAATGGGAACTGAAATACCAACCAATCATTTTGGAGATTGGATGCAGTTCAAACAGCCAGTGATACAACAGGAAGTTGGGTACGCCAAGGCCCCCTTCACCTTTTGGTCTTTGGGAGAGTATAATATAAAAAAAAAAAAAAAAACCATGATTTAAAGGTGCCATTAAGCTGAGAAAGTTGAATTTTGGGAGGACGTTCTTTTAATAATGGAGAATGCAAAATGGAATGAACAAAAGAAGGGTTTCTCCATGTAGTCTGCTTCCTGTCACTTTCACAAGTCGCTTGCAGTTGGTTTTTTTTTTTGTTTGTTTTTTTTTAACTATGTTTGCAATTGATGAGTTGATTGACACTCCTAAATATTTTGATTTATCAACGTGTTCGCGAGGCCTTGTGTGCAGTAAAGCAGATTACCCCAGTTAACTGACATCCTGTTAAAAAGCAAAATGCCATCTAGCATAATAGAGAAATAAAGTGCTGGTGTTTATGAATGGTGTGGGTTTTTCATGGTTGAAACTGACTTTGGGACAGCCTGTGCTGCAGGATGCAGAGAAAGGTAAATAATCACAGGTGAAAAGAGGGCAGCCCTGCTGCCAGGACTACGAGCACATGGGACTAGTTTAGAGAGGTATTTCCTGTCAATACCATAGCAGTGGGTTTTAAAAAATAAAGAACTTGAATCACAGTAATAGAATGATTCACCAAAGCCCCATTGGTGCATACTACAGACTATAGAAAATGCCTCTCCCAGCTCATCAAAAGGCATTCTTTGAATCGAGAGAGGACAAGCTGGTGAAGAGTCAGTCCTATCGAAGCGTACATTGTCTGAGGCAAGGCAGGTTTTGAACTGAGATAATTCATATGCTGTTTCAACTGAGAGGCTAGCACTCTGGCATATAGCTTGATACCAAGTATTTAGTAAACATAGAGTCATTAATGTGTCAGATCCTTCCCTTTTTATCAGTAAGGCGATAGTGGCTAAATTGTTTTGTTTTTTTTTTTTCACAGAATGAACCCTCCTGAAATTGCGGAGAGAATCATGTTCACAAAGTCGTCCTAAAACCTGTGGCCAAAGCTAAATCGAACTCTGAGTTAAACCCGTCTAAACATGTGACTTCCCTTAATTTAGTGACAGATGAGCTTGCTGAAGTTCAGATGAAGTTAAAGGGGGAGCATCAAGATCAATGCAATCCCTTCAATCCCCGTGGAGAAAGCAGTGGAAGCTGCAGTGAGTTTAAGAAACCTAGCAGGATTGCTCTTATAATTAAGGTTTGGATATATATAAAGAAGAGTAGAAGCCACAATGTATGATATTGATTTCTATTGGGTCTGAACACAATTTTATCCGAGAATGGTATTTAATAGAAGTAATATTGCTAATCTTTCACTGCTTTTAAGTTTTAGTGCTAGTAAGGAACTTGGTTTAACACTGTTTGATAATAATTTTGTCTTGCTTCTATCAATGAGGAAGCCATCCTCTAATGTGTGAGTAAATGACAGAGTAACTCTCTCTTAATGCATCAACTCTTCTGGAGTCAACATTCAAGGTCAGCATATTTTCTACTTCAGAAACATCTTTTCTAATTTTTGAATATGCTGCAGTCGGGATTATTTTAATTGAAAGCAAACCCACTTGTTTTAAATCCCGGATGCGTCCCACAGAATACTGGGATCAATCACAGATTGTTTATTAATTCGCAAATAAATTCTCTAAATGTTGTATTCATTTCTTTTTGGAAGGTAAGGTGTCATTCTGCAGTATGAGGAATTAAAACACCAATGGCTGCATGTTTGTTTGATAGAGAGAATGGGTTATTTTACCCATCACAGCGCTATGACTGAAGACATGGGAGTAAAATCAAGATCTGAAATCTATCATACCAGCTGCGTTGAAAGACAAAAATGTAGTCCAGTAAAACGATGGGACAAGATTTGATGCTGTGAAGAAAACAAGTAAACTTTCTCTCACTGATGGGGTGGTGCCATCTGCCCAGGCATCAAGAACAGACCAGCTGTAGTTCATTTCCTTATGCACTCCTACTCTCCTCCAAGAAAAAGAGGGTAACTGTGGAGCTATTGATAATTACTTCTGAAGTGGGGGTGTATAGTTGTATTTGTATCATTGTTTTCCCCATTACAAAAACAGAGCCCCTTCCAACCCTCCCCAAAAGTAACTGGTGACAGTGAAAGGAAAAAGAAAAAAAAAATCACCTCACCCCCACCCCCGTAAGTTGATCCCTTATCTGACTGGAATAAGTTTAACAATGGTAATAATAATACTGATAAAAGAAGAAGAAGAAGAGTAAGATGATCTCTGATAAACAGAACACAAACCTTTTCTGAGTTTTTAACATTAATAACTTCTGTCTTAAATGGCGTGAATCTTTTCTTCGGAATAAACAAATTTCCAGATAACACAGAGTTAAAGCAAGTATGAGTTTGAGAGTCAGTCACAAAATCTGCATCATGCAAAGTTTGCTCGCCTTTGACGCAAAAGTAAACACATTACCAACTATGTTCATCTTTTTTATTTGTAAGTTTGACAAACTAGAATGAGGTCTTATCAAAGGTTTTGCAGAATAAGAAAACTTTGGGGAGTTGGGCAGAGAGATTCTACTCCACCATCTTGATCACGGCAACCCCACCCACGTGTTTTTTTTTTTACTGTATTTTTCTAAGCGAATAGTCAAATGTTTAATGAGTGGTGTACCCTGTTAAACAAAGAGTGAGAAAGATTTGGAGCAATTTTCAGTAAGTCACTACCTGCTAAATTAGCACATGTTTTGTCACCATGTGTGGATTGTTGTTAACTAACTAGCTGTTGCCCTCAACATCGCCACGAGGATACAGACAGCAGAGGCTGAAGCTAGCTTGGGACCTTATTAGCAGATTAAAAAAAATAACCACAGGGACGCCACAGCAAGTTACTTGTCCCAAAGTTCAAGTTTGACAACAATATCTCTGAATTAATGAACATTTGCAAATGTAATTCTAAGGGTATGTCTCAGCTGTCAGAGACTCTTGCTTCAGAGGAACTAAGACATTATAGTTCTTTTTACTATTCTATGAAGGCTCAAACTTTGCACATGTAGAAAAGACTGAAAACAAGTGATACAGTGGAAAAGCAAGTAAATACAACACACTATGGTAAATGTACATAATTTCCTTGTTGTGGCTTCATATTACACATTAACACTGGCATATGGTGGTCATTTTTTCAGATTTGACTGGTTGTATAAGGCACCAGTCATCAGCCAACACTATTTCCTAACCAAGTCCTGTTGAGAGTGACAGGTTTTTTCTTCAGCCGTGTTTTGTACTAAATATTTATTGGATTTGATCAACTGATCCCCTGCAAATTTAAGAAAGCTGTTTTGTGTCAAAAATTTATCCATCAGTTGAGCAAGATGAGGCTTTTTTGATAAGCGCCCCGATATTTGTAAAATTTTTTGTTTGTTCTGGGTGGTTGATTATACGCGGTATGTGAATATTATCTGAAATGTTGCATATCAAAATCAATGAAATGGCCATCTGACACATGATTAATGCTTTGAAACTGTGTGGCTCTATCTCGCACTGATCCAAACGTGCAATGGATATATTTGACTGGTCTGATGAGTCTCAACTTCCTGTTCTGACATTCAGATGTTTCGGTCAGAAGAATTTGGTGGTAAACACCAGAAATCATGAAACACCATAACCTACCTGAGTATATGGTTGCTGACCATGTCCATCCTTTATGACCACAGTGTACACATCTTCTCATGGATACTTCCAGCAGGATAACACACCATGACACAAAGCACAAATCATCTCAAACTGGTTTTCTTGCACAAGACAATGAGTTCACTGTACTCATTGTCCCTCTACATTGGCCTCAACAGTCACCAGATCTCAATCCAATAGAGCACCTGGATATGTGGAACAGAGATTGGCATCTTGAATGTGCAGGTTGACAAATCCTGCAGCAACTGTGTGATGATATCATGTCAATATGACCAATATCCTGTTTCTTATTCACAGAGAGACACTTCAGAGCTGTACCCACTGCATCATCCACGCAGGAAGTATCTATGACTGAAATATAAAGTAAAAACTGAGGAAAACAATGAGATATGTGGATTTTGATTTAATGCTTTACACAAAATAACACTAACAGTTCTTGCCAAGAATACAGACATCTCCTTAAACAAGGACCATTCACTCAGTTACGTTGTATGTAAGGACAGAATGGCATGCAGTCAGACATTACGGCTACACCATACTCCTACTGTTACCATCTAAAGGAAATCCCAAAGGTTCTTCTCCAAGTCCACATAGATGGCTAAATTTCCCTGACCACTGAATAACCTGACCACTGGATGAACAGTTGTCAGTTGGAGCCTCTTTTTGTCAGGACTCTACTTGTCATGGAGCTTCTTGCTCCTCTCAACCCCCTCCTCTCTCCGCCTCCTGCACACACCCCTCTGCTCAGTCTCCAGTCCAGGGCCTGCAGTTTTTTCTCCCACCATACACAATCCACCCACACTGGCCACTAAGAATCAAAAACGAGCCCCCTGTATGACGCCAGCCTGTCAGTGGCTTTGGACTTCTCAGAACTGCCACACACCTGTTACTTGTCTGCTCATTTACCCTTTCCAGTGCTTTATACCATCATTGCCTTTGTTGCAGTGCTCTGCTGGCCCTTCATATCCTGGCCTGTTTGTACATTTTGCCTTTTGGATTTGACCTGTGCCTTCCTATCTTGATTTGTCACCCACACTTAGTACCTTGCCCTGTATCTTGATTGTTGGTTTTGACCCCTGAACGGACGGTAATTGCTCTGCCTGAAAACCCTCAGTAAAATTCTCAGTTTTTTGCTCACTTCTGCCTCTGCCCTGTGATTCTGACAATGTGGACTCTCTGGTTATGACACCTTTCCAGCACCCTACAGGTCTGTACGCTTAGCTTTTTCACTAGGAGCACAGGTTGCTCCTAAATGAAAAAATTTAGGAGCTACAGAAAAATTTAGGAAGCACTATGAATTTTTTCTTCAAATAGCACAATTTTATTATTAACCATTCAAACAACATACACAAAACACACACGTGGCATGTAATGCATCATTGGGTTGGCCCTTTTGCAGTATTTACAGAACATAGGTTGTTCCTTCAACTAGGGCTGACGATTTTATAAAAGATCAATTGTGATTTTTTTCTGGCAGATATAGCGATTTCCATTCGATTCATCACGATTTTCTTTTCCTATCAAATCAAGCTTTCGGTGCAGATATTCCCAATGTACAGTAAACATTTACAAACATGACAGAACATTACATCATAACACATCAAGCAACCTGGTATGAATTTTTCGGATCAGCAAAAAGAAAAAAATGGTGGGATAGTGGTTAATTAATTTAAAACATGCAACGTTGGCTTTGAATCTCTGTAATTATCAATCACCATAGTTACTTGTTTCAATTGTTTGGATGCAAATAAAATTAATTATCGAGTGTGTCTAGACCTACTCTATATGTAAAAGTGTCTGAGACAAACTTTTGTTGTGAATCTAATTGGGCGCTATATAAATAGAAATAGACTTGACTTGAGTTTAAGTAATGTAATAATAATGATAATAGTCATGATAATGGTCAATAATATTAAAATCTCAAAACCTATAACATAGGCTACTGTTCTATGTATATACATACATTAAATCATTATACACTGCACAGCATAAGACACAACTACGCTCTGTCGTCTGCTCAATGTCCCGCCTACCAGCACATCTGATTGGTCAGAAGTTACGGGTTAAATCAATCAGCACAGACACATTGTGTCACAGACGGGCGAGACAGAGCTAGCAACTGGATGGAGCTGTGTAGAAGTTAAGACAGCGGATATTGGGGGCCAAAAGTTACAAAATTATCACAGTCCCTATGAACTGTTTCTTTGATGACAGCATAGTTACATCAGTGAAGAAAAATTCAATCCCGGACCTGGATTTCACTCAAGATACTATGAGGGATTTTAAATCAGGTCACTGTTCACAGAGATGCGCTGCAGCACATCTGTCCATGTCTTTTTCACTAAACTGCATTTAGAGTTCAGTATTATAAACTCATAGACAAAAGTAACTGACAGTAAAACTATGATCTCACAACTAGTTTGTGGATGCGTGCCGACCGTGGAGGGCGTAACAAAATACGGGTTTATCTGCGCTCCGTTGCCACCTCCACCTGTAGTTATACGTTACCTCAGTAGTGATGGCACGTGTGTGCTTCAGTACGTCCAGCTAGCAGCGTCATCACGTTTTGCAGCGTGCCGAGTGAAAAAAAGACAGAAGTTGTAGGCTAGACTTTTAGTTTTGAATCCACTTTGTGTGGATTTATTTTAAGAAGCAAAAAGGTAATGAAAGGGTTTGAAATCTTGAACTCGCAGCAGCTCCCTTGTTTATTATTCTACACCAATCTACAGGCGCATATGCGAGTGAAACGCTCGCACTGTACAGCCCTGCACAGCATAAGCTTTCCCAGGAGGCTGAGCAGTGGTGCCACACTTACCAGTAACCATTTTAAAAATGACCCCACCTGGCCCTCTATTCGCAGGCACTATCCCCAACCACGCAACAGGAAAAAGGCATATAAACTAAGTAAACCCAGAAATTCCATCTTATCACCTCAGATAAATCTCATCCCACCCCAGGCACCTTGTTCATCCAGTACTCTCTTTCGACTAATATCAACAGAATCCCTAATGAGGGTCACAGTTCCTCCCTCCCTGCTGATCACAGCTGACTCAAGCCCTTGCTTTCTTTTCCGAGTCATGTAAACAGTGATAGAACTTCCTTTGTAGCAAATTGAAAAGTAGTTTCTCTATTGAGTTGGCCTAGGACTCTTCCAGACCTAGCTTTTTGCTTTGGTCACCACCAAAGCTTACAGCCTTATCAGGTCGCTTGTATCTGTCTGCAGGAAACCCCTGCTCCAACAGAGCCCCAAAAGGCCTTCCTTCACAATATGTAATGTTCTGGGTGTGCCTATTCTAATCCAATCCACCCACCAGATATAAAAATTTGAGATTATTGTAGTACTGTACTGTGGCATGCTATCTGCGTCCTGAGACTAAATTCCCAATACTTTATGCATAGTATAATGTTAAAATTTTATATGATCTGCAGTAGAAAAAAGATTAAATCTTCAGTAGCAAACTAGTGAGAATTTAGCAGAAGTAATGAGTCAAGAGAGCTTGGAATGAGTAAAATCACCTTAAATATTTTCCCAGAAATGATAATTTCTGAAAGCCGATCGAAACCAGTGTAAAAGAAAGCATAGATGCATGGATTGAGCATTGAATTTGACCATGCCAAGCCACACACATGCATAATACACAGAGCTGGTAAATTGGAAATTTATAAAAGGGCATAAAGGTACCATAAAGAATAAGGCCAACAGATCAGAAAAACATCCCATCACAATTAGGTCCAGAGTTTGGGGTGGCCTTCTCCTCCATCTTACTTTCAGACTTTGTGCTCTGACAGGTTTGTGTTCTGGATGCTGCGTGCCTGTCTCTTTGCAATCAACAAAATCTTTAGGTATATGGCACACTTATGGAGCCTACGAGATAACTTGCAGTCCTTGCTCATATTTAGAGTGCGTGGCCAGCTATTTTTGTCCGTCCATTGACAAAAGTGGATATCACATATTCCAGAGGTGCTTGGGCCCTAATAATAAAAACTCCTTCAGTTACAATAGGGTCCTCACACCAACCTGAGGGGAAACATCGGCCCAAACTATAGTCAGAGCTTCATAATGGCAAGAAGGAATCACAAATACAAACCGCCGAAATGGTTTCACCCTTAGGTTAGGAGATCAGTACATCTAGAGTTTTGAAACGGCCAATTCCAGGTTTTTCAGGCACACCCATAACTGGTAAGAGACTACAGGGTATTTATTTCGACATGGGCTCTCTTATCTCTCTCATACAGAGCTTGAAAATGTTTGCTGGAGAGAGAAACATCTGACCATCTTGCATCATTTTGGTCACACTTACTTTACCCGAGTACAGGACGGACGGCTCACACATGGTCACAGCAATGACAATGCAGTTTCTCAGCAATATATGGAGCTGAGCACTCAAAAAATAAAACTACATCAGCCATGTGACAAATACCAATCAAAGTCAATCCAATGGAACTCAGTGCAATGTGCATTCTGCAACCATCAACTCTGAAGAATTAACAATTCTTTTGCAGGAAAATAAGCTTAACTGGCTTTTTTCAGAAGGATACAGATCTTTCTGGACTTATGGTGTCTCCAGCTGTGGAGAACACCCTCTCAGACGGGGTGGAGAGACGCCTGCAACACACAGAAAGCTTCAGCCCAGTCCTGACAGCAGGGCAGAGTCATCTCTTCGCTCCACCACCATCATGGGGCGTTATCCATGCAGGGGATGGGGGCAGGTTTCTGTACAGCTGGATCTCCTGATCCACCCTCTGGGCCAGGGAAAAAGGAGGGCTAGTCGTTTTTGTAATGACTGCAGCTCGTTGTCCTCCTCTTTCAAAGAGTTTCCTATCCAAGGCCTGTCTTTTCTGCTATACTGGTGGTGGCCGGCGCCTGAAATTAAATTGGAACATAATAAAAAAATTAAGTGAAAAATCACTCAATAATCCATGACATCTAAATGATCATCCACAATGAGCTAAACTTTTATTTTTTTTTTTACAATAGTCTTATTCTTCTCTTCCTCCTCTTCATCTTCACACCCCTCCCTCTGTGCTCTCCTTGCCTCCGGAGCTTGAAAGAAAGTGACAACAAACTAACATATAAATCTAAGTACCCCACAGAGGCCATAGATGAAAGGTCTCACTTCTCACAAAGGAAACGTGCCTACAATCAAAGACATTTCAAATTCAAATACCTCATCTGCTGCTGCCTCTGTGTTTGCTGCCATTTCCTGCAATCCCTGAACCTGTCCCCAGACTTCATCCTTATCCACTTTTGGATTTAAATCTGGGTCTAAAGATGGGGCCTCCTCCAGAATCTCTGGATATCATCTTACTTAAATTTCAAAAAGGAGGAAAATGTTGACATCATGACTCAATAATAACAGTGCATGTCCTCTGCTGGATTAACAGCAGAGGACATGCTACAGTGGCCGCTGCTGCTGGGTTGAAGATTCCACTCCGAGCGGCCTCCAAAGCGCGACATTCGTTCAAAAGTTATTGCATGCTGTGGTGTGCAAATGTTTCTGCAGATTGGTAGTTTTTCCTCCCCTTTTGATGAAATATCCACTTTGCAAGTATTGCAGTTGCCCTGTTTTTGTCCACCTATCTCGTGAAATGTAACCAAACCTTCAATCATCCCCAGCCCTTCAGTCCAGCTCCAGCTAAACCCTCCCACTCAACTCAGCAGCCACAAGCCCAGATTCTCCACTATCCAAACTTTGCAATAAAATATTCCTTAATCCTTAACTCCTAGTCTCCTGCCTCTCTGCGTTCTCACACTTAGGTTTATCCTGCCGCCTTAGCAGTTTAGAGTTAAACGTGCAATAAACAGTCAGAAAGTCAGCTCTCACAACCTTCAAGAAGCAGGTGCACCCAGAGTGCAGCGTGCAGAGTGTTGCAGCATGGACAGCGGCTTTACCAGAGGAAACAAAGATTTTTCAAGGGAGGAGACAGACTCACTGTTCGAAATAAAACTGTGAGAGCACACAATATAGGGAGATGGCAGAGTGCTTCAAAAGCAGGTATCATGTGTAAATAGTTTATTTTGCATTAACACCTGCAAAAAGTAATACAATAAATTGAACTGTATGTTTTGTGCAGTAACATGGTTTAAGCTTTATAATCAGGGAGAACCTTGAAATATGTTGTCTTTTATATTCCCACATACATATTTAAATGTAGTATAAATGACAGTAATTATTGTCATCATCATTTTATGTGGCTCTGCTTGCTGAAGTTGAAGGTGCAGTAAAAGAGGAGAGGCAAGCCCACCCTGACGGCTGTGATGTATTTGCTATTTTGTCTTAAGTCTTAGACTGGCGAACTGCAAAGTCCTGTGACACGATAGGCTGTCTGCACATGAAAGCAACCACCACCGCATTTGGTTGAAGCACACATACAATTCTTCATAAAACAAACAACTCTAATTTATGTTAAATAGCTGTGCATGTATTCGTCTCTAAAATTTATTCTCACTAGATAAATAATAGCAATAAAATAATTATACTTACAATTCTAAAGCCTAATAAATTATCAATAGACCTCAGATTGCGCCCAGGAGACAATCACAGCTGTCGAATCATCAATCACGAGATCATCAGCATGGCAGCTGGAGTTGTTATTGGATTTCACAAAAGCAAGGATGTTAAATAATTATGATCGATAACAAACAAGATGAACAAGACGTAATATCTTGACCCAGAGACCTAGCCTGATCAGGGAGGAACAAGTCTGCTTTGGACACCCATGGCCGTCTCCATATTGCTTCTCAAACCAGGTGATTTTGTCTCCAGAATCAAGAACCACAACACAAACAGTTTTGCCAAGATGGTTGTCACAAGAATTTGCTGTGGCATGCTGGTGAATACCAACAAACAAATTACTTAGGTTCTAAATAAAAGTTAGGCAAGTGCTGCCGTTAAAACAGTATAAATAAAAAGCAGAGAAACACACGATGCACACACAACCACACACCAAAAAAACCCCAAAACACCTGCATCTTAAAGTAGCTGACAATTCTGATTGGTTTATTGGCGTGTTCCGCCTCAAACACACCACATGAATTAATCAAGGCACTTGGTCACAGCTGGATAGTGTGTCCCAGTGTGCGCTGCTAGGTGTAAGGGGCTGGAGAGAATATCCCCCGCACCCCTGGTGGTGGAAAGGGTGAATTGACACACCCTTGAATAATTTAAATCCATTGCGCCTTGCGATTTCACTTGCGCTCAAGATCACGTAAGATAAGGACCCCTCTGTGTCACAGACAGACAGGCCAATCAGCTCCAGTGATCTGAGAAGCGAGTGAACTGTGTGTCAAAGGCACCAAATAAAAACATCACAACACACAACACACGTCACTTTATTAACTATTCCTATGAATGATAAAGCCTCCCAGTATCCCAGTTACAACATAAAAATCCCTAATACAGTTCAAATTTCACTCAACAAGAAATGAAATTTTGGTATTATTACCACTATGTAAGCCCACCCATTAATTCAAAATGTTGCTATTCCAATTATAACAGTATAGACCTCTACATTAGATACACCACATTTGCATGGGAGGTAAATTACTGAGCAGCAACACAAAGTTCCATCGGGATGTGCACCATAGGGATGCAGTATCTCACTGACTGAGACCGATTCTATACGTAACTTGATACATGTTCAACGGTAACGAGATATCTTAGAAATTTTTAAATAGCAATCGGATTTGGTTTCAGTACGATTCATACTCTGCGTTTTTCTGTATTGCATCATATTGTGACAATGTTGTGAAATATTTTGATTCAATTCTACATTTTTGGAGATTCAATTTAATGCTACATTTTGTAGAGCACTATAGTTGGAAAAAAGACATCCTGATAGTTTTACTAAATATAGTTATCAGAAGAGACAGAGAGGAAGGGGACTTTTACAGTGGTGTTAACATCTCATTTATGAATCTATGTGGGAAATCAGATACTGTAGCTTAAATGAGAATCTATGAACAAACATTGAAAACTGTTTAAAATATTCAAATTTTTGCAGTCAGCAGGATCTCTGCTCTGTTTCCTATGAAGGGAGTGCTGTGGTTTTGATATTGAGGGGAACAGTGATGCTCGGTGCTTGAAAAATTGCCAATATCATAACTACCAGATTGACTCTTAACATAGCACTGTGCACATATATTGTGTATTAACTGTCCATATGTGCAACCAAAATGGAAGCCAAGTGCACTATGAGTCACGAAAATGTTGTACCTTATACGATGGACAACATGTTCAAATCAGGGCAGAAATGCACTTTAATGAACATGCTAGCTGGCTCGCTGTGCTAAAGTTAGCATGCTGTTCTTTTGTAGTGGTGCTTGCGTGTGGCTGCCTGTAATGAGCAACTTTATGACTGACCAGTACATATTCTGTTCCTAATCAGATAATAATGGTGGGTGTAAAAATGGATAACATTCCACCTCATCATTATCCACACAACAAAGGTTCCACAGGTTTGGCCTACCAGCCAGTTGCAACGAGGTCCTAACTGAGATTGGCTACAAGTGCATGAAACTCTTACTAGGGTGCAGGAGGTCAAGTGCGCATATAAAATATTTATAACTATTAATGTGACCTTTAACTCGCATGTTTTACTCTTTGACCCATAACTTTAGCACCTAATGTTTGACTATGATTAACATTTTACACCACATAAATTATATCAACACAATTAAAATGGAAAGCTGGGGCAATTTAGGCCTTATGCAGCCTTCCAAGGCTTTTCTTTCCACTGCTCTGGCTGTCACAGCCAATCCAAATCCCTCTCACCATGCAAGAAGTCCAGAGTCTCCACCGATGAATTCTGTAAATTAGAAAAAAAATTATAAATAAAAGCTATTATTGCAACACCCATCTTTTCTGAAGGCTCAAAGGAATAAAGATCCT
The DNA here is from genome assembly GCA_034769285.1 of Lutjanus argentimaculatus. NCBI lineage: Eukaryota > Metazoa > Chordata > Actinopteri > Lutjaniformes > Lutjanidae > Lutjanus > Lutjanus argentimaculatus. The sequence continues at coordinate 315,898 of JAWZSL010000061.1, read as the reverse complement.
GTGGGTGGACTCATCAGAAATATAATATATACTAAATATATATATATAATATAACTGAGAAAACAGAGGAAATCTGAAAAAAGTGGGGCGGTAGCATATTAATTTATTTTCCAACCCAAACAAATATATTTTCCAAAAACCTAACCAATAAGTGTTGATGCCATAAACATAACAAAATTATCAACTTCCAACTCTTATAGTCCTCCAAGTTTATTTTAGTGAAACCCTGAATGATAGTACATTTGGTACTACTATAATTGAGTACCCCCTGTTGACCATGATATTCAAATGAGCCCAGAATAATAACACTGATCTGAATATACTGTGAAACAGGCCAAGGTCCTCCCATCAGTACAGATGCACAAACCAAAGAGGCACAGTTGGAAACACACAACGGAGCACAAACATTAACTGAAAATCACTCTCCTACAGGAACTTAGAAACTATTCATTTTTCTTGATTTAAGGCATGTTTATTGCTAATGTTGCCCCTACACATTAATGAATCACTTTATGCATGGAACCGAACTTTTTTGTCAACCAGGTCGTGAATGATGTTTTTGGAGGACAAACGTGTCTGTCTTGGATATTTACCTTTCATAACAGCAATCTAATCTCACAATACCTCTAATAACTTTTTTTTGTGTCTCTTTGTCATTTCTGACAATATGTGGAAGACCTTCTTGTAATAACCTCCATCATTTACTTCAAACAGCTTCCACCTTCCTACCAAACCTCTCATCCTCTCTCTCCGCATGTATTGACCTCTTTGTGTGGGGTTTTACTTTCCTCCTCCAATGTCGCGATTCCAATGACAGAAACTCTTGTTCAGTACAGACAAATTAGGTATGTGTCCCTGGGTGCATCTCTGTTTTGAACTTGTGCTTTATTTCGGTTGACAGATATTATGCTGTGTGTCACCTCTGAGATACACAAAAATAAATGTCCAGGTTATTGGGTCATGATCCTGGTGAGCTGGGATTATATCAGCCTCTTTGCCTTTAATTTTAGTTTTTGACAATATGTTATGGGTTATTACCTTCCAGCTATCATAATGTGTAATCATTGTACCTAAAGATTTTGACGGTGGCCTGAGACCAGGCACGCCAGCAATCCAGAACACAAACCTGTCAGAGCACAAAAGACTGAAAGGTAAGATGGAGAGAAAGGCCCACAAAAACTCTGGCTAAATGTGATAGGAGTTTTTCTATCTGTTGGGCTTCCTTCTTTTCTTTGTTGGATAATTGGAACTTGGGCTACTTATTGAAATACCGGAAAACATGTTTTAATGCATGTATGTGGTTTTGGGTGGTTAAATTCAATGGCTCACATCCAATAATCTATGGTTAGTTTTAACAGCTGGTTTTCGATCAGCCTTCAGAATGATCATTTTCTGGGAAAATATTTCAGGCTGATTTATAACTCATATACTAAACTCTCTAGACTCATTACTTGCTGGTAATCATCACTAGTTTGTGTCTCTGAAAGATTTTACATCTCTTTCTAAACCTGCAGCTCAAATAAAATTTTACCAACTGTACTATGCATAAAGGTATCTGTATGTACAACTCAGTGCACAGATAGCAGTACATAGCTGAAACAGGAATAGCAATGTCCTACAATGTTATCGTCTGTAAATAATCACAGGAACCACATATCTCATTGTGTTCCTCATTTCTACTGTAATGTATTCAGTGATACGCCCCTCGCCACTGGCTTGGAGGCTGGAGACTGGCTGACATGGGAGGGTCGACCAGCTGATTGAGCTCACACTGGGCCTCCTGAGCTTAAAGCTGAGCACTTTGTTCATTCTCTCTCTCCCTTCCACCCAACCTGGCATCCACCTTGTGTTGTTTTTTTGGGTTTGTCATAAGATTTGTGATAGTTTTAGGTTACTAAATTATTCTTGTTTTTTACATAAAACTCTTGTGGTGGACCTCCCCTTCTTGTCACTTACGTTTGAGGCCGGTTTTTGTGACACATGGGGGCTCGTCCGGGATATGAAACCTGTGGTAAGTGAAAAAAATCCGCCGTGATAAATGAGGAACTGTTGATTAGTAATGATCATGACCAATTTTTGTTCAAACCATTGGATTTTGGTTAATTGGCTAAATTGTTGAGATCTAAATACCACTTGTTGGAAGGCTAGATCGAAGAATCGTTGAAATTTAGCAATTTGGGGAGTTCCCTCACAAGGTTTTTTAGTTTGTTTCTGTTTAGACTGGTTTACTATAGTTGCTTTTGTGGAGTTTTGTTTTTTGTGATGTTTGAAGGGAGCAGCATTAGTCCAAATTTGTTTTAAGTTGCAAACCCATTTAATTTCAAATTAAGCACTGGTGCATGCCATTTGGAGACTATTTTGCCATCCTATTTGTCAGAGTAATATATCCCCTTGTAGGCTGAAGTGGTTGTCTCAATAGAACCACCCAGTTTGTTGTTTTTGCATAGGTGGCAGAACGTGGGTAAAGACATGTCTGGGAGCATTTCCCTGGTTTTGGAAGGGTCGCCAGTTTCCTGGCTGCCTTTGTTCGGTGGAATGAGTGCATAAGTACCCACCACACTTATCTGTCCCAGAAGACTAGGGTTGAGCTAGTTAGTGGAATTGGTTTAGGGCTGGGGAGGTCTGGCCTCTGTGTGCTTGGTTTTCACCATTGCACACCATTTCACCAGTGTTGACATGATTGTTTTGTTTCCCTGGGGGTTTGTAGTCACGTCATATGTTACTGTGGTCCAGATCATGCACTTTGTCCTGGACTTGAGTATGTCTGATTATCCACTTTTGTTTTCAGCCTGTATTGCCTTAAAATGGCTAGGCATGACATTCAGAATTTGGTTTGGTAGGGTTGTGGCTTTGAATGAGGGAGTGGTCATGTCCATAGTGTTAGTATTGCAAGTAGGTAGATTTGCCTGTTAGCTTTGGTAAAATAAGTGCTGTAGCTCATGCTTTGTTATGGATTTTGTCCCTGTATGAGTTTTGTTGTCAGCTTGGTTTTCTTCTTTGTGTGTGCGTCTTGGGACGAACTTGGTGGGCTAGTGAGCCTTTTTCTCAGAGGAACCTATGGAGATGCTAATCTTGGTTTAGCACTCATGTTAATCAGTTTTGTGTGTTTGGTACTGGAATTTTGCGATGGTAGTTGAGCTATGCTCATGTTAGAGAGCAACATTTTTGACATGTAGTTGGGGCATGGGGAGTTTTGGCTCTCATGTCCCTGCTGACCCACAAACCTCACCTGTGTTCCCCTCCAAACAATCATCTGAAGTGAGCCCTGTTTTGACACTTTCAGGTCTAAAATCATGTGCAAGTCCCATAAACCTGTCCAACAATTTGTTCATGAAGTGGCTCATATTTGCAATTCACACTGCTTTTATTAGTAATCATCCTCAGGTCTTAAAATTCTTCTCTCTCTGGATCCAAGGTTTGCTGGGTGGGGGAACTGTAATCTGGTAGAGAGGGGGATGCTGGTGGTTGTAGGTTCAGGTCACTACTGATCATGGTGGGAGTGTTGTTGTAATATCTAGTCTCTGTAATGGGTACTAAACGTTTAAAATTTGGAGAATATGTTAGTTTTGCTTATGGGCAATGATTGGTGTTCTGGTATTTACTTTGGTCCTTGTCCTTACAGATGTCAAGGTGGAACCTTGAGCTTAAGAGGGGTGGTGTTACGCCCCTCCCACTGTCCTTGGAGGGGAGGCTGGAGACTGGCTGACATGGGAGGGTCGTCAGCTATTGAGCTCACCTGGGCCCTCTGAGCTTAAACGCTGAGCACTTTGTTCATTCTCTCTCTTCCCTTCCACCAGCTGGCATCCACCTTGTGTTGTTTTTGTGGTTTGTCTTTATGATTTGTGTTAGTTTTAGGTTACTAAATATTCTTGTTTTTACATTAAACTCTTGTGTGGACTCCCTCTTCTTGTCACTTACTTTGAGCCGGTTTTGTTCAGATGCAGCATAATGAATGCAGGAGGACAGCTCTGAAGTTCTCTGTGAATAAAACATCACATTAATGTTGAAATTGATCTTTCTCTTACAGTAGTATTTTAGTCAGTGGCCCTCATCATTTCTTTTGACTGACAGGTGGAAAAAGAATTCATCACTGGATAACTGTTCTTCATTTGTAGTAAACATCTTAAATCAGTTGCAAAAAGTTGCAACAATTGTCCACAATCACAATTACTTGTCACAAAAGTAGCTCATGTAAAGAATGATGGGATTACTTTTGGTCATCTGTTTCAGATACCAAATTTATGGATGTACACTTCAGCAATCCTTTACATCGGAGAAACAAGTTTCATTCTGTCTCCTGCTTTGACACATATAAGATGCTGTGAATTCAAGACGTAAGCAGAGAAAATGTCCCTTTTACAGCCCATGGTGATCAATGGCCAATTTATATGTGCACACAGCAGTTTGTGTCTTTAACATATTGAGTCATTATTAGTGACACGTCATCATTCCCTTTGGAGACAGTTTTCAAAAGTATTCTAAATTTAAAAAAAAAAAAAAAACAGTACAAGTACAAGGTTTTTTAAACATATTTAGCACAACCTAAAATGCACTTGCATTGTTTAAATGCAGAAAAACATATGATTTAATTTGTCAATCTTTTGCACCAAGTTTTAATTTTTTTAAATAAGTTTTTGTTAATAAGTCACTTAATTTCAAAATAAAGAATCTCAATGAAAGATGAATTATGGGCCAGTTTAAGGTTTATTCATGAATCAGACCTCCTGTTAATATTGAAAAGTGGGACCCTGGCAAAGCAAGTTGAGTTAACTCAGATGCAGTTGTTCCTGGGACCAAAAAACTACTTTTTGCTCATACTGATCCTACACACTAACAACATTAACTGTACATAATTTCTCTATTCGATTCCTGGCAACTTGGACCTGAGTACAAATTAAATTCAAATATCTGTGACATTCAAGGCTCAAGATGAACTGAAATAAGACGGGCCCCTCTACAATAATTGTGTGAAACAAGTACATTTAGTCAGGTAAAGTAAAGAGCACTTTAATACCAGCACACAATATCTGTCCTTGTCTCCTAATTCCCAAATGAAGTATTTATGAATTTCAAACAAGAACCATCCATGTACGTCTGGGGAAAGAAGCACATGAGACTGAAGAGAACTTGGTTACACTGCAGTTATATACTTGAAACATTTGAATATCACTCATTTGTCACAAACAGTTGCACCATTTACAGTATGTGTGTTTTTGACCAATACGTTTGTGTGTGTTGTGTCTGTGTGTGTATCCAAAACATAGACACGAAATCCCATAGAGAAAAACAACTCATGTATTGACTGATGATTGATCATGAAAAAACTGATGTCAGTCACAAACTTCAATTTGCTCGGGCAATGCACGAATACTCCTGCACAGGCTAAATCGTTTTAATTTCACTGTGAGTTAAGGCTGTTTAATATTTCACTTTGATTAAGTTTTAATATTCATAAATACTGGTAAGTATTATCCAAAAAATCGCCCTTTTTTGAAATTTACTCAACGTTTTTCGGAGATGTGAGATGTGGGGGGGGGAAAGCTGTTTTAGACAGTACTGAGGACGAGTTCAAACAAGTATTTTTTACACAGACACAGTGAGAGGTAAATATCTCTCCACTGTTCCTAGAGTAGTAAATTGCTCTTTACTTCACCCTGACTAGATGGGCACTTGTTTTGTTGAACATCTTGTATAAGGCCCTGATTATTTCAGTTCATCTTGTGCTTACAATGTCACATAACTAAGAATTAATTTGTGCTTAATTCAATTGCCACATATGACTTGCTACAGAAATGAGTACAGTGAATGGTTTAGTGTGTGGGATCAGTATGAGTGTAAACTCTTTTTTTTTTTTTTTTGTTTGTTTCTGCCCCAGGAACACCATCCAACAGGATTACTCAAGTTTCTTTGTCCATAGGAGCCACTTTTGCAAAGTGTCCAGGAGGCAGGGGCCATTAATGAGCAGACATTAATAATAACATTACTTATTCATATCAAATGAATAAATCTTAAAAGGCCCACAAACTCATCTTTCATTGAAAGTTTAAATATTTTCACATGTTAACACTGAATTATTAACTTAATCTATTTAACTAAATTATCTTGGTGCAAGGAATGACAGACAAATCTGATATTGTTACTGCTTTTAAAAAACAGCAATTACCTTTTTTAGTTTGTGCTTTTTGTACATTTGAAACAGTTTACAACAAGAAACAGTAACTTGAACCTCTCCATCCTACCAAGTGACAGTAACGAGCAGCTCATTTTAAAGCTTCTTAGTCTGTAATATACATTTTATGGAATCATAATTATCTACATTTTCTGTGTAACCTTTGCTCCTCTTCAGCTAATAGTTACACTTTTCACAGCCTGAACATGCCCATCCCCTGCAAATCGGCCACGCCCAGCCTACATTTTAGACCTCACCAAAATTGGCAAAATCTGACTCATTTTCCTGGGAAAAAAAAGTGTGAATCAACTGATTTATCATGTGAATGAGAAAATGGTCAAGAACCACCTGTGATTTGGTCGGCTTACCCGCAAGTTGAGTAATACACTGCCCTTCAAAAATAACTCAGCCCTAGCCTGAACTGACACACATAAAAAGTTGGTATCACAAAAGCTTTTGTCACATAATTTTCCATTGCATTCAATGTAATCATACAAACAACTATGTTGGTAGATGTGGGAGAATGTGTGAAAAGTCTGACTGAAGGACTGATCATTTAAAATGCAATAAAAAGAAAATGTAATGTAGTCTTTCTTCAAAATGAAAAAAACAAACCCTGCCTGCCTTTGTAAATTTATTTTTCATTGTGAATTGTACCATGTTACACACAAAGGCAAACCAAGTGTCCACTAATAATGACTCAGTGTTGTTAAATGGACACAATCTACAGTGTGGAAAAACAACAGTAAACAGCCATGGTCCATCATGAGCCACAAAGTGGACATTTTCTCTGTTGCTGTAGTCATTTGATTCACAGCATCAAAGCGAGCCGAATGACGACTCTTTTTGTGTCAGGAAAAGTCGAAGTTATCCTTCTTCATTATAATCTACAGAATGTTATAGACAAACAAATACTATAATGTTTGTTTTCCCATCCTGCAGCCAAACATGCAGCATCTATGATTGAATACATGTCGTAAGAAATGAGGAAAACAATAAGATGAGAATTCGTGTTCATTTACAGACATTAAAAGTTAAGATTATTGTTGTGCTGTTTTACTAGTTACTGCTAATCTATATTGACTTGAACATAAGCAGATACTTTATACATAGTACAAGTGCAATTTTTTATGATCTCTGGTAGAAGAGTTTTTCAGAGGCAAACTAGTGATGATTACCAACAAATTAATGAGTTCAAGAAGCTTTGAATAGTAAAATCCGCTGAAATATTTTCCCAGAAATGATCATTCTGAAAGCCTGATCGAACCCAGCTGTACAAAGAAACCATAGATAATGATTGAGCAATTGAATTGGACCATCCAAGATCCTACCTCAATGCGGCAAGCATAAAAATTGTATTTTGTAATGAATGAAAAGACTAAGGTCCAACAAAGATAGAAAGGGTCCAAACAGATCCCAGAAAAACACCCATCCAATAGCCAGAGTTTGTTTGTGGCCTTTTCTCTCCATCTTACCTTCAGATTTTGCCCTCTGACAGGTTGTGTTCTGGATGCTGTGTGCCTGTTTCTGTCCACCATCAAAATCTTTAGGTAGATGATAGACATTATGACAGCTGGGAGATAAACACAGAAATTTTTGATAACCTTATAACTGAGAAGCTAAGCAGCAGAATACTGACCAACCAGAAGATGAACACAGATCGAGCTCAATTTCATCTTGTACCCAACAAGAGCTTAATGTAGTCGGTAACATGCCAAAAGGAAAAAGTAAAACCCCAACAAGCAGTCAGGCTAACAGAGAGAGAAGAGATGAGGTAGTTTGTAGGAGTGTGGAGCTGTTGAAGTAAATGATGGAGATATTACAAGACAGGTTTCCCACATATAATATGAAATGAAAAAGAACAGACACAAATATATGATAACAATAATGGGGTGTGACTGCTTGATGTGAGGGGTTCATCTATTAGCACAAGCACAAGAGAGAGAATTTTATCCTCAAAATTCAATTCATCAGAGCTGTTGACAAAAAAGTTCCATGAATAAATGGGGGAATCATATGTAGTGAGATAAACATTTGCAACAACATTGCTAAAAATACATAAATAAATAATGGTAACTAGTTTTTCTGTAGAGAGAGATTTTCCAGTTAATTTTATTGCACCGTAGTGTTTCACACCATGCCAGTTTGGTTTGTGCATTTGTTCAAATGGAAGTCCTTATCTGTGGCCACTGAGCAGAATATTGTAGTTGTTTTTCAGGCTCATTAGCATATCATGGTCACGGACCCTCTTAAAGGGGTACTTTGTGTAGTACAATTTAGTATTGAACCATCCACACACCCTGGAGGACTCAACAGAGGCTGATTAAAAAAAAAGCCACAAGCAAGAGAGGCCCAGGTATCCTGACCTTTATGTTAATGAAGCTCAGCGTTCAATCAGGAAGCTCTCCTTATGCCATCGTTGATTCATCCCTAACTGTCTTTTCTCATCCCTCCTCTCTACTCTCCTCTCCTTTCCCCAGTTATTTCCCCAATCAGCCTGTCCATATAGGCATTCACTCTGTAGTAGTTAACCAAACAGATTTAGAGGCACAGTCCTCCCTTCAGGCCAATCACTGAGCTAGAACTATAAATATGTTCTCCACTCTGCCTCTTTCAGCTATCAATTCCCAGCCGGATTGTTGTGAATGGGTGTGTACCAATTAATGCCTATTTTCCTCAGCTTGAGAAGAAACACCTGTGACATGTTGTGCAAGCTCTGCCACAAAATGGTCATTTTAAATTTAAGATTGTAGCCACATTTAAAAGCAACACAGTAATACCTGCCTGGTGTTTTGCTTATTGTTTTATTAGCAATGCAGTTTAACCATCAGTCTTCAGATCTCAATCAGTCATCTCTGCCTGTATGGTGCCACTGCTATAACAGCCCCAGTTCTTTGCCTGTACTGGAACAATCTTCTACACAGAAACTTCATCTGAACATTGGGCTATCTGCTAACAGCTAACATTAGCCCCATGTGGTCAGCTGCTTTCAAACAACAGTGCTCTCTACTTTTGTTTTGTGTACTGGCAGATATTTTTCCTTCTGCAGCACATTTCCACTTACACCCGGTTGGAAGCCAATTCATACCAGTCTGAGATTCATACTGCCCCGATCCATGGAACGAAGCCTCCTGGTCGATGCCTCCACATCCACTCAGGCTTCCTCACCATAACTCAGCTTAGTCGAATAGAACAGCTTGTCCCGCTCCGCTGCAGTAAGAGAAAGCACCGAAAATCCCCACTGACCCAGGTCCTCTGCGGATCAGTGCCTTTTCACTTGCAGGGATCCAAGACTGAGTGGTGGCATGCCAGCCTTCAGGATCCCTTTGAATTAAGGAAATAATATGCACCTTTCCAGGAGGATGCCAAGGACCCTCCAGAAATCGGGGCAGATGTGAGAACCTTGAAGGCGCTGTTGATACCCCTCAGCATTCCGCCACCAGGCCCCATGGCTGGTGTGTGGATGAGGTTAATTATGTGTGTGTGGTAGAGTAGTGCTGTAAAAGTCTGAGGCTGATAATGCTGGGTGAGGTGTAAAAGAAAAAATGCTGGTGAGTGGTGCCATGAGGGAAAGAAAGATCGATGATCATCTCTTTTGCTGGGTATTTCCTGTGCGGTGGTGATGGGGCCCGCAATGGTAAGTTTGAGAATGAGAGAGCCTGTGAATGGATCCGAGAATAAAATCATTGCTGCTTCTTTGGCATATAGTCTGCCTGTGTTGGGTTCATGAGGGCGGACTGGAGATGCAGTGAGAACAAGTCAGGGATGATATTGATGCCTGTGTGGAAGCCGAGAAGTCAGAAGCGTGTGGTTGAGGAAGCTATGAACTTGCTGGTCAGGGAAGTATTCTTGAAGAAGACATGCAGAGCAGTGATGTGTATGGCCATCTTAAGATACCTGTCTAGTCAGAGAGCATGTTGGGTGGGATTATGGGGGCAAGAGGACTTAGAGTGGGCGCCACTGCAGAAGGAACTAGGGCTAGAGACATTGCAACCAAAGTCGTTGAAATTGTTGCAAACCAGTCTGCCGCCTTGGAAAAGGACGGGCTTTCCCCTCCTGGAGTGGCTGCGGACTGATGGTGGCACATTGGCTGGTAGGGAGGAAGGTGGTCTGGGGATGATGGGAGGTGGAGGTGCGACGGGTCTGAGCCAGGAAAAAAATGGAAGCATGTGCGGCTGGAGCGGGAGGTCGGGGCAAATGAATGGCTACCACACATTCCATGGCCGGGTGGGAAGGGGCTCCGCACAAGTCGCAGTCCAGAGAGGGACGCACCGCAAACACAGGGAGTAGAGCTCGGAGTCGAGGTTGCCCCAGTAAGTGCCCTGGTTAAACTGTTGAAGGCGGCCTGCGGCTTAGGATGCAAAGAGGATGTGGTTTGTGTAAAAAGCAGTGCTACCCAACTGCAAGTCTAAGAAGATGGACAGGTAATTGCCCAGCTCAGCCCTGAGGTCAGGGAAGACAGAACAGATTGTGTCGTGGTACATGGAAAAGGTGGGAAGGGAGAGGGAAGGGAGCCTAAGCTGGGCTGCACCGAGGGGAGTCATGAGCTCCTGAGAAGCAGGTGTGACAAGGAAGTCTGTTCGCCATGCAGGTATGGAGTTGCGTAGCTGAGGAATTGAAGACATTGTCTCTAATCTTTATGAGCAGACTTCTACCAGATATCTCTAAGGCACCTACAGTTTGAACACAGTTGATACAGTGTGTCCTCAAAATCTTCATCTGCTGGGTTCACAATCATGCTGATCATACTGTCATGTGTTCAGCCCAGTTCAGTCTAAAGATTCACAATGATGAAATCATTTTAGATCCTTGCAGGGAGAAGTTGCAGCAGCATGAACTGACCCATTGCAGCTTGACTCAAGTCGTCTGATGACACTGCCTGCGACTCAGCTTGTCAAGTCGCCAACAGCAGGATTTAGAAGGTCTCTGTTGCACCAACCAATCAACTCATAGCAATGTCAGCAGGTCAGGTCAGTTACAAACTGTCAGTAATGGCAGATTTTTGGATGTAGGAAAGATAGGCCGACCTCATCAATTTGTTTAAGGAGCATCTATGTCTGTATGACACAAGGCTTATGGGGTTTGGGTGGTGTGTGGGGATGATAATTTTTGCTTTGATCATAAAAGCTTTCCTCTCCTATTGGATCAGAGGTATAAATCAAAAGGTCACAGAGCAGCCATCATTTTGATCCCTGTATACTGATTTACATGCTAACTCGACTTATGACAGAAAATGTGAAAGTTTAGGACATCTGCCGAATTGGAAAGTGATGCCCAAGCACTTTCTTGGTATTTATTAGTGTAAAAAACGTGTTTTGGGCTCAATATTTTATTGAATTGGATCAGCTTCATTGGAAAGTTGCCTGAATTTTGTAATTTATTGTTTGTTGGTCTTACCCCTTTCAAAGATATATCCTAAAAGTTATGTTTATGGCATAGCTGTGTAATCAACAGATTTAAAACTGTTTTTTTTTTTTAAACTACTTGTGTAAAAACAGGCTGAATGCTGCTAAAAATACCATGTGATTAATTGAAAGTTTGTTGGATAATACTGTATGCTCCTCTTAAAGTGCAATAATTAACTGAAATTACTGGGGCCTTATGTTGAAACTTGTATCATTACCTCATGACTGAGAACCTTCACAGTCCAAAAAAAAACAAAACAAAAAAAAAAAAAAAACAAAAAATAAAAAATCATTACCTCATGTTGTGGGAATTGTGTGAAAATGATGATGTGCTATATCTGCCAAAACAAAATAAAGGTTATGCATGATCACTTAAGAGTGGTAAAAGCCTGGAGAAGTGCAAAGCTTTTCTCTCTGTCTCTGTATTATATGTATCATAGATGCTGCATTCATTATGCAGCATCTATGACTCAATACATAGTGAAAAATGAGGAAAACAATGAGATATGGGGATCTTGATTATGTACAGACATTAAAATACAGATTATTGTATGTACTGTTTACTATGTACTGCTATCTGTGAACTGAGTTGTACATACAAATAGTTTATGCATAGTACAGTGGCAAGCTTCATATGACCTGCAGTAAAATGAGATGTAAATATTAGGAACCAAACTAGTGATGATTACCAGCAAGTAATGAGTCAAGAGAGCTTAGAATTAGTAAAATCACCTTGAAATATTTTCCCAGAAATGATCATTCTGAAAGCTGATCGAAACCAGCTGTAAAACAAACCATAGATGAATGGATTGAGCATTGAATTTGACCATCCTAGCCAGGTTAATGCATAATACACAGAAAATGGTATTTTGTAATTCATCAAAGGGTCAAAGGTCCAACAAAAAAAGAAAGGAGTCCAACAGATCAGAAAAACTCCCATCACAATAGCCAGCGTTTTTGTGGCCTTTCTCTCCATCTTTCTTTCAGACTTTGTCCTCTGACAGGTTGTGTTCTGGATTCTGCGTGCCTGTCTCTTTGCCACCATAAAAATCTTTAAGTAGATGGTGGACATTATGATAGCTGGGAGGTAAAAACCAAAAGCATCTGCTACACCGATAATTGAGAGGACAAGAGCAGATACAGTCCAGCTCACCAGGATCATGATCACAACAACACGGACATTTATTTTAGTTCTGTACCTCAGAGGCTGACACACAGCATAATATCTGTCAACAGAAATAAAGCACAAGTTCCAAACAGAAGATGAGCACAGATAGAGATCAACATAGCCTTGTACCAAACAAGAGCTTCTCGTAGTAGGTATCAAGCCATAAGACAAAAGTAAAACCCCAACAAGAAGGTCAGCTACAGAAAAGAGAGAGTATGAGGTAGTTTGTAGGAGTGTGGAGCTGTCTGAAGTAAATGATGGAGGTTATTACAAGAAGGTTTCCACATATTATAAGAAATGATAAACACCCAACAAACATGTATAATAAATATGTCATAATGGTGACTGCTATTGTGTCAGACATATTTGGTGCTATAATACAGAGACCTTTGTCCTGAAGGACAACATCAGACCTGTTGACAAAAAAGTTAGTTTCCATGCAGAAATGATCATTAATAGTCAGGCAACATTTGCAATAAAGAAAATTAACAGTTTCTAGTTTTCTGTAGAGAGAGATTTACAGTTAAATTGAATGCTGTGTGTTTCACACTGTGCCTGTTTAGTTTGTGCATCTGTACTGATGGGAGCCCTTGGTCTGTGTCACTGAGCAGTATATTTGGATCAGTTATTCTTCAGGACTCATTAGCATATCATGTCAAGAGAGTCTCTTAAAGGGGTACTCATTATAGTACAATTTAGTATTATATTTCAATAAACTTGGAGGACTCATATGAGACATTAAAATAAGAAATTTACCATTCCTATAATGCAACTCCAACCTTGTCTCTACAATTATATTACAACACAACTTTACACTCTTACAAATTTGTGTGATTGTATACGCCAAAGTCCAATTTTTTGCTACATGTGATACGGGAATTCTTCCCATTAAATTCTTTAGAGAGCAGATGTCACATGCATTGTACCTCAATCTCCACTCGGCCAGGCCTTATTCAGTTCAAGTCCTAGTTGTAGATCCCACCTGTGAAAGATGAAGAACATCTACAGTAATTAGTTTTCTGTCAAGAGATTTAGAACTTTAGAGCTCTGTATGTTTCATACGCTGTGTATTTGGTTTCTTCCTCTGTATTGATGGGAGCCACGACATTCCCAGCCAGATGTGACAAATAATCTCTCTAGTGTGTTCTGGGTCTACCCTGCAGTTTCTTATCAGTTGGCATGCCCCAAAAAAACTTAATAGGCTCCTTTGATTGCAAAGTGAGCGATCATTAATTAAGCAATTTACAACTCACCACAGGTGAGTTGTTAATTAGACCTACTCGTAAATCGGACGCTTTGCTTTCTGGCTCAGCTCCCTGTGCACCACAGCAGTCCAGGGAAACTCCTTACAGTTAATGCTGCACCATTCCACTTGATGAGTAACATAAATATAATTGGTGACAAGGCACAATCCTGGCAGAGCTGCAAACCCACTTAATAAGTATGTGACCTTTTGCCAAGAATACAGACACAGTCTCCTTACACAGGGACCTCACTCAGGTTCCTTCAGGAAGCCCCATCGGACCTGGTCCAAAGCCATTTCAAAGTCTACAAACCCCATGTAGACCGAGTGGCCAAACTCCCACTACCCTCGAAAAACCCTGCAGGGGTAGTGACGCAGAACAACAAGCCTCATGCAAGAAGACTTACTTTTGTTTGTACCATGGGCTAGTATGAATTTGTCCCGTCAGATTTATCAAAATCCTTTGGAGCCACTTTTCCAACACCCTGTCATAAACTTTCCCACAGAAGCTGAGCAGTGGAGCTCACCCCCTGGTACACTTTTATAAAGATGGGAAACCACCAACCTGGGCTGCATTTTCCAGCTTTGATGTACCAGTGTTCTACAAAGTTTTCTAAGGTATTCCTTAGCAAAGGAACTTCTTCAACTATAAGGGCCCTATCTTACACCCGGCGCAAGGCACAAGGTGCCAGCGCAATGGATTTAATATATTCAAGGTGTGTCCAAATCCTCCTTTGCTGTCTCCCCCGGAGGTGCGAGTGATATTTTGCCCTGCCCCGCCCACTGCGCCACCGGCGCAAAGCAGCATACACCTATCAGGTGTGCCCAAGTGCCCTCATTTATTCACCGGCGAATTTAGGCTGAACATGCAATAAACCAATCAGAAAGTCAGCTCTCATCACGTGTAAGAGGTAGGTGTGCCAGCGGCGCAATCAGTGGCAGCATGACGGCGGATTTACAAGGAGGAAACAAAGAGAAAAGATTGTCAAAGCGACGTGACAGATCTCCTGGTTCAAGAAGTGAAAGCTGAGAGCGCGCAATATATGGAGACACGTCTCCAAAGCAGCTTCATGTGTACATAGTTTATTTTACACCTGCAAAACTATTACAATAAATGAACCGCAAATGTCATGCAAATATGTTACTGGTTAGTTTTACACTAAAGCACCTTGCAATTGTGTTGTATTTTATAATGTATTATTATCTCCCACCTAATTCTCATCTCCTCCCATTCTCCTCCTCTGTCCCACTACGAAACAATCAGAAAGAGTTTCTGAAGTTTGAAGTGTGCAAAATTACGCACGAATATATCAAAGGCACATATTCCTTTTTCTCTCTGGGCCAGACTGGACTCATGACTCATTGTATGTTATAGATCATAATTGTTTAATCCTTGTTTTTCTGGATCACAACAAACATGCAGACACAAACAGCTGTCATGCTGACTCATCTGATGAAGACGATCTGACAGCTGTGATCACCTCCTGTGCACACTTTACAGGTTTGAGAGCAAATGCACTTGCGCCTAGTCTATGCTGCCGTGGGCGGGAGGTCTAAACATGAAGGCAAAACGAGGGCGTGGCCCGGCGCGTTGGCTATCTTGTGCTCGGCGCATTGGAGTAATTGTGCATTGCTCTTTAGACCAGCTGAAAGCTGGTCTAAAGCACCCGGCGTGTTTGGCCGACACACACACACGTCTTCACAATCACAAAACACCTCGATTTTTGTTCATTCCTTTCCTCACACAGGAGTGTGGATCAGTAAAGTGTCATTTAAACATATTTTCTATCAGCAATAAAGTGTAAATATTGAAGTTAAAGGCGTGAGTGTGTCTCGCATTTGGCTGAGGTGCACACACGTCTCCACAATCACAGAACACCTTTCATAAGTGTTAAACAGCCGTGCACAAGTGTGTCTTTTAAGATAAACTCACTAATAAGGAAAAAGAAATTATTTATAATTATAAAGCCTAATAAATCGTCTTTATCAGATGAGTGAGCATGACAGCTGTTTGTGTCTGCCTGTTTGTTGTGATCCAGAAAAACAAGGATTAAACACTTATGATCTATAACATATAAGACACAATATTTGACCGAACAGTCCTGCCCAACCCAGAGAGAAAAAGGTATGTGTGCTTCAGTCAGAGCTGGTTGGATATATCCGTGCGTAATTTTGTGCACTTCAGGTGCAGGTGGGAGGTAATGATTAATTATAAAATACAACACAATTTCAAGGTGCTTCCATTTAAAACATAACCAGTTTGCATGACATTTGCGGTTCATTTATTGTAATGGTTTTTGCAGGTGTTCATGTAAAATAAACTATGTACACATGAAGCTGCTTTGGAGACGTGTCTCCATATATTGCGTGCTCTCGCGCTTCCACTTCTCGAACCAGGAGATCTGTCTCCTCACTTTGCAAATCTTTTCTCTTTGTTTCCTCCTTATAAATCCGCCGTCATGCTTGCACTGCCGGCGCACCTACCTCTTACAGGCGATGAGAGCTGACTTTCTGATTGGTTTATTGCATGTTCAGCCTAATGAATTAATGAGGGCACTTGGGCACACCTGATAGGTGTATGCTGCTTTGCGCCGGTGGCGCAGTGGGCGGGGCAGGGCCAAATATCACTTGCACCCCTGGGAGGAGACAGCAAAGGAGGATTTGGACACACCTTGAATAAATTAAATACATTGCGCTTCAGACCGGCGTAAGATAGGGCTCTAAGGCAGCAAACGCGCTGGGCTACGCCTTCGTTTTGCCTTCATGTTTACCTTCATTTGTTTACTCCCGCCCACGGCGGATCAGACCTGGCGCAAGTGAGTTTGCTATCTTGCAGACATGGCAAAAAACGGCACTTGCGCTGGGTGTAAGATAGCAAAGTCACTTGCGCTGGTGGCGCAACGGCATTGCGCCGGGTTGTAAGATAGGGCCCTAAGTGTTTCCCAGACTGTCCCTTAGTGGGTGCTACAAGGGAGAGCTGCTAAAGCACATCGTAAATTGGAGCTGTCTTTCACCACAGTGTTGAAAGTGTTTTAATCGATGCTGCATGCATCAATTGATCACTTATTCAAGGCAAATAAATGATGTAATAAAACAAGTGTTGCCACAATAATTTTAACTCAATCTAATATTATATTATACATGAGGCTATGCCTACTAAAGATCATCTGCTAATCTATTTCAGGCTTAGTCTACAAGAGGGCGCTGTTTTTAAAAATACCACAGGTATTTTTAAAAACAACATTTTAAAACCAAAACCCTGTCCAGATGAGCATTTTGACACTGTTTTGGGAAAAATCCTGATCCATATTAACACGCCTGAAGCAAACCACATTTTAAAAATAACTAGCATGCGCATCCCGTTATAAACAAGAAGAAGACTAATGATTAAGAAGTGGAATGTGACTACTGTTCAGAGCATCCTCCCGGATAATTCTGTTATTATTGAAACATTTTCAACAGCATACATGTTTGTCTCTATTTTCCCATCACTGTACTTTCAGTGCCCATTTGTGTCTTACATAGAGGTTTTGTAACATCAACTGTGTCAGTGTCAGTTGTCAAAACACATACTCTGAGTGCTTATAGCCAAACATACTTTTTCAGTGGGGCTATTTTTAAACTTGTACTGAACACACACAACTCTTGTACACTCAAAGAAAGTTTCCTCTTTTTGTCCCTGTAGTCAGTGGATTAAGCTCGAGATTGTTTTATTTTGATCTGCTAGCAACAATCCTTCACTTTGGACTCCGCAGGGGTCATGTTTGTTGCTCCTTCTTCCACATGCAGACATAGGTAACTGGGCTGATCATTAACATCAGAATCACCAACATTGCTGATTCTATCAAGGCAAAAGCTGCTGCGTGGGCCAACATTGCCCAAAAAATGGGTTTAGGGTTAGCGTTAGGTTGCCTGCAGCTCTGGTCCACCCAGACAGTGGACCGGGTCTGCAAGAAGTGGCAAGACCTTGCTAGTCTGGCCAAAAGGCGAGGGGCAGCAGCTCACAGGGAGGCAGCCAAAACTGGTGGTAGAGCCAGCACTGTTCCCACCCTCACCCCCGGAGGAGGAAAAGGTCCTTTCGATCATTGGCTACTCAGCCTCCCAAGGCATGATGGGGGGCATTGATGTCTATGGTGGAGAGGGACTGTCCACCCCCGAGTCCCCTGGTTAGGTGTGATTCACTCCCCAGTCCTCTGGCGAGGGATCAACTTCACCAGTGCTCCCAAACCCCACCTCACCACCCCAAAAGTTCCCTGTGCTCTGGCTCTTCCCCCGTCACGACCACCCCCTGAGAGGCACCTGCAGAGCCTCACGGACATGCTGGACTTGTGCACAGTGAACAGCTGGTACATTTGGAGAGGGGGAAGCTGGTGGTGCTGCGGGGCATTGAGGCCCAATTGAAAACCTCCAACAGCCTCCAGCGGAAGATATTGGCGGTGCAGAGGGCAAGGGTAAACCTTCTGGAGAGGCAGCAGGATATTTTTTGGATATAACATAAAACTACTTACATTATACATCATGTTGAATTTTATTTGCTTAAAATTTAACTTTGGGAGAAAGGGAATGGGGACAAATGGGTAGGGACAAAAGGGGACAAAAGAATCTCTTGAGCGCGCTTCTGCAGCTCAGCTTTTTCTCTGATGGGGGTGCCCCTTGGGGACAAAGCTGAACTGCATAAGTGTGCCAAGTGTGCTCAAGAGATTCACTCATGTCCATATAAGGAAAGGTGTCCATATAAGGAAAAGTGTGTCACACAGCAGGTGGAGGTGACTCCTCTCATTGCAGCTACCAACAGGTACAACACCTTAGAGCTTACAGCCAGCATATAATTGGAGGAGACCGAAAGCATGTAGGCTATCTATCTTGGCTACCCTACATTTTATTGGCTAAATGTGTTTAAAAAGGAATTTGGGTGCCACACTTTATAATAGTGGGCTTAAGAACTTAAGGCAAAAATGTTAATCATGTTTTGTCTTGTCTGAAAATTGGCGTTGTACAGTGCTGCACGATGTTCAGGCAGAGGGTTGTCACCTTTGCTATCATCATCCTCTTCTTTATTCTCCTCCAGAGGAAGATGTGCTTGTGCATGCACAGCAATGTTGTATATTATTGCTGTGACCACAATAACAGCACAGCATTTTGCAGGGCTGAACTTCAGTCCTCCTGTCAACCGATAGATGCAACAGAACCAGAGTTTCCAACGGCCATTGGTGCATTCAACCAAGCCCCTGGTGCAGATGTGAGCGGAGCTGTTACAGCATCCTGTCCCACAGCCGAGTTGGCCCAGATGTAGCTGTCTATGCGTGCTGCCAGGCCACTTTGCAACAACATAATGTTCGCCTAACAAAGCTAAAACTGTGACAAGATGAACAAGGGGCAGCTTATGAGTGGTTTAGACTGCCCTTCTCAAGGTATACCTTTCAGAGGGTATGTCTTAGCTAAGAAGACTGGGAAATAGGCCATAAGTTTAAGGGAGACCTTAAGGTACACCTTATGATGCACGTACCGGTAAGGAGGCTCTGGGAAGCGGGAATCAGGTCTGCTATTTTGTAAGCAATATCCCCAACTACACAACAGGGAAAAGGCATGTTACCCAAGACAACCCAACAATGTCCAGAGCTTTCCAGTCCAGTGCTCTTTCAACTGCTCAATAATATGCCTTGTCAGTATCAGCACTTCACCCTGCCTGCTGATCACAGCCTGACTCAACCCTGGTGTCTTTTGCTGAATCATCTCACAGTTTGATAGAACTTTCTTGTAGCCAATTGAAAGTCGTTTTCTATTGCCTCCCCAGACTTTTCCCACACATAGGTTTTTGGTTTGGTGACCACCAAAGCTGCAGCTCTTCTGGTAGAGCGAAGTGAATATTCACTGTGCATCACTCGTGCAAGGGTGTTAATTCTCTCCAAATAGGCAACCATAAGCTAATGAGCATCATCCTAACAGCCAGAAAACACCAGCCAGCAGGCACTAGCTGTGTGTGTGTGTTTGTCTGTGTTTGTGTGTGAGCCTCTGTCAGTACCCACCAGAAAAGCCAGTTCTCTCTGTTTTCTCTCCTGTCTCTTTTCTTTCCCCCATCCTCTGTGTTCTTTTCACAAAAATACATTACTCCTTTGATCAGTCACAGAGACTACTTAGCTAACTGTGGACTGTGAACTGCAGACAGGTTCAGAAGCAAGAATGAAGGTTAGGCCACTGATGTTGTTGTCAGGGGCAACTTCAACTTTAAAGTACCGCAAGAAACCTCAATTTACTTTTTTGGTTCCATAATCAATATATTTTTTATACCTCAAAAAAATTCAAATGTTAGTGTCTATACACTTAGTTATGCATTTGATACAAATTCAGCGACTCTTCTGTGGCTAGCTGAGTGTTAACAGTTTGTACACTTTCAAATGATCTCTTTAAATTAGTCAGTACAATCTCAAGAAATTAACAGACTTTTGAACACAATCAACAACAGACTTAAAATTTTCAACAGAGAGACAATGAAACTATCAACTGCGATCCATCCATTTATTTTCTGCACCCTTATCAAAAGTTAAGGCTTAGAAGGCTGGCTAAGCAAAGTTGTCAAGATATCCCTATTCCCAGCAAGGCTTTCCAGCTCCTCCTGGGGAGGTCTCAAGGCATTCCCAAACCAGAGGAGATGAATAATCTCTCACATGTGTTCTGGGTCTACCCTGCAGTCTCTTACCAGTTGCATAAGCCTGAAAAACCTTATTTGGCTACTTTGAAGGAGCAGCTGCTGAAAATCCAAGGTCTCTCCAGATGTCTGAGCTCCATAACGTACGTATATCTAAGGGTGAGCCCAGCCAACCCACAGGACTCATTTTGGCTGCTTGTATCTGGAATGTCATTCTTCCGGTCACAACCTAAACCTCATGAACATCGATCAGTTGGAAAGTAAATCTAGTGGTGAATTAGAAGCTTTGTCTTCTGGCTGAGCTCCCTGTTTTACCACAACAGTCTGGAGCAACTCCTAGATAACACTGGTTGATGGGACAAGGGACAATATTGGTGGAGTTTAAACCCACTGAAAAAAAGATTTGACTTCTTTCCAAGAATACAGACACCTATCCTTAGACAAGTACTGTGCTCAGGTTTCATTGCACATAAGGACAGGATGGCTTGTAGGAACACCCTGGGTACGTCATCCACTTGAAGTTTCATCCACAGGAATCCCCAGGAGACTTGGTCCTAAGCCTTTTCCATGTCCACAAAACGCATGTAGACTGGATGATCAAACTCCCATGACCCCCAAATAACCCTGCAAAGGTGAAAAGCTGGATCAATGTTCCAAGACCAAGAGGAATCTGCACTGGTTCTCTGAGGTTTGACAATCAGTAGAAGCCTCCATTCCAGCATCCTGGCACAAGCTTTCCCAGAGAATTTGAGGAGTGGCGCATACCCTTCAGTGTCCCTTTTTAAGGATGGGAAATCATGAACTTGGTCTACCATTCTGCCAGTACTCCCCCCAAACTAGGAACAGTGAAAAGGCATATCAGCCAAGACAGCCCAACAATGTCCAGAGCCTTATGCGTGCTTATGCTTACCCTTATGCTCATGAGTAAATCTCATCCACACCTGGGACCTATAGTCCCATAGTGTTCTTTCAACTATTCAACAATATACCCAGTCAGGGTCAGCAGCTCTCCGTCCCTGCTGATCACAGCCACACTCAAACCCTGCTCTCTTTTCCTCAGTCATGGGACAGTTTAATAGAGCTTCCTGGAGTCAGAGTGAAAGACCTTCTTTGCAGCCTCCCTGAACTCCTCCCACACCCAGGTTTTTGCTTTGGTGACCACCAAAGACACATTTCTTCTGGCCTCCTTCTCCTTCAGCAAAGCCCTGGTCCAACAAAACCCAAAAGGCCTGTTTCTTCAGCTTGACAGCCTTCTTCAATGCTGATATCCACAGGAAGGCTGTGGGGTTGCAATCCTGATAGGAAATGATGACATTCTGATCACAACTCCTTGCAATACCTCCACCCTGCCAACAAAATAGAAGATTTTTACATTGCCAAAACAGATTCCATGTCACCAACATGCCCTGTGCACACAGGGGCCACATAAAGATGGTCAAGAGTTCATCGTCACTACACATTTTGGTTTACTAGGTCTGTCCAGCAGTCTCCCTGTCATCTGATCCAGCTCACCACCTTGTGGTAATAAGTTGAAAGCCATATTCCCCTACCCTGCTGTAAAAGGTATGCCTACAGATCTGACATTGTGATCACAAGGCCAATAAACAATCTTTGGCCACAGGTGTTCTGAGCCCAATTATATCATGTTGGGCCTGGTACAGCTTCTGCAATGGCTTTGTTTCCTTCCCCATCAGAGAGGTGTTGTTCCACATCCCATGAACCAGCCTGTGATGGATGGGGTCAGCATGCGAAAGGTCCCTGCTTTTGCTATGTCGTTCATTCAGGCATTGCCTGACCAGCCCCCGTGGGTTATGGTCGGCTCTGGCTAGATGCTTCCTGTTGAGCTTCTCTCCCAGACCTGACTCATTCTTCACTGTTCTGGCCAAGGTGCTGCAGCTCATTTTTGAGCCCCACTTCTAGGACCAATTTGCCTCAGGAGACCTGACCAGGACCCGTTGTTAGTGACAACACAGCTCCCCAGGTCACAGGGACACTCAAGCAAGGTGGCGATCCTTGGAAGTGTGCTATTAAAGCTTCTTTTCCCTTTCTGTTAATTCAGGTCAAATTAGCCTAGAACTCCTGTCTTGGACATAAATAAATTGAAAGCTGTTCTCAATCTGTTCCTAATCTACTTTTGAAACGCCTATGAAAGGTAACACTCCAAATTGTTTTACTCAACAGTCAGAATTACATTTCATATCACTGGCATTAAGTGATAGAAATCTGAACTGAACTCCAGCAGATGCCTGAGAGGACCTATAGCTGTGACTTATTAGCAGGGAAAAAACAATGTGACCACAAGAAGTTACTGAGTCCCAGTCTGACAACAGTATATCTGAATATGAATATCTGCATATGTAATTCTAAGGGTATGTCTCAGCTTTTGGAGACCCCTGCTTCAGAGGAACTGAAGCATAAAGACATCGTAATTCTTTTTACCATTCTTGAAACTCAACTTTGAGCATATAAATGACTGAAACCAAGTGATATGACGAAAAAGCAGGTTATAAACAAACAACAAACACATTATTTAAAATTAACATAATTTCGTTGCAGTGATTTTATATTACCCATTAACGCTGCATATGGTCAGTTTCAGAATTTGACTGGTTGTACAAGGCAACAGTCATCAGCACACTCTGTTCCAGCTGGCTTGGTTTTTACTTGACAGAACAGGGGAAGGTACTTCTTCAGTTGTGTTTTTTGTACTAAATATTTTACTGGATTTGATTGACTGAACACTTGAAAATGTAAGAAGACCATTTGTGTCAAAATTTTATCTATCAGTGGAGCAACAGGAGGCTTCATTGGTAAGTTGCCTGATATTTGTAAAGTTTTGTTTGTTTTGGGTGGTTGATTATGCCTTCAGATGTGATTATATCTTGAAATGTTGTGCATCAATCGAATCACAAGAATCTTCTACACACAAAGAGAGAACAGTTTAACTCACTCTGAACAAATGAAACAAAACAAACAAATAAACAAAAACTTTGACTTCTCCCCTTCTCCATGCCAAGTTGTGCTAGAAATTCTTACTCTGTTTTTTTTGTTTTCCTGAAACTGTACTCTTTTTGAAAATTGAAGATATACATATTTTAGTTATTTTTATCAGTTGAACATTTGTTGGATAATACTCTATGCCCCTTTTAATTAAATTACTGAGAGTTTGAAACCTGCAATATTACCTCATGTTATGGGAGCTGAGTTAAAATGCTGACATGCTTTTACCTTCCAAAACAAAATTAAATACATGCATGCTGAAGTGTGACCTAGAAGTGACTGTTGTGAAATTGCAATGATATTGAGTAAGGATAAAAGCCTGTGTGTCTGTGAGAATTAGATACCTCCCAGTGTGTCTCTAAAAACACCCAATTTGTATATCAACTGACATATTAACAAAACATATTAACAAACTGAACTTGGTGCGATCCATGTGGTGGATTGACAGATAAATCAGGGGCTTTACTGCATTAACAAACTGCAAATGCATTTTAGTTGTGCTTTGGTTACATTTGAAATAGGTTACAACATTAAACTTACTTCCATCCTGTCAGAGAAAAGCAAGAGAAACATATTTAAGTGCTTTTCATCTGTAATACACACTTATGGGATCAGAATTATCCTCATTAAGTCGTAACTTCCTCTTCAGCTAACAATTACACAGTGTGAAAGGTCATCATGCAAATCAACCTTCTCTCTTTTGCTAACAGTTTAATTTAGACCATCATCCAAAATTGGCATATCGTGGGAAAAACTGTCAATGAATTGATTTTTATTGTGAATGAGAACATAGCCAGAGGGCCATCTGGCAGCCTTTTGTGGTCAGATATTGCTTTGAGAAATGAGAATGTATAAAATCGAAACATATACACAGTTTTCAGACATTTCAAAGTCCCCTGCTTGTACTGCTTTGTTAATTTGGATCCTTTTGAAACTGTCTCACAAAGGCAAGCAAAGTGTCTAATAATGACTCAGTACTGTTAAGACAAACTGCAGTGTGCACAATATAAATGGCCATGATCATCATGGACCATAAAAGTGGACCTTTTCTCTGCTTAGTCTTGTATTCACATGTCACATGTCAAGGCAGAGACAGAATGAGAACTTAATAACTTGCATAAAAAATTATTCTACTTTTAAGGATGGTTTAGTGTACATCCATAACTTTGTTGTCTAAACAGAAAGAAAAGTGATCCACCATTCTTTACTTTAGCAATTTTTGTGGTGTCAAGAGTAGAAGTTATCTTTCTTCATTTCAATCTACACTGTGCTGTGGACAATGTGAAACTTGTTGCCATCTGATTTAGAAGTTAGTACATGTGAAGGAGTTATCCTGCTTCATTTAATATCATTTACAATGATGAAACTCTTTTTTCTTAATTCTGTTTCCATCTGCAGCCAAAACATATTTGAGCCAAGAAAAGAAAGAGAACAAGATAATTAAACATAAAAATATTCCTTAAGTATTATGCACAGTATCACCAGCAGTAATGAGTCAAGAGAGCTTAGAATGAGTAAAATCACCTTGAAATATTTTCCCAGAAATGATCATTCTGAAAGCTGAGCGAAACCAGCTGTAAAAGAAACCATAGATGAATGGATTGAGCACTGAATTTGACCATCCGAGCCAGATTAATGCATAAAACGCAGAATATGGAATTTTGTAATTAATCAAAGGGTCCAAGGCCCAACAAAAAAAGAAAGGAGTCCAGCACATCAGAAAAACTCCCATCACAATAGCCAGAGTTTTGGTGGCCTTTCTCTCCATCTTACTTTCAGACTTTGTGCTCTGACAGGTTGTGTTCTGGATGCTGCGTGCCTGTCTCTGTGCCACCATCAAAATCTTTAGGTAGATGGCAGACATTATGACAGCTGGGAGGTAAAAACTAAAAAGTTCTGCTAAACCTACAACTGAGAGACTAAGAGTGGAAACAGTCCAGCTTGCCAGGATCATGATCACAGTAACACGGACATTTATTTTAGTTCTGTACTTCAGAGGCTGACACACAGCATAATATCTGTCAACAGAAATAAAGCACAAATTCCAAACAGAAGTTGAGCACAGATAACAATCAACATAGATTTGTGCCGAACAAGAACTTCTCGTAGCTGGTATCATTCCATAAGACAAAAGCAAACCTCCAACCATCAGGTCAGCTAGAGCGAGAGAGAGGATGAGGAAGTTTGTAGGAGTGTGGAGCTGTTTGAAGTAAATGACAGAGGTTATTACAAGAAGATTTCCACATATTATGAGAAATGATAAAGAGCCAACAAAAATGTGTAATAAATACTTCATAATGATGAATGTTGTGGCAGATGTATATAATGGTAAAATACAGAGACTTTTGTACTCAAAAACATCATCGGACCTGTTGGCAAAAAAATAAGGTTCCATGCTTAAATGATCATTAATAATGAGGCAACAATTGCAATAACATGCCTTACATAAAGAAAATCAATAGTTTCTAGTTTTCTGTAGAGAGAGATCAGAGATTTCAGTTAATTTTAGTGCTCTGTGTGTTTCACACCATGCTGATTTGGTTTGTCTATCTGTACTGATGGGAGCCCTTGGTCTGTGCCACTGAGCAGTATATTCAGATAAGTTATTCTTCGGGCTCATTAGCATATCATGGTCATGGGAGTCTCTTAAAGGGGAACTCAGTGTAGTACAATTTAGTATTACACTGCCATAAACTTGAAGGACTCATGATAGACAGATCAAAATAAGAAACTAGAGCAACAGAGACTGAGATATCATGTATTTCAGTTATTAACAATGCTCGGTGTTACCATTCCAATAACATAACTCCAACCTTATCTTTACAATTTTCATACAAGTAACACAACTTTACACTTACAATTTGTGTGAATGTATACACCAAAGTCCAATTTTGCTACATGCAACATGGCATTAACTTCTTTAAAGAACAAATATCACGTGCCTACGGCCTCAATCTGCACCCGGCCCGGCCTTATTCAATTAAAGGTGCTCCATCGCACTCATATCCTATAAGTTTAACTCTTTAACTCTCTAAAATGTTCCTTGTTGTAGATCCCAGGTTTCTGTCATTCGATTTTCAGTTTATTTTAGAGCTCTGTATGTTTCATACCACGCGTATTTGGTTTGTTCATCTGTATTGATGGGAACCACAACATTCTCAGCCAGATGAGACAAAGAATCTCTTCATTGTGTTCAGCTTCCTGTTCACCACAACTGTCTAGTGCAACTCCTGCATTACAGTTAATGCTGCACCATTCCAGTTCATGAGGAACATAAATAGAATTGGTAACAAGGTACAATCCTGGTGGACCCACTGAATAAGTATTTGGCTTCTTGCCAAGATTATAGACACAGTCTCCTTACATAAGGACCTCACTCAGGTTACATTGCGTAAAAGAACAGAATATCTTGGAGCAACACAAGAATTCCCATCGGACTTGGTCTTAAGCCATCTCAAAGTCCACAAAACTACACTGAATGGCCAAACTCCCACAACCCTTGAATAACCCTGCAAGGGTAGTGATGCAGAACAACAAGCCTCATGCAAGAGGAGTTTCATATTCTTATCTTAAATTTCTCTTATTTTTGTTTGCATGCTGGGCTAGTACAAACATGTCAGATTTAGCTAAGACTTGTAATTCCAGATAACGGCGTAAATGATCTGCCTGTGTGTATCTGCATCCATGTGCATGAGACTTGTAAATTAGCATAAGTAACACCCCACTAATACCATATAACACTATGCTTCCTGCCCCATATGTCAGGAAGTGCTCTTTCATGCGAATGGCATCAACAAGTAAAAAGAAGAAACTTATGCATTTGGAGATTGATGTCCTGCCTTCAGAGATCCATAAAGGGCACTCTATTATTTTAACAGTGTCATCAGTGGAATTAAGAGACCTGCTCAAGCAAAGAAACAGGAAAAACAAGTGCTGTTAATGCTGTGTTACTCTAGGCTCAGACTGTCACTGAAATAAAGAAACGTCTTGATATGAAGGAGGAGGGGCTCAAGGAGAAGTTTCCATCATGGAGATCAAGGACAGAGTAAGTGAGGATGGTCCCATGGTCAGAGACTTCATAAATCTGCAGGTGAATATATAGGCCAATACACCTGACAGCAGGTAATACTACCTCATTAAATTTATGATGAAAGGCTTTATGTGTCGTTTGACTGGATTTCAAATCGTAATATAATTGTAAAACAGGATAATGTTGAGAAAATTAGTAGAAAAGTGTAATTTCCAACTCATGATGTCTTCAAACTAATAAAATATAGTGTCAAATTCAAATTCAAATTCAAATTTATTTATATGGCACTTTTCATACTCAGTGGTAACACAAAGTGCCTCACAGAGGCTAAAACAACAAAGAAAAATCCCGAGACCAAAAACCCACCCCTCCACCCTAACATAAATACATAAAACACACAAAGCATATATATACATACCCACACACACAAGCACATACATACATGGGCACACACACACCTACACACACACCCACACACACTGACCAACACTAAGAGACATGGCTGGGCACCGAGGCATGAGGTGAGGTCAACGACTGTGGGACCATAGTGGGGCGACCACGGCCTGTGACCACCGGGAGCACCACCGCGGAGACCACTCAGGCCAGGGCAGACAGGAGGCCCCACATCAAGGTGCGGAGCCCACCAGCCACCTGGGCCAGTGCCCTCCACGGGACAGCACCCCCACGGTAGGCCAGACATCGCTCCCGGTGTGGAAGACCCCCACGAGGAGACACTGGAGCTAAAACTGAAGAAAACACATAAAAACAAGGATATGGTAAAATAACGTAAGAAGTATACAAAATCAGTAAAATTGATAAAATATTCCAAAATTAATCTTAAATACTCAAAAATTAAATAAATGAATAAAAGAGATTAATTAAAAGCTTGCTAAAGTAAAATAAATAAGATAAACTAAAATAGTAGAAGATTAGTTAAAAGCCAGATTAAAAAGGTGAGTCTTAAGCCTCTTCTTAAAAACATCAACAGTCTCTGCGGCCCTGAGGTTCTGCGGCAGGCTGTTCCACAGTCGGGGACCATAATAACTAAAAGCCGCCTCCCCGTGTGTTCTAGATCTAATTTGTGGCATGCTTAAAAGGCCAGTGCCAGAGGACCTCAGGGTCCGTGAGGGTTGATATAATAAAAGCAGGTCAGATAGATAAGAAGGCCCGAGACCGTTAAGACATTTAAAAATTAATAAAAGAACTTTAAAATCGATCCTGAAACGGACGGGGAGCCAATGCAGCGATTTTAAAACTGGTGTGATGTGCTCCCGCCCTCTGGTCCTCGTCAGCACTCGTGCTGCTGAATTCTGTAACAATTGAAGGTTATGGATACTCTTTTTAGGAAGACCAGAGAGCAGGGCATTACAATAGTCTAACCTACATGAGATAAAAGCATGCATCAGCACCTCCGTGCTGGCCTGAGAGAGAAATGGGCGGACTCTGGCTATATTCTTCAGGTGGTAAAAACCTACCTTTGTTATGTTTTTAATATGTGGAATAAAACTGAGCTCAGAGTCAAAAATCACACCCAGATTTTTTACAGATTGTGAGGGTTTAAAATTTCGTAATTTAGGTAAAAGTTTCTCTCTCTGGCCTTCAGGACCAATGACTAGAACCTCGGTTTTGTCCTGGTTGAGCTGAAGGAAATTCTCTGCCATCCATGACTTAATGTCTAAATAACAGTTAAAAAGGGCATCAATTGGCCCTGAGTCATCAGGAGACACTGCGATGTACAGCTGTGTATCATCGGCATAGCTGTGAAAACTGATGCCGTGCCTCCTGATGACATCCCCCAGGGGAAGCATATAGAGATTAAAAAGAATTGGGCCTAAAATTGACCCCTGGGGAACCCCACACTTAATCTTATGTGTTCCTGAGGAACAAGTATCCATACTTACAAAGAAGCTTCGGTCTGTGAGATAAGAGGTGAACCAGT
The DNA here is from genome assembly GCA_034769285.1 of Lutjanus argentimaculatus. Taxonomy (NCBI): domain Eukaryota; kingdom Metazoa; phylum Chordata; class Actinopteri; order Lutjaniformes; family Lutjanidae; genus Lutjanus; species Lutjanus argentimaculatus. The sequence continues at coordinate 286,298 of JAWZSL010000061.1, read as the reverse complement.
TTAAAACAGTGCCAGACAGTCCGACCAGGTTCCTCAATCTGTTTAGTAAAATGTGATGGTCTACTGTGTCGAAGGCGGCGGTTAGATCCAGTAGTACCAAGACTGTGAGTTTATGGTTATCTAAGTTTAACCTGGTGTCATTTAAAATCTTTAAAAGGGCTGTCTCTGTGCTGTGGTTCATCCTAAAACAAGACTGAAACTTCTCCAAAGCGTTATTTGTATTTAAAAAATAATTTACTTGGTTAAAAAACAGTTTTTCTAAAATTTTACTTAAAAATGGTAAGTTGGATACTGGCCGATAATTATTAAGAATGGTGGGGTCTACATTGCTCTTCTTCAGAAGGGGCTTCACCACCGCCGTTTTAAAGGAGGTGGGGAAGACACCCGTCTGAAGAGAGCAGTTCACCATATATAAAAGCTGTTCCTCAAAGAATTCATAAAATGTTTTAAAAAACGGTGTGGGAATTGGATCTAAAAGGCAGGTTGTGGGCTTTACTTGGGAGAAAACTCGACCAAGTGTCCTCGCATCAACCAGGACAAAACTCTCCAGCGTCTCCTCAGGTGAAAACAATGATCCAGGAGTGTTTGTGGTTAAAATTTGTTGGGATAAAAGACTGGATCTAATGTCATCGATTTTACTCCTGAAGTGGTCTGCAAAAGCCTCGCAAAGGGTGTCGGTTGTTGTTATAGGAGACCTGTTAAAATTACCATTGGTTAAAAACTCAATTGTGGAGAATAGAAATTTGGGGTTATTTTTATTGTCAGAGATTAGTTTTTTGAAATGAGAAGTTCTTGCTTGTTTGACTGTGTTATTGTAGGTTTTGAGGTGTTGACGAAATATTTCATTATGAACTGTCAGCTTGGATTTTCTCCACCTCCTCTCAGCACTCCTGCAGGTTCTTTTCAGTTTTTTAATTTCTTCATTTCTCCACGGTGGTATGGATCTTGTTTTCACTGTTTTTGTTAAAAGTGGAGCCACTGAGTCCAATGTTGACTTCAGTTTGTTATTAAAATCATCAACGATAAAATCACACGGTGCTGGTAAAATGTCTGCAGGAGTGCTCTGTAAAATCTGGATAAAATTTGCAGCCACTTCAGGAGTTAGGTAGCGCTTCCTCACCGTTCTCACAGAGGCCGCCCGCTGGTTAAAACTGGTGATGTTAAAAAACACACAAGAGTGGTCAGACACAGCCAGATCCACAACAGAGGGCACACCCACCGACAGGCCATAGGTTATGACAAGGTCCAGGGTGCGCCCTCTGCTGTGGGTCGGCTGCGTGACATGTTGTTTAAAATCCAAACAGTGAAGGAGATTTAAAAATTCTCTGGACACTGGGTCCGAGGTGTTGTTGATGTGTAGATTAAAATCACCAGTTATTAAAATTCTGTTGTACGCAGTGTGAATGATTGATAAAAGTTCAGAAAATTGGCTGATAAAAGAGGTGGAGTACTGGGGTGGTCTGTAAACTGTTATGCATAAAATTGGAGGGCTGCTAAAAACAAAGGCATAATGCTCAAATGATGAATATTTATTAAAAGAAACTTCATCTGACGACATCGTGGTCCTTGTGATTGAAGCAGTTCCACCTCCTTTCCTGCCCCCCCTTGTAGAAAATAAAAAGTTAAAATCTTGTGGGCAAGCCTCTGTGAGAACAGCACATGCATCAGTGCCAAGCCATGTCTCAGTAAGGAGAATACAATCTAGTTTTTTATCTAAAATTAAATCGTTTACTATAAAAGATTTGTTTAAAAGAGAGCGCACGTTCAGCACGGCCATTTTTATGTCCGCGCCGGACGTGCGCTCTTCATGCCTCATCAAGGGGACGTTAAAAACACTGCTGCGTCTAAAAGCAGTCCTGGGTTTCAGTCTATGTGAAGTGATGGTATCAATGGAGTGAATGTCCTGTGATTCTGATGGCAGTGGGGGTAGAGATGGAGAGGAATGTATGGTGCAGCGTGTCGGGGGTGGGCGCAGGTGAGGGGCAGAGTGTCTGCGTGCATGTGTTTTAACTGTGAGTCAGGAGGTGGATGTGGTGCAGGATCGGACAGTCAGATCAATATTAACAGATAAAAGCCGAGACCCCTCCTGGTTTGGGTGGAGGCCGTCCCGTTTAAAAAGATGGGGTCTATTTAAAAAGGCAGCGAAATTGTCCACAAAGGGAATACTGTTGCCCAAGCAGTATCCCTTCAGCCACAGGTGCAGCTGGCGAAGACGGCAGGTGATGACATCACCTAGCAAGGTGGGGGAAGCGGGCCCGAGATAATTAGCCGCTTCCCCGTGTCCAGCAGGCGGTCCACTAGGGAGGTGAAGTCCCGCTTGAGGACCTCTGACTGCTGAAATTTGAGGTCGTTGATGCCGGCCTCCAGGACCAGCGTGGAGGCCGAGGGGTGCTGTGCGCTCAGCTGCAGGGCGGATGATGTAACCTCCGTAACACGGGCACCAGGGTGACAGAAGGTCCGGCCGTCGTGCACCACCACGTGCCTGACCATTGAGGTCCCGACCACCAGCACCGCGGGGGTGCGCCGCGCCTGAGTGACCGCCTCTGACCGCCTGGAGGTGCGGCGGGGGCGGAGAGGATGGTGGCGCCGGGCCGTGGCTGCTCCTGCCCGGGATGATGGGGAGGGGTCCGGCCGGGTGAGTGGACCCCGGTTCCTCGCCTGATGAGAGTCAGCTGGACGGGCAGAACCCGGAGGCGAGCTGGAACAGGCGCCCACGGGAGGGAAGTCCTGCAGGCTTAGGATGTTGTACCTGTTGTCCAGTGGCAGATCCGGAGGCGGAGGAGGGGGAGATGGACGAGCCCCAGCACCCCTGGCCACCACCGACCAGGGTTCCCTGGTTTGAGCGGAGTTGAGCTCACCGGTGCTCCTGCTCCGACCTCGGCCATGAAACCTTGCGACTCCGCGGAGCGGAGGCAGAAGGTGGAGGTGGCCGCTCCTTTGGGCTTGGCTCCCTGGCGGTGCCAGCGGGACTCCGCCGGTGCTGTTGCTGTTGTTTCGGTGGTGATGGAACCAGTCCACGGCAGGGTGGTGTCATTCATGGCCGTTGTGCTCCGGTCACCAGCGCCAGACGCCTTCAGGGTTTGAGTGGCCGGGAAATGCAGCCCGGTTATTACCGTGCCTGGGTCGAGGCGACAGCGGATGCCTCCAGTAGATTTTTGTTCCTCTCCTTGAGGTCAGACTGGAGCCCGGAGATGCTCTCCCTCAGTTTGGAGAAGGTGGGGAGGCAGGACTCACACACCGCCAGCATGCCTGCAGCCTGAGCCGGGGATCAACCACACTGAGCACCGTGCCAGCACACGGAGGTAAGTCCAGGTTAGCAACGTGGCTAAAAACAGCCGGTGCTAACAGCAAGCAGGTGACTCCGCGAGATGGATAAAACTTAAAATCCTCCGCGCCGATGACTAAAATCAATCGACCAGTTAAAAGAAACACTTTAAAAACAGCTGTGTTTACCACGCCAGTCAATAAAGGTGTCTTAAAAACTGGATTAAAACTGCATTAAAAGGTGCCCTACGGCAGTTGCGACTAGCACGGACAATGCGGAAGTCAGTGGTGAAAAACATTGGTTTGGATAACAGCAGACCAACTGCGCAAGTCCTACCAAAGGTCTGGATCACTTGTAAATTGTGTTTATATCTGAAAGAACATTCAAAATAGAAAAAAAAAAGGTGAATGCTAAAAGTTCTTGCAGGTTACATTGCACATAAGGACAGGATGACTTGTAGCAGCAGCCTGGTTTCACCACACTCTTGAAGTTTCATCCCAGGGAATCCCCAGGGGACTTGGGTTGGTAAGCTAATGAGCATCATGCTAACAGCCAGCAAGCACCAGCTGGCAGGCACCAACTGTGTGTGTGTTTGTGGGTGTTTGCCTCTGAGAGCACTCAACAGAGAAACCAGTCCTTTCTGTTTTCTCCCCCGTCTCTCTTCTTCCCCCCTTCCTCTCTGTATGTTCAAAATACATTACTCCTCTGGTCTGCAGTCAGCATGGACTGAGAGATTAATTAACCTACTGTGAACAGCTGAGTGCAGTCGGCCTGTACGTGGGTCACTGCTGCGGACATGTTGAGAAGCAAGAGTGGAGATGAATTCACTCTTTGTTCCCAAAACAAATTCTGAGCTCTGCTCTCATTCATAAAGGTTTTTTAACTCCTCCATGGGTCTGTGCTGCAGACAAAGTTGAGAAACAAGTGTGAAGATAAATCTGTTTTTCAATACCAAAAGTTTGAAACATGAAGGGCTCTATCTTATGCTGATCTAAAGCACAAGTGGAAAGCGTGTGTGTTAATGGATTTAATTTATTGAAAATGTCTCGAAATCCACCTTTTGCTGCCTTGCACTTGGGGTGGAGGGGTATCCTGCCCTGCCCTGCCCCTTGCGCCAGCAGCGCACAGCGGGATACACCTATCAGCTGCACCTAGGTACCCTCATTAATTCATGGGTGAATTTAGGCCGAACATGCATTAAACCAATCAAAAGCTCAGCTCTCATGATCTATAAGAAGAAGTTGCGCCAGGAGCACAAGCAATGGAAGCATGATGGCGGATTTACCAGGAAGGAACGGAGAGAAAAGATTCCCAAGCGAGGAGACAGATCTCCTGACTCCAGAATTGAAAGTGCAAGAGCGTGCAATATATGGAGATGGCAGGACGCCTCCAAAGCAGCTTCATGTGAAAATAGTTTCTTTACATTAACGCCTGCAAAAAATAATGCAATACCTGAACTGTAAAAGTCATGCACATGCAGATATCTAACTGTTTATTTTCAACACCAAAGCACCTTGACATTATTTTGTGTTTATAATTCATTATTATCAACATCATTATTATGCAGCTCTGGTAGCTGAGCAGTGGAGGAGAGGAGTGAGGAGTTGGGGGTAGAGATGGTGGGGTGGAGAGGAGAGGCTAACCAACTGAGTCTGGCCTCAGTCCAGCTCAGGTGGCACGCCTGAGCTGGACAGAGGTACAGCTTCGTGGTGGCCCAGTCATCTCCTCCTTTTTCTCCTCATCCTCATCTCCTCCTCCCGTCCTTATCCCTTCGTCCCGCAAACACTACTGTACTACTAGCAGTGCGCAAAATTATGCACAGTTATCTGGGTATATCCAACCTCTGACAGATGTACACATACCTTATTCTCCCTGGGTCAGGCCGGTCTTGAGGTCAGATATAATGTCTTGTTCATTTTGTATGTCACAGATCACAGTTGTTCAAGCCTTGTTTTTCTGGATCCCAGTAAACAGACACAAACAGTACAGCTGCTCATGTGACTGATCTGTTAAAGACAATCTGACAGCTGTGATCCCGTCCTGTGTGCACTTTGCAGGTCTGTTGAGATTTATTAGGCTTTATTCTAATTATAATAATTCCTTATTTGTCATTAATGAAACAGACAAGCATGTGCTTGATTGTAGGGATGTGTGCGTGCCTCAGCCAAGCATGAGACACACACACACATATGCACGCTGTTACCTTCAATATTTACATTTTATTTCTGATAGATGATAGATTAATGTGTTCAAAGAATATTTTACTTATCCACATTTCTATGTGCGGAGAAACTTAGCTAAAAAGGGTGCTTTGTGATTGTGTAGACGCGCGTATGGTTTGGTCAAACATGCTGGGCGCTGTCTTGTGCAGACAGACTGATTGCGCCACGGACTTGACTTCGACCACATTTTATCTGCTCTAAGGCACAAGTGGTTTTTACTCCAATGCACTGAGCATGAGATAGCAAATGCGCTGGGCACGCTTGTTTTGCCTTAATTTTTAGACCTCCCCCCATGGACACACAAACCAGGCACAGGTTAATTTGCTACATTGCAGGTGTGGCAAAAATGGCAACTGTGCAAATCCACCTGCGCCACTGGTGCAACTGCTTTGCGCCGGGTGTAAGACCACTAGGGCTGCACCTAACAATTATTTTTTAAATTATTCATCTATCAATTAATCTTTAATTAATCTTCAATTATATAACAATTTGATGCTAAAAAAATACTTTTTGTCATTTTCTGCTGACTGAAATGAATTACACACAGTCTGTAACATTAGTTTTAGCTATTTCTAACTCATATGTGGCTTATAAAGTGAACAGAAACTGCAGAATAACACCGTTAGAAGATGCATGGTGTAAAGTTAACCATAACGGTGCAGACATGGAGTGATGAAGAAACTCCTAGAAAATCTATCTCAATGACTTGATAATTAAGTTGTTAATCCTCTTATCGTGTTTGGGTGCTGACAGAAAGTAAACGGGGCGATGCTGCTGTCTCGCTGCTGCAGCTGCAGGAGGACAGAGCAGTCGGTGCTTCGCTTCTAGCACTCGTGCGGAGCATCTGTCCTGCGTGATAACTCGTGTCCAGTTTGTGGATCCAAACAGAGCCAAACTGTTGCATCATCTGTCTAAAATATGACCACATTTTAGATGATCGCGGTGAGTCTTGCTCTCTGCGGCTTGTTCTGCGGGTGAATCCACGCCCTAACCGGCGTTCATAGCAACACGTCCACATTGTTTCAGACTGAGGCCTCAGTTCTCAGCAGCTGTCTGTCAGCCCTGTGCCTCAGCTCCACCATGATCCTCTCCACACTTGTATTTTCAAGCGATAAAATATTACTTTTCCTCATTTAGGGTACCAGTAACCTCAGGCTGCAGATACGCTGGTTACAGTTGTTACCGTCATTTCCTTGGCAATGCGCCTTTTACAAATTTGTGGGACAGAGCTTGTGAAGGAGCACTGAAGGGAGGGATGTGTTTTTCTGACTGTTGTTTTCAAATATCATCTGTCTTTCTCCAAAATGACTCATGCCACATCTAACTGAAATTACTGGGGTCTTAGGTTGACACCTGAGGCATGACCTCATGTTATGTGAATTGCTGTGTAAATGTACTGATGTACTTATAGCAGACAAAACAAAATAAAGTATATGCATGTTTCATGTTGTCATAACCTAAGAATGACTGCTGTGAATCTGTGATGATAAAGATAAAGGCCTGGAGACAGAGTGATATTCAAACTTTCAAGTACAAGCTGCAATGTGACCAATATCTCTTTCCCAGATGTACAAGGAAGTGCTTGTTTACAAGCAATAAATAATCATTTGGAATAATCGACGAAAGACAGATATTGTGTCTGAGTATTTAACTGCTCTTTGTCTCACCCTAAGTAGATGCACTTGATGCCCCATCTTGTACAGAAACCCTTAATGTTTTGATTCAAACTGGTGCTTACACATCACACTGATCTAAATTAATCTGTGTGTGGTGAAACTGCCACATACTAATTGCAAAATAATGCACAAATAATATACAGTGAATGGGTTAGTATGTGGGGTCAGTATTAGCGCAAAGCTAGGAACCAGTGACAGGAGGCCAGAGGCCAGTGAATGAACAAACATTAATAATAACATTAATGATCAGATAAAATGAATAAACATTTGAAGGACAATAGCGCATTTACAAACTGCATCTTCATTTTAGTTGTGCTTTGGTAACATTCAGGTTACAACATTAAACATAACTGGAACCTCATCCATCCCACAAGGGACAGAAAGAGCAGCATATTTAAGCTCTTCTAGTCTGTATCACACATTTATGGGATCTGAATTATCCTCCTCTTCAGCTAATAATTGCTTTTTTCACAGCCTGAAATGCCATCATGTAAATCAGTATGTTCTCAGTTACTAACAGCCTAATTTCAACCATCATCCAAAATTGTCCAAGTCTGTCCCTCCTTCTCAGGAAAAACAATGTGAATCAATTGATTTTCATTCCGAATAAGAAAATAGTTGGAAGGCAAACTAAGGGGCTCCAGATTTGGCCCAGTGGCCGCAAGTTGAGTATCAATGCCCTATAAGGATAATTCAGCCCTGCCAGAAGTGACACCTGAAAGGTTTTAAGATTAAAGTAGTTTTTCATGACAACTGATGAAAAGTAATGCAGCATCTTTGCTTGAGCGAGTTTTGTGCTAGCAGAACTAAAAGTTATCCTTCACCATTATAATCTACAACATCTTGTAGACAATGTGCAACTTGTTATTTTTGAGTAACACCTAAATTTGTTTTCAACAACTTCCATCCTGCTTTGTTTAATATAATTTGCAATCATGAATTCCATCTGTCTTAATTTTGTTTCCATTTGCAGCAAAAACAAATGATGAAGCTGCTGAATGAAAACTTCAGTAAGAGAAAGATCTTGTCACGATTAGTTGATTCTTTAAGTTTATTCACAGAGAACTTCAGAGCTGTACTGCTGCATTCATTATGCAGCATCTATGACTGAATACATACAGTAAGAAATGAGGAAAACAATGAGATATGTGGATCCTGTGATTATTTACAGACATTAATATTGAGATTAGTGTATGTACTGTTTACTGTTTTCTGCTATCTGTGTACTGAGTTGTACACACAGATATTACAGATACTTACATATTACAGATACATACAGATATGCATAGTACAGTGATGATTACCAGCAAGTAATGAGTCAAGAGAGCTTAGAATGAGTAAAATCACCTTGAAATATTTTCCCAGAAATGATCATTCTGAAAGCTGATCGAAACCAGCTGTAAAAGAAAGCATAGATGAATGGATTGAGCATTGAATTTGCCCATCCAAGCCACCTTAATGCATAAAACACTGAAAATGGTATTGTGTTTCTCATGAACAGGGCAGTGGTCCAGCAAATAAAGAAAGGAGACCAACAGATCAGAAAAATTCCCATCACAATAGCCAGAGTTTTTGTGGCCTTTGTCTCCATCTTACTTTCAGACTTTGTGCTCTGACAGGTTGTGTTCTGGATGCTGCGTGCCTGTCGCTGTGCAACTGTCAAAATCTTTAAGTAGATGGTACACATTATGGATGCTGGGAGGTAAAAACCGAAAACATCTGCTAAACCAAAAATTGAGAGGACAAGGGCAGATACAGTCCAGCTCACCAGGATCATGATCAATATAACCTGGACACTGAATTTAGTTCTGTACCTCAGAGGCTGACACACAGCATAATATCTGTCAACAGAAATAAAGCACAAGTTCCACACAGAACATGAGCTAAGATAGAGATCAAAATATTCTAGTACCAAACACGGGCTTCCTGTAGCCGGTATCGCAACATACAATAAAAGTAAAACCCCAACAAGCAGGTCAGCTACAGCAAGAGAGAGGATGAGGAAGTTTGTAGGAGTGTGGAGCTGTTTGAAGTAAATGATGGAGGTTATTACAAGAAGGTTGCCACATATTATAAGACATGATAAAGAGCCAACAAAAATATATAATAAATACTTGATGGTGGTGACTGCTGATGTGCCAGATAAATTTGGTGATAAAATACAGATAGTTTTGTCCTCAGAAACATCATCAGACCTGTTGACAGAAAAGTTAGATTCCATGCAGAAATGATCATTAATAGTGAGGTAATATTATATTTAACTGAAGAAAATTAAGAGTACCTAGTTTTCTGTAGAGAGAGATTTTCAGTTAATTTCAGTGCTTTGTAGGTTTCACACCATGCCTACTTGTTTTGTGCATCTGTACTGATGGGAGCCCTTGGTCTGTGCCACTGAGCAGTATATTCAGATAAGTTATTCTTTGGGGCTCATTAGCATAATATGGTCAAGGGAGGCTCTTAGAGGGGTAAATCAGTAAAGCACAATTCAGTATTGCACTTCTGTGAACTTGGAGACTCATAACAGACCAATTAAAATAAGAATCAGAGCAACAGAGAATGAGAATTCCCGACTCTTGGTTCGTAAAAATTCTGGGTCATTCTCATAATTCTCCTCCATCCTGGTTTCTTAAATCTGCTTCAAAATAACACCCCTTTACCCTTTCAAATTACATTGTTGCCTATGTCAAACTGCAATTTTGTGTCTATGTGATACGCTAATTCTTCCCGTTAATGTTTGTGGAGACCAGATCCATGGTCGGGTGACCTTGATTGTCATCAAAAATAAATATTTGTGAAACTGTTGCAGTTTGAGTGGGTAGATTAAAGCAACAAAACTGCTTGGTTAGGTTATGGAAAATAACCATGGTTTGCGTTAAAAGATGTATCTTAAACAGTCGGGAAATACATTTAAAGAGCTACAGTCCCACTATTTCAGATTCCTCCAGGCTTGCAGTTATATTAAATTCAAACACACCTGCCATTCCCGATTTGCCTGATGAGAACTTGTGTTTTCCTTTGAACCTTTGTAAAGTGCAAAATCTTATATTTATGATTTCTCGTCTAATTTACAAAACCCATCATCTGAGGTCTGCATGAGATGGCAGAACAGTGGAGAAAAGCCTTGGAAGGGGCACAAACCCCCTCAATCTGCTTACAGCAAGGCTGCAATTCAAGGTGCTACTTCTCCTTCATACTTTTGAGTCAGACTCTCTAAAATCTTGCCAGATGTAGATCCTGCATAGATGCAGAAGCTTTTACACTGTAAGATATTTTCAAAATGGTCTTCAATAATAGTCATATTAACAACCACTATAATAATAATATTAATAATAGTAACAAAAATCCCTCTGGAAAATAGTGGTAGAATGGATCATCATTGGTCCATGGTGTTGGGTGGGTGAGTGAGGGTCTTGGCGGCATTCATCCAAGTGCCTTGATTGTGAGTGGGTTGGAGATAGGCATCTGGATGGAGGAATGTCCCTCGAACGTCAAAGCCGGGATCTTCCCCTGAGGCTTCTGGAGGCCGAAGGCCCAAGAACATTGAAGTTGTTGGAGGATGAATGTTGAGAGCACTGGAGAACTTGGATGGCTGACCACACCCAGCGTTGCTGAAGTTGTGGAATGTTTGAAGATGGAGAGGCCTCAGTTATGACGGGAATGAGCTGATCTTGTTCCAACTAGATAGATTCAGACAGAGTTCCTCCTCCATTATTTTAAGTTGAAGGTTTATATCACAGAAGTAGCCACTTAAATGTAGAAGTTGTGTACGTGGTATGGCTGTGTACTCAACAGATTTAAAGCAGGTTTTAACATTGTCTAGTATTTTGACTTTTTCAGGTCTTTCTTCTACTCCATTTCACCTTTGAAGGAGGAGAAGCTGTGTCAGAAATCCCTAATCTGTTTGAAGTGAAATTCTAATCATTTTGACAAGATATGAAGCTCAGCGTAAGTTCAATCAGGAAGACCTCCTTTACGCTGTTCATTCAGAATTTTCCTCTACTCTCTCACTCATCAGCTGGTCGTGGGCGTTCACCTTCCTCTCTACTATCCAATCAGATTTTGCCACGGTCTTATTGCCAGTCAATTGGCACCACTGTCAAACTTTAAATCTCCGCTGTCTTTGCTCCATCACTGCCATACAGACAATACGCAACCCTCCTCCACCCCTTCTCCTCCAGTCTTCGGACCCGGGAAGCCAGAGTCCATCACCTTGTCCCTTCCCCATGCCATACATCAGGTCCAGGCAGCAAGAGTCGGAGTCTCTTCACCACCGAGCCTCTGCATCATCATCCCATCACCACCACCACCAGTGTGTAGATCCCGGGGGGATTTCCTCTTCACTCCTGCTTCATCACCCCCTATTTATATATGTCCATATTCTATTCACTACAATGGGGTCTAACCGCCGAAGACTTTTCTGCTGTGATCTCATGCACGTGCAATAAACAAATTCATCTTACTCAGAGTCTCTCCTGATTGAAATGTATTCTTTTGTTGTTGTTGTTTTGTTTTTTAAATTATCAGAACCAAAAGCCTCTTGAAGGGGTATTTAAAATAGAATAATTTAGCATTGCCCTTCCATATACAGTAACTGGAGGAAACTGGAGGACCTACCAGAGACAGATGAAAATGTGAAACCAAAGCCGCAGAGGATGAGATATTCTGAATTTTAATTTCTAATTAAATCCCAAACCCTAGCTGTATAGTTTTCCTCATGACAAGAAAATGGCACTACTTGTGTAAAATAGGTGGTGTGCCACTGCAAAATAATGTAAGGAGTATAAATTGTCCCAACTGGACTCCAAAGTCTTTAGGTCTACCATGTGATTAATTGAAAGTGTGTTTATTAAAACTGTATGTTGGTTTTAAAGCACAATAACTAACTGAAACTAATGGGGCATGATTACCTTATGTTGGGGGAACTGATGTATTAAAATGCAGATGTGCCTGTGGATGCGACAACAAAATAAAGTATATGCATGATGAAGTATAACCTAAGACTGACTCTTGTGAAACTGTAATGATCAAGACAAAAGCCTGGAGAAGTGTGAAGTTCTTCTCTCTCTCATAAACAGGTTTTCTGTTTACCGTGACACTTGATGCACCATCTTGTAGAGGGGCCCTTATTATTTCAGTTTATCTTGTGCTCACATATCAATTAATTTGTGCTTAATCAAGTTGCCACATACTAATTGCTAAATAATACACAGTAATGTATAGTGAATGTGTTAGTATGTGAGGTCTCTAGGAGCACAGAGCTCATTTTTGCCCCAAAAACCCCTGCAGCAGGGTTACTCCACTCATCGTGCCAATCAGCCTTCTGTCTGTTATTAACAGCCTAATTTAGAACATCATCCAAAACTAGCATATCTGTCCATCCTTCATGAGAAGCTAAGTTTGAATTAACTGATTTTTATCATGAAGAAGAAAATGGTTGGGGGCACCTGGCAGCATATTGAGGCTCAGATTTGGCCTGCTTGCTCACTGTCCTACAAGAATAATTTAGTCCTGCCTGAACTGACAGATAAAAGACTTTCTGTCTCACATAATTTCCCATTGCATTAAAATGTAAGCATTCAACGACTGTGTTGTAATGTGGGTGCATTGATTGGTCAGTGATTATATTACAGCAGAGATTAAATGTGTAAGGTAAGACTGAAGATGGATAGTTGAGAAAGGATGAAATGAAAACATATACACAGTCTTCAGATTTGAAATAACCCTGCTTGTACTGTTTTGTCAATTTGATTCATTGTGAAATTGTCTCACCAAGGCAAGCTGAGTGTCCACTAATAATGACTCAGTGTTGTTAAGACACAAACTGCAGTGTGGACAATACAAAAGCAGAAAATGCTTCGTCTAAATGCTTTGTCTTGGATTCACAACATCTTCATGAGTGTCAAAGCAGAGACAGAATGAGAACTTATTTTACACGTAAAAGTGATTCTTCTGTAAAGGATGCTTAAGTGCACACCCTAATTTTTTTTATCTGAACAGAGACAAAAGTAATCCACCATTCCTTACGTCTTATTGTGCTGGCAAAACTAGAAGTTATCCTTCACAGTTATAATCTACAAGATGTTATGGACAATGTGCAGCTTGTTAAAACTATTTTGGATGTTACAATAAATGATCAATTTTATCGTCATCCTGCTTTATTAAATAAAAATTTGCAATCTTGAAGCTTCCATCTACATCTTAATTTTGTTTGCATCTGCAGCAAAAACAAATGATGAAGACACTGACTGAAAACTGCAGCAAGAGAAAGAACATTTTCTTTCCTAAAGATTTATGCACAGAGAAAACTTCAGAGCTGTTCTCCTGCATTCATTATGCAGCATCTATGACTGAATACATACAGTAAGAAATGAGGATGTACTATGTACCTCTATCTGTGTACTGAGTTGTACATACAGATACTTTATGCATAGTACAGTGGCAAATTTTATATGAGCTGCAGTAGAAAGAGATGTAAATCTTCAGAGCCAAACTAGTGATGATTACCAGCAAGTAATGAGTCAAGAGAGCTTAGAATGAGTAAAATCACCTTGAATATATTTTCCCACAAATGATCATTCTGAAAGCTGATCGAAACCAGCTGTAAAAGAAAGCATAGATGAATGGATTGAGTACTGAATTTGCCCATCCAAGCCACCTTAATGTATAAAAACACCAAAAATGGTATTGTGTTTCTCATGAAAAGGGCAGTGGTCCAACAAATATAGAAAGGAGACCAACAGATCAGAAAAATTCCCATCACAATAGTCAGAGTTTTTGTGGCCTTTCTCTCCATCTTACTTTCAGACTTTGTGCTCTGACAAGTTGTGTTCTGGATGCTGCGTGCCTGTCTCTGTGCCACCGTCAAAATCTTTAGGTAGATGGCAGACATTATGGTAGCTGGGAGGTAAAAACCGAAAATATCTGCTAAACCTATAATTGAGAGGACAAGTGCAGATACAGTCCAGCTCAGCAGCATCATGATAACAATAACACGGACATTTATTTTAGTTCTGTACCTCAGAGGCTGACACACAGCATAATATCTGTCAACAGAAATAAAGCACAAGTTCCAAACAGAACATGAGCTCAGATAGAGATCAAAACGTTCTAGTATGAAACAAGACCTTCCTTTGGACGGTATCACAACATACAACAAGAGTAAAACTCCAAGAAGCAGGTCAGCTACAGCAAGAGAGAGGATGAGGAAGTTTGTAGGAGTGTGGAGCTGTTTGAAGTAAATAATGGAGGTTATTACAAGAAGGTTGCCACATATTATAAGAAATGATAAAGAGCCAACAAAAATATATAATAAATACGTGATGGTGGTGACTGCTGATGTGCCAGATAAATTTAGTGATAAAATACAGATAGTTTTGTCCTCAGAAACATCATCAGACCTGTTGACCGAAAAGTTAGATTCCATGCAGAAATTATTATTAATACTGAGGCAGTGCTATTATTTAAATCAAGAAAATTAAGAGTATCTAGTTTTCTGTAGAGAGAGATTTTCCGTCAGTTTTAGTGCTCTGTGTGTTTCACACCATGCCCTCTTGGTTTGTGCATCTGCACTGATGGGAGCCCTTGGTCTGTATCACTGAGTATATTGGATCAGAGTTGTTATTCTGTGTTCATTAGGATAGCAAACTCAAGGGAGTCTCTTAAAGGGGTACTCAACGTAGCACAATTTAGTATTGCACTTCTTTGAACTTGTACGACTCATGACCAATTAAAATAAGAACTCAGAGCAACAGAGGATGAGATTTCACGATTTTTAGTTCCATAAAATTCTGGGTCATTCCCATAATGCATGTGAAAGATACAGATGCTCACCTGCCTCTGGAGCACATTCAGTCTGGCTGTGTCCTAATCTGTGAACACACTGGAGTTAAAGTCAATAACAATAATAATGATATTAATATAATATAAATGATACCTCTGGAAAGTAGTAGTAGAATGGATCATCGTTGGTCCATGGTGTTGTGTGGTTGAGTGAGGGAGGAATGTCGAAACGAGAAAACTGGGATCTTCCACTGAAGCTGTTGGAGGGGGAAGGCCCATCACTGCTGGATTTGTCAGAGGATGAATGCCGAGAGCACCAGGGAACGTGGATGGCTGACGGCACCCAGGGTTGCTGTTGTAGAATGTTTGGAGATAAGGATTTAAGGATAAGGAAATGGGTGAGGTGTGCTTCAGTACTTGTGCAGAAATTTAATTCGTCTGAGGCGTGGTCTTTGTTCCTGAAACTATTTACAAAACTGAGCATTTTAAAATGACGCCTCAGCACATTGTCGTTATTTATTGATGTAAAAATGGGTTTTGGGCTAAATATTTTACTCGATTGGATCAACTGTTCCCTTACCAATGAAACAAAACTGAGTGTTATCGATCAGTGGAGTAATGTGAGGCTTTGTTTGTTATTTGTCTGAATTTTCTGATTTATTTGTTGGTGATACCTGCTAAGTCCACCATAGTGCAACCTGCGTTGCGTTATGGCCGCGCTGCAACAGCTGGAGCAGTCCACGGCCATTTTAGACCATGCTTGTGATTCCACCAGAAGTGCCGCGGTGCGTCCTAGAAGCTGCCGTCCACTTCAAACATGCGCCGAGTCTATTTTTGATAGTTGCACGTCAATTGGCACAGACTAGATCGATCAGGTAGGAAGTCAGACACAGAAAAGGCGGGGAGAATCCGGTTAATTTTTAAGATAAAAGACCCTGTGCAAGCTCACGATCATAAAGACAGACAGAAAAGAAAATATTTAACCATGTAGCCTGTTTATCCATGGTAGAAGCACAAAGAGCAATGAAAGAGGACCTGATCAACAAAATCTGAACAAGTAAACATAATCAGGTGCCTCTGAAATGCTGCTGGTGGAGCTTGCAGCCATGCGGAGGATGGATCAGAACCGTGAAGCAGATGTGGCGTGCTCAGTGGAATCAACCGGTTACAATTTTCAAAGATATATCACACAAGTGGCCACTTAAATCTATAAGTTGTGTACATGGTATAGATGTGTTCTCGACAGATTTAAAACAGGTTTGAACTTTTCAGTCTTTTCTTCTACTCCATTTCACCTTGGAAGTATGTGAAGTTGTGTCAGAAATCACTCATCTGTTTTGACCTGAAATTGTACTCACTTTGACAGGTAAAGGATGTATTCTTTTTTGTTGCTGTTGTTTTGTTTCTTTAAATTATCAGAACCAAAAGCCTTGGAGGGGTACTCAAATTAGAGTGATTTCACATTGCCCTTCCATATACAGTAGTTGGAAGTCTTACCAAAGACAGATGAAAATGTGCAACCAAAGCAGCAGAAGATGAGATATTCTAATTAAATCCCAAACCCTAGTTCTCCTCATGACAAGAAAATGGTACTACTTGTGTAAAATAGCTGGTGTGCCACTATAAAAAATGTAATGAGTAGTGTCTGTCCCAGGACCCCAAAGTCTTTAGGTCTACCATGTGATTAACTGAAGGTTTATTGGTTGAAACTGTAGGCTCCTCATAAAGCACAATAATTAATTTAAATGAATTATGTCTTAGGTTGACACATGCATCTTTACTTCATGTTGGGGGAAATGATGTGTTAAAATGCAGATGTGCCTATGGATGTGAAAACAAAATAAGTAGTACAAGTACAGTATATGCATGATGAAATATAACGTAAGAGTGACTGTTGTGAAACTATAATGATAAAAATAAAAGCCTGGAGAAGTGTGAAGTTCTTCTCTCTTTCATAAACAGGTTATCTGTTTACCGTGACACTTGATGCACCATCTTGTAGAGGGGCCCTTATTATTTCAGTTTATCTTGTGCTTACATGTCACATCAATCTATATTAATTTGTGCTTAATCAGGTTGCCACATATTTATTGCTAAATGGGTTAGTATGTGAGGTCAGTATGAGTGTAAAGTTCACTTTTTGCCCCAGGAACCTCTACAACAGAGTTACTCAACTTGCTTTGCTCGGGGGCCACTTTTGCATAACGACAGGAGGCCAGGAGCCAGTTAAGGAGTAAACATTAATAATAACATAAGTTAGTGGATTTAATGATTAAACTTTTAAAGGCCCATAACTCATTTGTCTCTGGTTAACAAGTTACTTAATTTCAAAATAAAGAAATTCAAACGTATGAACTAAATTAATTTGGTGCAAGAATTGACATAAATCATTTGCTGTTTTTTACTGCATTTCAGTTGTGCTTTGGTAACATTTGAAACAGTTTACAGCATTAAACATAACTGGAACCTCTTCCACCCTATGAGAGAGAGCTGCATATTTCAGCTCTTTTAGTTTGTAATACACATTTATGGGATCAGTGTTATCTTCATTTCTGTGTAACTTTTGCTCCTCTTCGGCTAATAATTACACAGCCAAAACTAGTATATCTGTCCCGCCTTCCGGGGAAACAAAGTTTGAACCAACTGATTTTCATCATGAAGAAGAAAATGGTCAGAGGGCCACCTGGCAGCCTATTGAGGGTCAGATTTGGCCTGCTAGCTGCAAGTTGAGTATCAGTGCTCTACAAGGACAATTTGGTCCTGCCTGAACTGACAGATAAAGGGTTTGAGATTAAAGTTGTTTTTGATGCCAACTTTCTGTCTCGCATAATTTTTTACGTTGCATTAAAATGTAAACATTCAACAACTATGTTGTAATGTGGGTAAAGTGATTGGTCACTGATTAAACCACAGCAGAGGTGAGATGTGTAAGTCAGACTGAACACTGATAATTGAGGATTAATAAAATTAAAATGTATGTACAGTCTTTGAATTGAAAAAACAAAAACCCTGCTTGTACTGTTTCGTCCATTTGATTCATTGTGAAACTGTCTCACAAAGGCGTGTTCACTAATAATGACACAGTATTGTTGAAATAGAAACTGCAGTGCGGACATTATAAATGGCCATGATCATAATGGGCCATTAAAGCAGAAAATGCAGAAAAGAGTCTAAATACTTTGTCTCAGATTCACAATATCCTCATGAGTGTCAAAGCAGAGACAGAATGAGAACTTATTATCTTGCTCATACTGTACTGTACTCTACTGTAAAGGATGCTCAAGTGCACACCCCTAATCTGTTATCTAAACAGAGACAAAAGTAATCCACCATTACTTACCTATTTTTGTGCCAGTAAAAGTAGACGTTATCCCTCACCGTTATAATGTACAAGTTCTTGTGAACAAAGTGCAACTTGTTGAAAACTGTTTTCAATGTTCGAATAAATAAACAACTTTATCGTCATAAAGTTTATTTGATATAATTTGCAATCATGACACTTCCATCTACGTCTTAATTTTGTTTCCATCTGCGGCAAAAACAAATGATGAAGGCACTGACTGAAAACTGCAGCAAGAGAAAGAACATTTCAACATTAATCTATTCCTAAAGATTTATGCACAGTTAGAACTTCAGAGCTGTACTCCTGCATCCATGCAGCATCTATGACTAAATACATACAGTAAAAAATGAGAAAAACTATGAGATATAGGGATGCCGCTATCATTTACAGATATTAACATTTACATCACTGTAAGTACTGTTTACTATGTACTGTTATCTGTGTACTGAGTTGAACATACAGATACTTTATTGATAGTACAGTGGCAAATTTTATATGAGCTGCAGTAGAAAGAGATGTAAATCTTCAGAGCCAAACTAGTGATGATGACCAGCAAGTAATGAGTCAAGAGAGCTTAGAATGAGTAAAATCACCTTGAAATATTTTCCCAGAAATTATCATTCTGAAAGCTGATCGAAACCAGCTGTAAAAGAAAGCATAGATGAATGGATTGAACATTGAATTTGACCAACCAAGCCAGCCTAATGCATAAAACACTGAAAATGGTATTGTGTTTCTCATGAACAGGGCAGTGGTCCAACAAATAAAGAAAGGAGACCAACAGATCAGAAAAATTCCCATTACAATAGCCAGAGTTTTGGTGGCCTTTGTCTCCATCTTACTTTCAGATTTTGTGCTCTCACAGGTTGTGTTCTGAATGCTGCGGGCCTGTCTCTTTGCAACCATCAAAATCTTTAAGTAGATGGTACACATTATGGATGCTGGGAGGTAAAAACCAAAAACATCTGCTAAACCAAAAATTGAGAGGACAAGCGCAGATACAGTCCAGCTCACCAGGATCATGATCAAAATAACACGGACGTTTATTTTAGTTCTGTAGCTCAGAGGCTGACACACAGCATAATATCTGTCAACAGAAATAAAGCACAAGTTCCAAACAGAAGATGAGCTTAGATAGAGATCAAAAGAGTTTTGTACTGAACAAGAGCTTTTCGTAGCCGGTATCAAGCCATAAGACAAAAGTAAAACCCCAAGAAGCAGGTCAGCCACAGCAAGAGAGAGGATGAGGAAGTTTGTAGGAGTGTGGAGCTGTTTGAAGTAAATAATGGAGGTTATTACAAGAAGGTTGCCACATATTATAAGACATGATAAAGAGCCAACAAAAATATATAATAAATACGTGATGGTGGTGACTGCTGATGTGCCAGATAAATTTGGTGATAAAATACAGATAGTTTTGTCCTCAGAAACATCATCAGACCTGTTGGCAGAAAAGTTAGATTCCATGCATAAATGTTCATCAATAGTGAGGTAGTATTTAGAATAACAGGTCTTAAATCAAGAAAATTAAGAGTATCTAGTTTTTATAGAGAGAGATTTTCAGTTAGTTTTAGTGCTCTGTGTGTTTCACACCATGCCCACTTGGTTTGTGCATCACTGAGCAGTATATTTGGATCAGAGTTGTTAATCTGGCTTCATTAGCATATTGTCAGGGTCAAGGGAGTCTCTTAAAGGAGTACTCAGTATAGCACAATTTAGCACTGCACTTTTGTGAACTTGTATGACTCATAACAGACAAAATAAAAACTGAGGACGAGATTTCCTGACTTTTAGTTCCAAAAAATTTATCATTGCTGTAATGCAACACGATCCTGGTCTCTTCAATCTGCTTCCAAATAACACCA
Organism: Lutjanus argentimaculatus; assembly: GCA_034769285.1. Taxonomy (NCBI): domain Eukaryota; kingdom Metazoa; phylum Chordata; class Actinopteri; order Lutjaniformes; family Lutjanidae; genus Lutjanus; species Lutjanus argentimaculatus. The sequence goes on along the minus strand of JAWZSL010000061.1, from coordinate 266,148 downwards.
CTTCACACTTTCAAATTATGTGACTGCATATGCCACAGTACATTTTATTGTCCAATAAGAAGTCAGTTCCTCCCAATTCTTCCATCTCTAAAATATTGGAGAAACTTTTTGTTGTAAGGTTGGATGATTTTATTGAGAAGCACAAACACATCAACATCTAGCACCGATAGAGCCAATAGAAGAAATAACATGTATAGATGATGACTTATTATTCAGTAAACTGGAAAGGTATGGCATCAGAGGGGTTGTGTTGAACTGGCTCAATAGCTATATATGTAACCATCAACAGTTCATGCAGATTGATCTTCATGTTTGGACATTACTTGTGGAGTCCCAAAAGGGTCAGTTTTAGGGCCAAAAATCTTTGTTTTGTACATTAATGACAAATGTAAAGTATCAAAAATATTGAAATTTGTGTTATTGGTGGATGATTCAAATATTTTCTGCTTTGGGGACAGTTTACAGCAGCTTTTGGAGGTGGTCACATCAGAATTGAATAAATTAAAGATGTGGTTTGACTCAAAAAAATATTAAATTTGAGCAAGACCAAACCAAAATCAAAAAATAAATACATATTTATTCAGATAGACAATGTTATTACTGGAAGAGTGTACAAAAACAAATTTCTTGGTGTGATAATAGACCACAGAATCTGCTGGAAACCACATATAACATATGTACGATCAAAGTTGATGAGGAGCATCGCAGTTCTTAAGAGGTAAATTAAATTCGAAACAATGTTGTTCTCGCACAGCTCTGAAAAGCATGTGCACATCAGTTTCTGGGGTGATTTTGTGCAAAGCACTCAATGAAGAAATCAAACAAAATAAAGATATCAGACAGTTTAAAAAGAGGTACAACGAAATTATTTTCGCAAGGTACAAAAGTGATTAGAGGGAAAGTAAAGCACACAAAGGGTAATACTGTTCTCGGTTTTCTCAATTCGTGTTCATTTTATACATGGGGTAATATTGGTTATCAGGTATTAAGAAGTACAGTGGTGTAAATGTGAGGTTGATTGATGGTAAAGAGAGTGTATTTATGTAATAGTTTGATTAGTGATGGATTAGTATAGATTAGGATTGGGGGTAGGGCAAGACAAACATGTTGCTACTTCCTACTCCTTTTTGACATTAAATATTTCTCATCGTAAGTCTGTTCATTATGTATTGTTTGTCTTTCTTTTGTACGGGATTTTCCTCTACAATACATTTTATTTTATTTTTTTAAGTTGAAATAAATCAAATCAAACCAACTTCTGTGGAGAGCATATCCATGGTCAGGTGATCTTTGTTGCCATAGTGACAAAAAAAGCTTGTGAAACTGTTGCAGTCCGGGTAGGTTAAAGCAACAAAACATCCATAGTTAGGTTTTGTAAAATACAATGGTTTTTGTTAAAATAAGTATGTTAATGTGCCACAATCCCACTTTTTCCGATTCCTCCAGGTTCACAATGATATTAAAGTTAACACACCGTCCTTTCCCAATTTGCCTGATGAATCACTCATGGAATATATATTTTCATTTGAAGACAACAGAGTGGAAGTGCTGCTGGGTCTTTCTGTTGGTCACAATACAGGTGCTCTTTGGATACTTCAGGTATTTTGCACTTATTCCTCAGGTGAAGGGCTCATTGCATGGGTCAAACAGTCTCAGTAAAAAATCAAAAATGCAAGGCTCCTTCAAAAACACACCAAGGCACACTGTAAAGTTTGCATAAACTGGCCAGACACCAACTGTATCCCACACACCCACTGGCCAGACAGTGTATCCCACACTTGGTGTCTGGCCAGTGGGTGTGTGCCTTGACAGGGAACTTCCCACCTACTCAACTCATTAGTGTAACACAGCATAGGTGTGCAAGTTACTTCTGTCTGACCCTGATGAAGACCTATGTTGGTCGATACGCATTGGTCATTTTTGAATCTTTTTGACTCATTTTTGCCATGTAAAATAAAGGCATTTTAACTTTATACAAACTTTACAGTGTGCCTTGGTGTGTTTTTGAAGGAGCCTTGCATTTTTGATTTTTTACTGAGACTGTTTGACCCATGCAATGAGCCCTTCACCTGAGGAATATATATTTTCATTTGTCACTTCAAAAAAGGAGTGCAATATCCTGTATTTATAATTTCTTGTCAAATTTACAAAACCCATCATTGGAGATTCTGAGGTCTACACAGGAGTGTGAGTTGGGGGTTTTTGTGATTGCAGAGCAGTCGAGAAAAGCCTTGAAAAGGGCACATCCTACCTGTGAAAGATCTGTGAAAGATCTGATTATTATGTCATCCCCATGTGGCGATGACACAATAATAATTATTTTCCGGATCAATATCATTTTTCTTATGTTCTAAGTTACACTCAGTATATTCAGTTGTTTTCAATCTCAGATGATCAGACTATACAATTATTTTTGCTAATTGATGATTGTCATTATCTCCATGTGAAGATGACACAATAATTACCTGAAATTACTGGGGCCTGAGTTTGAAACCTGCAACATTACCTCATGTTATGGGAATTCTTGTGTTGAAATACTGATATGCTTATTGCTTCCAAAACAAAATAAAACGATAAATGACCTTGAAGTGACTTTTGTGAAAATGAATTGTTTTTGTGTAAGGATAAAACCCTGTGCTTGTCTGTGAGAATTGAATACCTCTCAGCATGTCTGTGAAAAAATACCCAATTTGTTTAACAACTGATTGACAACAGTTTCCAAGAGAGGACTGGTAACATGTAAAGGTGAAGAAGGGGAGAAGAGTGAGGCCTTGCTCACATCAAATGTTACAGATCAAGTACAGATAGTAAACTATGCAAGAAACATCTCATGGATGCACTGGGACGCATCCTCAGTGATGTATCCTGGGGTCATTGGGTGTTTCGGGTCTCGCAACATCATACACCCTCGCCTAGGCGACCCAGCCGGGGTTGATCAAGTCCCGACTTGCGTCCCAGTAGCAGTCCACAGATCAACCCTCTTAATCCAAGGCCACCTTGTGGCCTTCTCTGTGGCTACGGTTATGGGCCCTCTTCTTGGCCGCCCCTGTAATGCCCAAACGACTGAGGACTTTGCAAAGGGAGCGTCCTGCAAAGCCTCTACAGCCGACTTCTATAGGCTCATAGAAGGTTCTACAGCCTCTCTCCCTGCACTCCTCCACAAGTTCCTGGTACTTTAGCACCTTTCCTCTCATTGGCTTCCTCAATACGCTCTTCCCAGGGCAACGTAAGTTCCAGCATGATCAGATGTTTTGAAGCCTCGGAGGGAATGATCACGTCTGGGCGGAGACTTGTTGTTGCAACGTGCTGGGGGAATCTCAGTTGCTTTTCCAGGTCGACCTGCAGCTGCCAGTCAGAGGCTGTGTGGAGGAGACCTGTTGTTATTTGTGGATGTGCGTGGGGTTTCTCTCCAGCTTTGATGAAGGGGACTGCCTTCTTTGGAGCATGATGGTGTTTGCTGGTGCTAATGGCTGAGGCTACGCTCTCAGCAATTACCTTAAGCACCTGGTCATGGCGGCAACGATAGCGACCATCAGCTAGAGCCTTTGGGCAGCTGCTGAGGAGATGCTCTAAAGAGCCTCTTCCAGAGCAAAGAAGGCAGGAAGGTGTCTCACTCTTCCCCAAGACATGGAGGTTCGCTGGGCTTGGCAGGGCATCGTAGACAGCTTGTACCAGGAAACGGACCCAATGGCAATCAGCCTGCAAGATGTTCGCCCAGGTGATCCTGCACTACAGTGTACTCTCCCACCTTGTCCACACTCCCTGCTGCCGGAGTCCCACCGCCCTGCTCACTTGCTCTTCCTCCACACCTGCTCAGACCTCTTCCTGGAGTAGATGGTGTCGATCCTTGCCACGGGCCTGGCTGACCAGAGTCTTTGGGAAGTAGCCCAAGCCCACTCTGCCTGTCGCCACAGTGCCCACCAGTGCCTTCTGTCTCAGGCGTGACTCTGCTACCTCCACTGCTTTCCCAGCCTTCCATTTCCTTCCTGTTCTCACCTCAATACCGGCTGATGACACCTTGCGGTCCCTGGAGTCCCTGTACTGTAGGGCTTCTCTGGTGGGTACCACCATGAATTCTTCAGAGAGGCCACTGAAGGACAGCAGCAGGATGTTATTCGTCCCATACAGTGCAGCACTGGTGAGACTGCATGGAAGGCCCAGCCACTTCTGAAGAAAGACACTGATCTTCCTTTCTAGGGACTCAACTGTTGTCATTGGGACTGCATAGACCAGCAGGGGCCACAGGACTCGGGACAGGATGGAATGCTGGTAGATTCAGGCTTTAAATCTACCAGGCAGACCGGACTTGTCAACCTTGGTGAGCCAAGCTCCAAGTTCTCTGTTGAACTTCTGGATGGCAGCAGAGTCTTTCAGGCTGCAGTCAAAGAGCTTCCCCAAACTCTTGACAGGTTGCTCCGTGATGGTCGGGATGACAGTTCCTGAGATGGAAAAAACGGAACCTGTCATTCACTTTCCCCTTCTTCAGCACCATGGACCTCCACTTGGAGGGCTTAAAACTCATCCTTGCCCAGGTGATGAGCCTCTCAAGTCCTTGTAGGAGCCACCTGCTCCCTGGGACCGATGTGATGGTAAGGTCGTCCATATAGGCTCTTATAGGGGGCTGTCATACATCGGACTTGGTTAGGGGCCCTCTGCATTCCACCTCGGCTGACTTGACCACCATGTTCATGGCAAGAGCGAAAAGAATAATAGAGATGGTACAGCCTATTATTCCTTTCCCAATGCGGTGCCAGTCTGATGTTTCTGACCCAGAAGTGACCCTCATCCTGAAGTTATTGTAGTAATCCAGGATCAGGTCCTTGATCTTACTGGGAACATGATGGAGGTGTAGAGCGAGCTCGACTAGTTTGTGTGGTATGGGCCTATAGGCGTTGGCCAGGTCCAACCACAAGACAACTAGGTCGCCTCTGTTCTCTGATGAGCAGCATAACTACACCAGTGTGTTCCAAGCAGCCGGGAGCTCCAGGAATCCCCCCTTCTGCACTAAGGGGTCGATGTAGTTGTTCTTGAGGAGAAACTCTGTCAGTCTTCATGAGACGATGCTGAAAAACACCTTCCCGTCAACACTCAGTAGTGAAATGGTCCGAAACTGGTTAATGTTTTTCGAGTTCTCCTCTTTGGGGATCCACACTCCCTCAGCACACCTCCACTGGTCAGCAACTCTTCCCCTTCTCCAAATCACCTTCAAGATCTTCCACAGGTGCCGGAGAAGCTCTGGGCCACTGGGGCCTGGAGTAGATGCTGAGCGAGCTGCCTTGATGATCTCCTCAACCTCCTTCAGACTTGGCTCCCTCAGGTTGAACTCTGTTGTTGGGGGGCGGGTCTGATGAGAGCTTTGTTGGGTTCCAGCTCTTGCTCTCTCAGGGAATTGCTCACTGTGTCCTGGAAGAAGCGGTTCACTTCCTCTGTTGAGCACTCCAGCCGGCCACCAAGCTTGTCCCCGAGCAGTTGTTTCATAAAGCCAAAGGAATTGGCAATGAAGGCCGCTTGCTTCCTGGCTCTCTCTCTTTCCCGTCTCCAGTGCCACTCTGCTCTGCGGAGGATCATCAGCTTCTTCCGCAGGATGTTTTGCAGCTCTGCTAGTGGTCACTTCTCCTCATCAGTAGCTTTCTTGTGCTGTTTCTTGAGGGTGCGAAGCTCCTGGCACAGGTGATGTATCTTGGTGGCCCTGTGATTTATGATGTAGGAGGTGGGCTTGGTTCTTCCTTTCTCTACCCGGCCAAATCTTTCTGGGGCATAGCTGAAGATGATGGTGGTCATGAAGCTGTCTCACAAAGGCAAGCTGAGTGTCCACTAATAATGACTCAGTGTTGTTAAGACACAAACTACAGTGTGGACATTATAAATGGCTATGATCATCATGGGCCGTAAAAGCAGAAAATGCTTTGTCTAAATTCTTTGTCTTGGATTCACAACATCTTCATGAATGTCAAAGCAGAGACAGAATGGGAACTTATCTTGCACGTAAAAGTGATTCTACTGTAAATGATGCTAAAGTGCACATCCATAAATGTGTTATCTGAACAGACAAAAGTAATCCACTATTCTGTACTTTACTTATTTTTGTGATGACAAAACTAGAAGTTTTCTTTCACCATTATAATCTAGGAGATGTTATGGACAATGTGCAGCTTGTTGAAAACTGTTTTATAGACATCCTGCTTTATTTAATATAATTTACAATCATGAAACTTCCAGCAGCAAAATCAAATGATGAAGTTACTGATGAAAAACTACAGTAAGAGAAAGATCATTTAAACATCAACTTATTAATGAATTAATTAACTTATTAATTAATTAACTCATTCCTAAAGATTTATGCCAGAGAGAACTTTAGAGTTGTACTCTGAATCCACTATGCAGCATCTATGACTGAATACATACAATAAGAAATGAGGAAAACTATGAGATACGTGGATACTGCAACTATTTCTGGACATTAATATTTGTATGTTGTACTGAGTTGTACATACAGATACTTTATGCATAGTACAGTGGCAAATTTTATATGACCTGCAGTAGAAAGAGATGTAAATCTTCAGTTGCCAAACTAGTGATGATTACCAGCAAGTAATGAGTCAAGAGAGCTTAGAATGAGTAAAATCACCTTGAAATATTTTCCCAGAAATGATCATTCTGAAAGCTGATCGAAACCAGCTGTAAAAGAAAGCATAGATGAATGGATTGAACATTGAATTTGACCAACCAAGCCAGGTTAATGCATAAAACACTGAAACTGGTATTGTGTTTCTCATGAAAAGGGCAGTGGTCCAACAAATAAAGAAAGGAGACCAACAGATCAGAAAAATTCCCATCACAATAGCCAGAGTTCTGGTGGCCTTTCTCTCCATCTTACTTTCAGACTTTGTGCTCTGACAGGTTGTGTTCTGGATGCTGCATGCCTGTCTCTGTGCCACCATCAAAATCTTTAGGTAGATGGCAGACATTATGGATGCTGGGAGATGAAAACCAAAAACATCTGCTAAACCTACAATTGAGAGGACAAGAGCAGATATAGTCCAGCTCACCAGGATCATGATCAAAATAACACGGACATTTATTTTAGTTCTGTATGTCAGAGGCTGACACACAGCATAATATCTGTCAATAGAAATAAAGCACAAGTTCCAAACAGATGATGAGCACAGATAGAGATCAAATGAGCTTTGTACTGAACATGAGCTTCTCGTAGCTGGTATCATTCCATAAGACAAAAGTAAAACCCCAAGAAGCAGGTCAGCTACAGCGAGAGAGAGGATGAGGAAGTTTGTAGGAGTGTGGAGCTGTTTGAAGTAAATGATGGAAGTTATTACAAGAAGGTTCCCACATATTATAACTAATGATAATGAGCCAACAAAAATATATAATAAATACTTGATGGTGGTGACTGCTGATGTGCCAGATAAATTTGATGATAAAATACAGATAGTTTTGTCCTCAGAAACATCATCAGACCTGTTGACATGCATAAATGTTCATTAATAGTGAGGTAGTATTTACAATAACAGACCTTAAATGATGACAATTACGAGTATCTAGTTTTCTGTGGAGAAAGATCTGCAGTCACATTTAGTGGTCTGTATTTCACACCATGTCTACTTGTTTTGTGCATCTGCACTGATGGGAGCCCTTTGTTTGTGCCACTGAGCAGTATATTTGAATCAGAGTTGTTCATCTGGCTTCATTAGCATATTATGGTCAAGGGAGTCTCTTAAAGGGGTACTCAGTACAATTTAGTATTGTACTTTTGTGAACTTGTAAAACTCATAAAGGACAAATTAAAATATGAAAGTCAAGCAACAGAGGACGAGATTTCCTGACTTTTAGTTCCAGAAAATTCTGGGTCATTCCCATAATGCAGCCCAGTCCTGGTCTCTTAAATTGGCTTCTAAATTACACCACTTTACACTTTCAAATTAAGTGATTGCATACGCCAAAGTACAATTTTGTGTCCATGTAATAGGCCAATTCTTCCTATTAACTTCTGTGGTGAGCTGATCCTTGGTCGGGTGACCTTTGTTGCCACAGTGACAAAAATCAACACTTGTGAAACTGTTCCAGTTCGGGTAGGTTAAAGCAACCAAACATACTTGGTTAGGTTTTGTAAAAGACCATGGTTTGGGTAAAAATAAGTATAACACTCTAACATGGCCACGGTTTTGTGAGGTGTAGGCACAATGCATGTTGGAAGTAGGTGGGGTTGTGCCAGAAATCCCTAATCTGTTTTGACTGATTAACTGAAATTGTATTTTATGACAATTGAATATATATATATATATACATATATATATATATATATTATATATATATAGATAGTTTGTTTAAATGATCAGGACTATGAGCCTCTGAAAAAGCTGCTCGATATAGCACAATCTAGTGTTGCATTTCAGTATAGCTTGAGAACTCACACCAGACACACTGAAACAAACTTATAGTTTGTCCATTCGTGAAATTTCCTCGCTACTAAATATTCCACGGTCAACTGTTAGTGGTATTATAACAACGTGGAAGCAATTGGGAACAACAGCAACTCAGCCACAAAGTGGTAGGCCACGTAAAATCACAGAGCGGGGTCCTCTGTCGAGTATAGCTCGTTAGGAATGGCCACACGGCAGCTGGTGCCCAGGCCAACACAGAGCAGTTTCACGAGGTAGCATATTCCCCTTGTAGCCGCAGAGTTTGAGGGGTTGTAGCCTGTCGGTGGCTGGTGCCCAGGCCCACACATAGCAGTTTCACTAGGTAGCATATTGCCCTTGTAGCTGCAAAGGGGAATAGCCTATCGGCAGCTGGTGGCCAGGACCACACAGAGCAGTGTTCTGCTGCTGCAATAAACAAACGTGAGTTGTCTGACTGAACTTCGACTATGGATGAATCTCAAAAAAGGCTTTATGGCAGATTAAATTTATTTCGAAAATGTTTAACTTACTTATTTGAAGCCAAACTACAATCTTTCCCAAAACCTAACCAAGTAGTTTGACTGCCTAAACCTCAATGTAAACCAAGCTTTAATTTTTGTCACCATGATGATGGCAATCACCTGACTATGGATCTGCTCTCCACATAAGTTGGTATGCAAAAATGCAATATGAAAGTGTAAAGGAAGGGAAGGAAAGGAAAGGAATTTTAAACATTTTAACGAGCAATTTTCAACTTGAAGAAAACTAGAAAGACTCCCTCACATTGTCTCAATTTCTGCTGATTTATTAAATATCCTACGTTTCAGTCTGGATGACCTTCATCAGGTATACTGGCTCATAGTGTGAGGGAGTCTTTCTAGTTTTCTTCAAGTTGAATTGTTCTCTGATGTACCTGTCATACATTTAGGTGTGCAGAGATCTTCTTTGATATTAATGAGCAGTTCTCAACCATTTTCAGTTATGTACCCAATAAACATGGTCTTGCAAAAATTTTAGAATTAAACATGGCTCTAATCCTTGGTTCTACCCAAATATTACCATCACTCTTACTATCAGGGATGCAGCTTGGAGGAAAGCCAAAACTACCAATGGTCCAACTGACTGGCGGAATTTCAGGCACCAATGGAATAACTTATTTGGAAAAATTGTCCTTGTTTTCAAATGCAACTGGAAAATTATCAGATCCTTGAAAAATAATTCCCCCGCCTCGCTTCTTTCTACAATCTATTTTGAAAATCAAATCTTAGCAAACAAATCTAATATGTATGAGGGTTTTAATCATCAAAGATTTCTCACCAAACATTTAAATTTTAATAATTTTGAACTGTCCCTCCTCTGCCTTAGTGCTAATTTAATTGCAGCACCTCAAACTAGTCTGCACAGGTTACTCCACTACGTAAAGGAAGTGATCCTAGTGACTTAAATATCTACCGACCCATCTCAAAATCGTCATGCTTAGCAAAAACTCCCTAGTAAATTCTCAACTGAGGCTGTTTCTAGAGTCAAATAACATACTATAGCAAGAACAATCAGGTTTTAGATCACATCATAGCACAACAGCTGCAATAAATGTACTTTACAATATTATTGAAGCCTTGGACAATCACCAACACTGTTACGTACTTTTTATAGATCTCTCTGGGGCATTTGTTTCAGTTAATCATCATACCCTATTGGACAAACTTTGCTCAATTGGAGTAGATGAACAGTCTGTTAAATGGTTCCATGACTGCCTTTCAGGTATAACCCAGGCAGTAGTCTCCAGTGGTCTCAAATCTAGTTCACTTTTTTAATACAGGTGTACCTCAAGGATCCGATCTTGGCCCTCTGTCATTTACCATTTATATGAACAAAATCATTTCTGCCACCCCAAACTATAACATACATTTTTATGCCGATGACACAATATTATACTCCACCGGCTCTTCTCTTAATCTGGCAATTGCAAATTTACAAGCTGCTTTTGCTATATTTCAGGACTCTCTCACCAAGTAAGCTTGTATTAGATTCTGACAAAACAAAATGTATGTTGTTCTCTAAGAGAAGACAGAAGACATTATTCATTATTATCATTATCAGGCTCCTGAAGAAGAAGCCAATGGGCAGGAGCCGGAGAGAGGAGTGTCTAGCTGTGAAGCTGCACACCCCAACCCACCTGAACTGGATTGTAATGCAACTTCAACCCGTGCGCAAAATTACGCATCTAACAGCTGTGATTCCATCCTGTGTGCACTTTGCAGGTGTATTGGGATTTATTAGGCTTCATAATTCTTTATAATTCACACTTTTAACTTCAATATTTACACTTTATTGCTGATCGAAAATATGTTCAAAGGACACTTTACTAATCCACACTCCTGTGCAGTGAAAAGACTTTACATACTGTAAATGCAGGTGCTTTGTGATTGTTGAGACGTGTGTGTGTGCTTCGGCCAAATGCGCCGGGTGCTATCTTGTACAGACAGACCGATTGCGTCACAGACTTTGTGCTTTGACCAGCCTTTAGCTGGCCTAAGGCGCAAGTGGTTTTTATTCCAATGCGCCGGGCACAAGATAGCAAATGCACCAGGCCACACCTTCATTTTGCCATTATTCAGTCAGAGGCTAACACATACAAACATACTCACACAGCTAGAGCCTGCTGGCCTTTGCCCACTAACTGTTTGCTAGTTGCTCAATAGCATGTGGCTGGCTGGGGCGAATAAATACACATGCGTGAGTAATGCAAACAACAACAATGTTTCCAAAATGAGCTAGTGATCAAACTCAAGTTTGAGTTGCTGCATCTGCTGAGAGTCATAAACTCAACTCATATGCTAGTTCGTCAGCCTAGTCAGTAATGCAACATTAGAGATTGATCCTGTAGATTTCACAGCAATGGTTTAAGAGGTATAGATGTGTTTTCATTATGCTAAAAATGTTTACAAGTGGGTTTTACTTTAAGCTCTTGCTCAGTTTAAAAAGTTAAGGGGTATTGCATTGTGGGAATGGAAAAATCCAGCATTGTTAGTAACAAAATGTCAGAATACCTCAACCGCTGTTGCTCTGGTTTCTACTATTTATTTATTTGGATTGTTTAGATTTTTTAGGGTTTTTTTGCATTTATTCATAGGACAGCTTAAGTTATGACAAGAGAGGGAGTAGAGAGGAGGAGACAACACACAGCAAATGGGCCACAGGCAGGAGTTGAACCAGCAGTGCATGGGGCGCACACTATACCACTACAGGGGTGCCCCTGGTTTCTTATTTTAATCTGTCTCTTGTGAGTTTATGGAAGTGCAATATTAAATTGTACTACACCGAGTACCCCTTTAAGAGACTCCCTTGACCATAATATGCTAATGAGCCCTGAAGAATAACTGATCCAATATACTGCTCAGTGACACAGACCAAAACCTCCCATCAGTACAGATGCACAAACCAAATCAGCATGGTGTGAAACACACAGAGCACTAAAATTAACTGAAAATCTCTCTCTACAGAAAACTATAAACTATTACTTTTCTTGATTTAAGGCTTGTTATTGCAAATGTTACTTCACTGTTAATGATCATTTATGCATGGAATCTAACATTTTTGTCAACAGGTCTGATCATGTTTTTCAGGACAAAATTCTTTGCTTTGTATCACCGGATGTATCTGGCACAACAGCAGTCATCACCATGTATTTATTATATATTTTTATTGGCTCTTTTTCATTTATTATAATATTTGGCAACCTTCTTGTGATAACCTCTATTATTTACTTCAAACAGCTTCACACTCCTACAAACTTCCTCGTCCTCTCTCTCGCTGTAGCTGACCTGCTAGTTGGGGTTTTACTTTTGCCTTATGGTTTGATACCGTCTACAGTAAACTCTTGTTCAGTACAAGACTATTTTGATCTCTATCTGTGCTCATCTTCTGTTTGGAACTTGTGCTTTATTTCTGTTGACAGATATTATGCTGTGTGTCAGCCTCTGAGGTACAGAACTAAAATAAATGTCCGTGTTATTATGATCATGATCCTGGTGAGCTGGGCTGTAGCTGCTCTTAGCGTCTCAGTTATTGGTTTACAAGATATTTTTGGTTTTTATCTCCCAGCTGTCATAATGTCTATCATCTACCTAAAGATTTTGATTGTGGCACAGAGACAGGCACGCAGCATCCAGAACACAACCTGTCAGAGGACACAGTCTGATAGTAAGATGGAGAGAAAGGCCACCAAAACTCTGGCTATTGTGATGGGAGTTTTTCTGATCTGTTGGACTCCTTTCTTTCTTTGTTGGACATTTGACCCTTTGATGAATTACAAAGTACCATTTTCTGTGTTAACTGCATTTACTTGGCTTGGATGGTCAAATTCAATGCTCAATCCCTTTGTCTATGCATTCTTTTACAGCTGGTTTCGATCAGCTTTCAGAATGATCATTTCTGGGAAAATATTTCAAGGTGATTTTACTCATTCTAAGCTCTCTTGACTCATTACTTGCTGGTAATCATCGCTAGTTTGGCTCTGAAGATTTACATCTCTTTCTACTGCAGGTCATATAAAATTTGCCACTGTTCTATGCATGAAGTATCTGTATGTACAACTCAGTACACAGATAGCAGTACATAGTAAACAGTACATACAGTAATCTCAAAACAGTACAGCTCTGAAATTCTCTCTGAATAAAACATCAGGAATGAATTAATGTTGAAATGATCTTTCTCTTACAATTGCTGTTCAAATCATTGCCTTCGTCATTTGTTTTGGTTGCATATTGAAACAAAATTATGCATTATTTGTCCACAAAATTGTGTAGATTATAATGAAGAAGGATAACTTCTAGTTTTCCCGGCACAAAAACAGCTCAAGTAAAGAACACTGGATTACATTTTTTCTCTGTTCAGATAACAAATTTATGGATGTACACTTTATATCCTTTACAGTGAAATCAGTTTTTTGTACAAGTTAATTAAGTTCACATTTTGTCTCGGCTTTGACACTTAAGATGTTGTGAATTCAGGACTAAGCAGAAAAAAGGTCCACTTTAATGGTCCATATTGTGTATTTTTGGTGTCTTAACAACACTGAGTCATTATATGCAGATGCTCGGTTTACCTTTGTGATACAGTTTCATAATGATTCATATCTACACAACAGTACAAGCAGTTGTTTGTGTTGTTTTTGTTTTTTGAAGACTGTGTGTATATGTTTTATATGCATTCTCAATTGTCAGTTTTAAGTCTGACTTTTAAGCCCTGCGATGAACTGGCGACTTGTCCAGGGTGTACCCCGCCTCTCGCTCAATGTCAGCTGGGATAGGCTCCAGCCCCCCGCGACCCTCACGGATAAGCGGTTACAGAAAATTAATGAATGAAGTCTGACTTTTTAAACAACTTGCTTCTGCTGTGGTATAATCAGTGACCAATCAATGCACCCACATTACAACATAGTTATTGAAATCTTCAATTTTAATACAAGGGGAAATTCTTTGACAAAGTTGTCATCAACTTTAATCTCAAAAAACTTTTACATGTCAGTTCAGGCTGGGCTGAATGATCTTTGTGGAGATTCCTTGAGCAAAAATGAGCCAACACTTTTACCCTTTCACTGTACAGCATTTATGTATTATTTAACTATTATTATTTCACCCTGCTGCGATTGGTCAGTCGATTGGTCAGCTGGTCTCTTGGTTAAAATTCCCCAGTCTCTGGTGGCCACAGGTTTCACCCTTGGAGTTGAAACTTGGCAGAGAGGTCAAGTGTGTGTGTGTTTGTGTTCATGCCAATTAGCTTAAAAGGGGTGTGGCCTATCACAAAAAGGTACATTACTTATATATATGAATTTACAGACTCACACAAGATTTAGTGAAAAGGTTGGTCATGAGCCACAGGACATCTGTTCATGCCTTCAGGCAAAGAGAGGGCGGGGCCGTTGGATTGCCTGTCGCAAAAGGTGTAAAGTTTTAAATGGAGTCATATAACATGATCAAACCAACAAACCATTTGTCGTAGACACTTGAGGGATCATTGCATTCAGCAGAGTTTCTTTTTCATTACTGACATATGACCCACACCCTACATTTTAGCCACACCCCTTTCGTAACTAATGAATCATTTGTATACTCAGCAGAGAGTTCCTATTACAATAGTGTCTTTTTACTCTGCTACGCCCCGTTCATAGTTCATGAACGGTTTGTCATAGACTCTTGGGGGGGGGGGCATCATTAGTCTCAGCAGAGAATATTTCAATGTTTTCTACTTGTTGGACTAAGCACAGTTCATTTTTCATTGATGATGGTTTGCCTTGCCCCCTATACCTCAGGCACGCTCCCTTTACTAATTCAGTGAGCCTTTAGCCACAGTGGACAAGTGGTTGTGCATGTGTATGTGTGAATGCATGTAGTGTTGGATGCTCACGTGCACTTACACTGCAGTAGCTGGTCGGAGCTATTGCGAATTTGCACTTGCTTTGTTTTGCTCTGTGTTGCTTGTGTGGTGGTGGGAGCATAAAGGCACTACAAATGCAAATTTCAAAATGACCATTAAATGAATCCTTAAATTCTTTGAAAAAAAAATTATATAACCCTGATGATGTCAGCAGGGTTATTTTACTTGTGCTTGGAACTTGACAGTACTACTGCACAACTGAATTATATTTTGGCAATTGCGTAGTAAGGGCTAGGGTTAGCAATTTCAGAGCTTACTCTGAACTAGAAGTACAGACGTCATGGCCTCAGCTGCTTTTGATATTATGCTTTAGATCAGACCTGGGCATTGTACGGCCCACGGGCCGGATCCGACCCACATGATGGTTCTATCTGGCCCGCGAGGTTAATGTCAAACCACACCATTTTACTTATGAGGCTGAAGAGACGAATTAAATTATCGATATCGGCTTTTATTTTGAAATTCTTATGTGGCGTGAGTGCGCTTCCTCCTGTCACAATTGATTGGCGTGAATGATGTATGCAGTCGCTGCATCATCTGTTGAGGTGACTGAGACACGCCCACGGCAGGCTGAGCGAATGAGAATTTTCATTTTGTTCGTGTAATGCAGTTGATGGAGGAACATACTGGAGTCACCTGCTATAAATGAGCAGTAAAAAGCGTAAGCTTGATGCCGAATGTAGAGTGTTTAATAAGTCTAAAACACTGTCAAGATGACTAATATTCTTGTTAAACAGGAAAAAGTTCTGTAAGAGCACCTGTGCATCACATGTTTGAATATTATTTTTTGTCAATTTTTTTGTTTTTTGGCATTGACAATCCATACTGAATTATCCAAAAACAAAACAAAAAGTACCCCTGTTCTCATAAATTGAAAAAAAAATAACCTACACATGTGTTTATAGGTCAGGGCAGGAAATATTGTTTATTATATTTATTTATTATATATTGTTATGGATTTTTTCCCATGAGGTTTGTTTTGTTGCTCAACAGTTCGAGTCAAAGATGCAAACAAGAGAACAGGATTAGTTCTATCCAAGCATCACATGTTTGTTCTGTGTGTACAAAACAGGATTATTGTGTCATGCTATGTGTTTTTGGCATTGAGAATCTACAGTGGATTATTAAAAAAACAAACTAATGTTCTTATCTGAAAACAGTAATTTGTGCATTTTTTGTATATCTCATACCTGGCTGTTAAGCAGCTAACAGTTCTTGCCAAAGATAAAACAGGAATACAGGATGGGTTGTGTCCACAGCATCCCTGGTGTGCTGCTTCAGATTACCTGTACAGTATTTTCAAAGGCTCCTGCATAATTGAATGTTCTTAATAAGATGCTGTGATTTTCAATATAATAAATGCTGAAGACTAAGGGTAAGTGTACAGTATGTTTTTTCTATTAATTCTTGGTGATAAAATTGAGGTACAGTGTGACAAAAATTTGTGTGGCCCCCGGCAACAATCTGGGTTTCTCATGTGGCCCCCTAGGAAAAATAATTGCCCACCCCTGCTCTAGATATTATGCTATATGTCAGTCTCTGAGGTACAGATCTTAAATAAATGTAACCGGGTGGTAAAATACAGCATTATTCTCCATTTAGGGTTGATATAATTCCCCTAGTTAATTTAGTGTTAGTACATGTGTTCTTTGTTGTTTTCCTTTTGGTGTAATGTCCTTTAAGTAACAATTATTGAATAACAACAGACTGTAAGTGCACTGTCACAGGCTTCCATGTTATTGCGGACTTTGGCCATAAGGCGGCAGTAGGTGGTAATGTTATTGTTACCCCGCCATGTGCGCCAGAGTTGATCTTCCTGTTTTACATGTGGACAGCCCGGAGATGTGCAGGGTGGACGGTCTTGTCGTGTAAAGTAGAAGGTAAATAGACGTATATCTTGTAGAATATCCATGTACAAACATGTGAAAGACAATATATGTTGATATTTTAACGGGATGGTTTGATTTAGGCACTACTGGAGTTTGTGTCCTGGCAGTTTGTACGTTTGTCGTTGCCCACGGTGTTCTCAAGTACATGGTAATTTCGGCGCGCATAAAGCAGCACTATGTAATTTCACTGTTACTAGAGAAATGTACAGGGTTTACATTCTTTTTAAACTCTGTTTTAAGGTAACTGACCGTGCGTGGAGTTGTGCAATCTCCGGGAAGTCCCACGTGTGTTTTGTGAAGCTTGTTGGAATGTAAGCGACCTATAAAAAATATGTTGTACATTTCTTGGTTGTTTTGTGCAGATACAGTCAAGGTTTATGGTGTAAAATATGTATTTAACAGATGTCATTTCATGTTTTCTGTAATTAGCCAGTCCACTGCCGTATTTTGTTTAGTTTTTTATTTATTATTTCTTCCTTTCTATTCATTTTTGTTAGAAGTCAGCCACAAACGAGTTGTTTGCTCCCCTGGACTGAGAAGTTGAGACACTCTGTTAAAGAATGACCGGTTGCAGATGTGGTCAGAAATAAATGTGGCGCTCAAAGAACCCTTGAAGTAAATGTGTCCTGTGTGGCATCTAATTCCACGGGCTACATAAATATCTGGGTTTTTGTGATCATGATCCTGGTGAGCTGGACTGTTTCTGTTCTAAATGTCATTATCATTGTAGTGTCTGCCCCACGTATGAAGGCTATTAATCCTCGGCAGGGGCAGCTGGTTTGACTTCCGCCTGCGGCCCATTTGCTGCATCCCATCCCCTCTCTCTACCCCCTTTCCTGTCTGCTCTTCAGCTGTCCTGTCAAAAATAAAGGCAAAAGCCCAAAAACATAAGTAAAAAAAAAACAAAAAAAAAACTACAAGTTTAGCAATTCTGGGAGTTTTTTCTGGGTTTTTTTTTTCTCCCAGCTTCCTTAATGTCCACCATCTACCTAGATTTTGACAGTGGCACAGAGACATGCACTCAGCATCCAGAACACAACCTGTCAGAGGACAAAGTCTGAAAGTAAGATGGAGAGAAAGGCCACCAAAACTGTGGCTATTGTAGCTGGAGTTTTTTGGATCTGTTGGACTCTTTAATTTTTTGCAGAACCTTAAACCCTTTGAGTAATTTCAAAATGCCAGGTCAAGTGGCTTGGATAGTCCAATTTAATGCTTCATTAATTGATCCAGTGGTTCCCAATCTGGGGTGCAGCCCCCAGAATCACTGCAGGGGTGGGTGCGGAAGACTAGGAGAGAAATGTAAGGAATATAAATAAAACAATAAAGTTCCATCCCTAATTCTTTTTAATGAAAAAATGATGAATGAAAAAAAAATCAGCTTCTAGAAGGTGGGGGATCACTGCATTGATCTATAGTTTCTACGACAGCTGGTTTCAATCAGCTTTCACAATGACCATTTCTGGGAAAATATTTTGGGATGATTTCATTAATTCTAAGCTTTGCTGACACATCATTTTAACTGCTGAAATCAGTCATCATCATACGTTTGGCACTGACAATTTACAGTACATCTCTTTTCCACCACGTCATATATACAGTATATATGTACATAGAAACTATCACTGTACTATACATAAAGTATCTGTTTGCATAATTCAGTATGATAATGGCCATGGGTAGGGTTACCATTGAGACTGTTTCACACTCATTAAAATGTAGAAAACAGTCCAAACAGAGTTTGTTTCTTGTTTTGTTTTCATCTGAAGACTGTATGCATGTCTCTATTTTGTACAGACTCAGTTATCAGTCGTCAGTTGTCACTGAAGACACGTTTTACATCTCGTCTAAACTGCTGTAGTATAGCTGATGACCGATCAATGCACCCAGATTACAACATAAGAAAAAGAGAGGATGTTGTTTCTTTGCATGGCCGTTTTAAGTCATCAGTACAGATGCACAAACCAAATAGTTATGAAATATACAGAGCACTAAATTAACTGAAAATCTCACTATTATAATAATCATTTATGCATAGAAACTAAATTCGATGTCAACAGGTCTGTTGATGTTTTTAAGGATGAACTTCACAAACATGTATCTGGCATGAGAGCAGTCACATCACCACATACCTCATCATCTCTCTCGCTGGATCTGCATTTTTACACCTGTAAACTCTTGTTGGTAACTTCAAAAATTTCAGTTGTGAGATATATGTTTTATTTTAAACTTGTGCTTTGTATCTGTTTACAGATATTAACATCCATGAAGTTATTTGAAAGCCTGCTGCAGTGCATACAGCCCCTAATGGGTATTTTGTTTGTCTGTACAAGTCGCAGAGGGGCCTGACTACTTTGACAACTTGGGAATGAGCATTAGCCATCATATTGACTAATGTTAAATGCCACTCGTGTTACCATGAAAGGCTAATGACCCCAGGATAACAACTCAGATCTCACTGTTCAGTGGCAGAGAGACCAAGGGCTCTCTGCATCACAGATGCACAAGTCAAGTAAGTATGATAAGAAACATACAGAGCACTGAAATCAACTGAAAGTCTCTCACTACCGAATAGCAACTGTGAATTATCTTGTCTTATGCTATTGCAGATGTTAATTCACTAATACTGATTATTTATGAATGGAACCTAAATTCTTCATCATCAGGTCTGATGATGTTTTTGAGGACAAATATGTCTGTAATGGCTCAAAAAATGTATCTGACATGAGAGATGCCATTATTAGATCATATTTAGTGAGTGTCTTCTGTGGCTCTTTATCAGTTCTTATCATATGTGGAAACCTTCTTGTAATAACCTCAATTGCTTATTTCAAACAGCTCCACACTCCTACAAACTTTCTCATCCTCTCTCTTGCTGTAGCTGACCTGCTTGTTGGGGTTTTGGTTTTGCCTTTTAGCGCAATGCTGGCTATAAGCTATTGTTGGTATCTTGAAGATTTACTCTGTAAGGTACGTGACAGTTTTGATGTCTTTCTGTGCACATCTTCAATTTTGAACTTGTGCTTTATTTCTGTTGACAGATATTACACTGTGTGTCAGCCTCTGAAGTACAGAAATAAAATAAATGTCCATGTTACTGTGATCATGATCCTGGTGAGCTGGATTCTTTCTGCTCTACATGGGACTATTATCACAATTTTGGTTGTAAACGAAGTACAATCTAACACAAAGTGTTTCTTATTTGAAAATGAAAGCTTAGCAATTACGGGAATAGGTTTTGGGTTTTATCTCCCAGCTGTCATAATGTGTGCCATCTATCTAAAGATTTTGACAGTGGCACAGAGACAGGCACGCAGCATCCAGAACACAACCGGTAAGAGGACAAAATCTGAGAGTAAGATGGAGAGAAAGGCGACCAAAACTCTAGCTATTGTGATGGGAGTTTTTCTGATCTGTTGGTCTCCTTATTTTATTTGTATGACCTTTAATCCTCTGAATAATTACAAAATACCGGCACCATTGATTGGAGCATTTAAGTGCCTTGGATGGTCAAATTCAGTGGTCAATCCATTCATCTATGCTTTCTTTTACAGCTGGTTTCGATCAGCTTTCAGAATGATCATTTCTGGGAAAATATTTCAAGCTGATTTTACTCATTCTAAACTCTTTTGACTTGGAAGTGATGAAATGTTAATAATCATTAATTGTGCACTGCAGAAATACATGTTTTTTCCACTGCATGTCATAAAAATTGTAACTGTAATATGCATAAAATATGTGTATGTACAAGTCAGCATACAAAGGGCAGTACATCGTAAATAGTGCATAAATTAATCTAAATGTTAATTTATGTAAATAAATAAATGATCCACATATCCTATTGCTTACCTCTTTTATTGAATGTATTCAGTTAATGATTCTGCATAATGAACACAGGAGTACATTTCTGAATATCTGTCTTTGTGATCTAAGCTTTAGGAATTAATTAACGTTAAATCATTTTTCTCTTACAATAGTTTTAAGCCACTACCTCTATCATTTTCCACATTATGGATATTAGAGTGAGGATGGATAACTCTAGGTTTAACTAGATGACTTTTGTCTTTGTCAATATCTCTTTGATGTATTAGTGTAACAAATCTATGGATGTTTATAGTTTAGGATCCTTTGCATGCACTTTTTGTGCAAGTTCTTTAATACTCATTATGTCTCTGGTTTGACTCTTAATTCTGTGAGTCCAAGACTAAGCAAATATGATTTCCACCTTTATGGCCCATGATGACCATGGCCATTATGTGGTCCCCAGTGCAGCATGTTTGTCATAACTTGTGCCACTTGTGCTTTAGACCAGCTAAAACCTGGTCAAAGCGCAAAGTCTGTGGCCAGTAGTTCTGCCTGCACAAGATAGCAGCAGACACACACACACACGTCTCCACAACCATTAAAACACCTTCACTTATGTTAAGTCTTTTCCCCACACAGAAGTCTAAAGTGTCATTTTTCTACCAGAAATAAAGTGTAAATATTGAAGTTAAAAGCATGTGGGTGGATGTGTGTCTTTAATTTTTTTAACTTTCATTAATGTTAAACAGTGTTTGTGCGTGTGTGTGTGTGACATTGTTCTCAGTAATAAGGAATCAGGAATTATTATTATAATTATAAAGCCCATTATCGTCTTTAACAGATCAGTCAGCATGGCAGCCAGGGCAGCTGTAGTGTTTGTGTCTGCGTGTTTATTCGGATCCAGAAATACAAGCATTTAACAAATATGATCTTATATCATTATGTACACGAGACCAGTCTGACCCAGGGAGAAGACAGTATGTGTTCTTCTGTCAGAGTCTGATGCTGGCTGGATAACCTGCATGTAATTTTCTGCACAGGTTTAAGCTGCACCTCAGTCTGGCTCAGGTGAGTGTTCAGCCGGGCTGAGGTCCAGCTTCAGGTCCAGACTCTCCTCTTTACAGCTCCAGCCCACCAGCTCCTTCTTCAGGAGCTTCAGCCAGCGGAGTCGCATAATACTGATGATGATAATAATACATTATAAAATACAACATAGTTTCAAGGTGTCTCAGTGTAAAACATAAGCAGTTACACATCTGCACGATATTTACAGTACATGAATTGTATTAGTTTTTGCAGGTGTTAGTATAAAGAAAACTATTTACACATGAAGATGCTTTGGAGACGTCCTGTTGTCTCCATATATTGTGCACTCAAGCACTTTCATTTCTTGAGCCAGGAGACCAGGCACGGCGCCAGGATTTCAATTTTGGGTGGGCCACAGTAACTTTGGGTGGGCCTTTTAATTACAAAATAACACCGTTTCCAACTGGTAATCTTACTACTACTACTACTACTACTAGCACTTCTAGTTGGTTATGACACTTTTTAAAGACAGTTTCAGTGCTGATAGAGCTTATTTTTTCACTGCGGCAGTATGTATTTATTTCAAGTGACACAGGATATCTCGTTATCTATATTTTCGCTATGGATCAAGTAGATTAATGCGTCAATTTGTTAAGAAAACTGCCATTTTAATTCCTTGTAATGCATTTCCGTTTGATCTGGCTGGATTACTCTATAAACTGACTGCAGGGAGAAATGGAGCGATCAGAACAACGGGTGAGCTACAATCACTTTTAACAGGAAAGAGAGTGAGGTGTGCTGCGCTGTTCATTCATAAAATTAACTGTCTGCTGTGAAGGTGATCTGAAGACAATCAAGTCAGGCAGGCATATTTAGCTCTACTTCCCACATTTTCTAGAAGTTCTGGTTTAAATAAGAAATGCATTTGCGCCCGCCTTGCTCGTGGCAAAACTGAGCCCAGTGTCATCCTTCTCTTATCGATAAGAATGGCTCTAGGCATCTAAAATCCTGCGACATAAATAAGGTAATGAGATCGTTCTATATGGACCTTTATAGCTCAGAGTGCCCGTCCTCAGCTGGGGCCAGGGCAAGAGTTTTTGGATAAAATCAGGTTTCCGTCTCTATCTGATGAGCAAAAACAATTCTTATGCAAACCAGTTAGCAGGGATGAAGTCTCAGAGGTCATACATACTCTAAAGGTGGGCAAAGCTCCAGGGCCAGATGGTTTCGGCCCTGAAATTTACCAAAAGCTTAGTAAGGTCCTGGTCGGCCCCCTGACATACATGTATTCGGATTCATTTCGTAGGGGTTGTCTTCCTCCTTCTTCAAGCCTCGCTAATATTTCAGTCATCTTGAAAAAAGGTAAACCCCCAGATGTGTGCGGTTCCTACAGACCTATCAGTTTGATTTCGGTTGACAGCAAGCTGCTCTCAAAACTCCTTGCTAGACGGCTAGAGAATTTGCTGCCAATTCTTATAAAATCAGACCAGACGGGTTTCGTTCAGGGCCGTTACTCAACCATCAATGTGAGGCGACTCCTGAATGTTATACAGTTCACTAATCAGTATAAACAGAAGGCACTAGCTGTATCACTTGACGCCGAGAAGGCCTTTGATAGAGTCGAATGGGACTACCTGTTTGATGTTTTGCAGAGGTTTGGACTGGGGGGAGACTTCCTTGGATGGATCTGAATTATATACCACTTTCTAATGGCTTCTGTTATTACTAATGGACGGCGCTCTGAACACTTTACTGTAGCAAGAGGTGTTCGTCAGGGGTGCCCACTTAGCCCACTCCTCTTTGCCTTGGCCTTGGAGCCATTAGCTGAAATTATCCGACTGCATTCTGGTGTCAAAGGCATAAGGATAGGGAAGGTGGAGCATAAAATTGCCCTGTACGCCGATGACATTCGTTTGTTCTTATCGTCCCCCAAGACATCAATTCCTGCTATTTTAACAATCTTCAGTGACTTTGGTGCCATCTCTGGCTATAAGATTAATTTTAGCAAATCTGAAGCCATGCCATTGGGAATACTGACTAATACAGATGTCTCGGAGAATTTCCCCTTCAAATGGTCAACCTCTGGATTTACATATCTGGGAATAAGAGCACCGCCCGATCCAAAGGATCTATGGAAACTTAATTTTGCCCCAATCTGCATATCAGTGAAAAAAGACTTAGAACGTTGGCATTCCCTTCCACTCTCCTTATTTGGACGAGTTAGTCTTATTAAGATGAATGCCCTCCCCCGATTTCTATATCCCTTGCAGATGCTTCCACTGCATATCTAGGAAGGTCAGCCGGGATATAGAAAAGGCTTTTTCTAAGTTTATTTGGCATGGCAAAAAATCTAGACAGAGACTCAAGGCACTACAGTTACCCATGGCTATGGGCGGTCTCTCTATGTCTAACTTGATATTTTACAATTGGGCTAGTCATGCGCGTCATCTTAGGCTATGGTTGCATTCGTATCTGAAAAGGGAAACTTGTATCGACTCCTGGGCTTGTGCCCCACATTCTCTATGGAGTCTGGTCACTTGTGATGCAAAAAGGATAAACTCTGATATAAGGCATAATCCTGTTATATATAACAGTATCAGAGTCTGGCATGACATGACTAAATGCCTGGGAAGGAAATGCGTGAAGTCGCTACTGTCCCCAGTTACCCTGAACCCAGACTTTCCTGCAGGTATAGACTCATCTGTCTTCTCCTCTTGGCGAGACAAAGGCATCCATGTACTTAATGACTTATTTAAAGACAATGTTTTACTGTCCTTCCGCCAACTACAGGGAATGTTTGATATTCCTAAGCAACACTTTTTTGGTTACCTGCAGATAAGACATTTTGTGTCTTCTCAGGCTACCCTTTATCCTGTTGCCCTCCCCTGCAGTGACATAGAGAGATTTATTTTGGAATGTCAAAATGAAAAACACTTCATATCACACTTCTACTCGATTTTCAGCTCCGGCGATAGGTACGAGTTACCAAACATCTCTCGTAAATGGGAGAGGGACTTAAGTACAGAATATATTGAAGATGACTGGCAGATGGCTATAAACCTGATCAGAGTGACATTTACTTGTAACAGACTAAGAGAAACTCAATAAAAGATTCTTCATAGGCTACATATCACTCCTGTTATCTTGCATAAAATGGACAGTTCGCTGTCTCCTTTATGCATCAAATGTCATTCTGAGAGGGGGACATATTTTCATTGCTTCTGGGAGTGCAAGCTAATCTCCAGATTCTGGTCATTCATTTCCCAAGTGATTAGTG
This sequence comes from Lutjanus argentimaculatus, assembly GCA_034769285.1. Classification (NCBI taxonomy): domain Eukaryota; kingdom Metazoa; phylum Chordata; class Actinopteri; order Lutjaniformes; family Lutjanidae; genus Lutjanus; species Lutjanus argentimaculatus. The sequence continues at coordinate 241,300 of JAWZSL010000061.1, read as the reverse complement.
AGATATTTAAGAGAAAAATTAAAAATGACCCTGGTGTTTTCATCCTAGGCCTGCCTTCCAGTGAGTTACATCTCCCCGCATCACAGTACAAACCTCTTGAGAAGCTCCTTTTGATTGCCTGTAAGTGCATCCTGCACAAATGGATTAAAGCTTCCCCACCGGGTGTTACCTTGTGGTACAGAGAGATTTTTAACACCTTACCCCATGAAAGATTACAAGCAGTTTTAAGGGAGAAAGAGGAGCTGTTTGTGAATGTATGGTCACCTTTCCTTGATCATTTACCAACAGACTTGAGAAATTTAATTTTAAAAGGAAGGCCCTTTTTTGAATGGCAGACACCTCGCATGGCCCTAGCTAGGGGACTCCAATGATATTGTTATCTATGACTGATTGCTCCAAACTGCCACGAATAGTTTGTTTAGCTGGTATATTCATATGATGTATGTTTTCCTGTTTGGTTGTTGTTGTTTTTTTTTAATTAATTTATAAATTTTTTTTTTTTCTGTTTTCTTTAAGCATATAATGTTTTAATATGTCCTATTGTTGTCATTTAATTTTACACAAGTATCGCCAATATTTCTTATTATTGTCAAAGTCTTATTTGTTTTATTCATGTCCTTATTTATTTTCCTCATTTTCCTCTGTTGATGTACTATATGGCTGTCTGGGGTGGGGGTATTGTATGTTGTTATGTTGTTCTGTTTGTTTGAATCAATAAAAAAGTTTATTAAAAAAAAAAGAAATGCATTTGCAGGTATAAAATAAGACAATGATATACTTTCCTCAGTACACTAACTTGGAACAACCGCCACAGTGTGACGTGCATGCATGAGTGTCTGGGGCGACGAATAATGGCCCGTTGTGATCAGTCCAGACCTCACATGTGATAATAGCCGAAAGAGTTGTCTTTGTTCAAATGGAAACGTTTTTGTCTTAAGGGTGTATTAAAATGCTGATTTTGATAATTAAAAGTTAAGAAATATATGTTCTCCCAGTCATTTAGGGTGGGCTAAATGTACAAGTGGGTGGGCCCAGGCCCATCAGGCCCACCTGTAATGCAGAGCCTGCAGGAGACCTGTCTCCTCGTAAGAAATTTTTTTCTTTTTGTTTTCTCCTGGTAAATCCGCCATCGTGCTGCCACTGCTTCTGCTCCTGGTGCACCTGCTTCTTAAAGGTGATGAGGGCTGGCTTTGTGATCAGTTTATTCCATGCTTGGCCCAAACTCACCTGTGAATTCATCAAGGTATTTGGGCGCAGCTGATGAGTGTATCCTGCTGTGCACTGCCGGCACAAGGTGCAGGACAGGACAGGATATCCCTGTACCCCTGACGCAAGGCAGCAAAGGTTAATTTGGACACACCTTGAACAAATTAGCCATGCAACACAGTTGAATATCAAACATTCTCCCTGAGGGAATTAAGGCTGGAAAAAAAATAAAATGGATGAACTGCAAGTGCTCGCTAGGATCCAGAAGGAGTACAAAGGGTGCAGTATCATGTGTTTCACTGAAATGTGGTTACATTAACAGATACCGGATTCAAATGTTAGAATCCCCGGCCTGCTCACAATTCAAGCGGACAGAGACACCACCGTGAGCGGTAAGAGGAAAGGAGGGGGGCTTGCCAGACTTGTGAACTCCAGATGGTGCAAACCAGGATACATCTCTGTAAAACAGCGTGTCTGCAGCCTGAACAACAAGCTGATCACCATCGGACTTTGTCCTTACCATCTGTAAAGGGAGTTTACTAGTGCCATCGCCATCATTGTTTACATTTCTCAATTGGGGAACGTGGAGGTGGCATGTGACGTCATCCAATCAGTTACTGCAGGACTACATACAAAACACCCAGATGCCCTTCATCACAATCCATGCCTCTCTCTCTGCTTTATGAAAATAATAACGATGCATACTGTGACAGTTTGACTTGTACTTTTTGCTTGAGTTATTGCTATTATTATGAAGGGTGGTAGCCAGGTCTCTCTCCTGGCATTTCGGGTTAAAGTTTAGTTTGTCAGTTTTTTTCTTTAAGTTTAAAGCAAACTGCACAAAGGATGCACATACATAAAGATTTGACACCCTATACATTGAACGTCACACACCATGAAACACACAACTCAACACATATATGTTTGCAAAAACCAAAGTGGAGGTGATGTGTAAAACTGAAGACTGATAATCAAGAATACATAAACTGGAAACATGCGTAGACAGTCTGCAGTGTGGACAATATGAATGGCCATGGTCATCATGGGCTGTAAAAGTGGGCATTTTTTCCATTTTGTCTTGGATTCACATCATCTTCATAAATGTCAAAGCAGAGACAGAATGACAACTCAATAATCTGCATTATACAGTGTTTTAAGAAGCAAATAAATAAATGAATTTGAAGATAATAAAGCACTGACTGAAAACTAGTGTAACAGAAAGGTCATTTCCTGATGTCCTACTTGATTCCTGGAGCTTTGTCCACAAAGACAGCAATGCAGAGATGTACTCCTGCATTTATTATGCAGTTTGATAAATGAATACACACAGTATGAAATGAGGAAAACACTGAGATGTATATATGTAGATCCTACATGGACTTACTGACATTAACACAGAGATTATCCTATGAACTTTTTACTATTGACTGCTATCAGTGCACTGAGTTGCCGTTCAGGCATAGTACAGGAACATTTTATATGACCTGCAGTAGAAAGAGATTTAAATCTTCAGTTGCCAAACTAGTGATGATTGTCAATATTTCACCACTTCAAGTAATGAGTCAAGAGAGTTTAGTAAAATCAGCTTGAAATATTTTCCCAGAAATGATCATTCTGAAAGCTGATCGAAACCAGCTGTAAAAGAAAGCATAGATGAATGGATTGAGCATTGAGTTTAGAAAAGGAGGTTGCGCTTCAACAATGGGATTGTCAGTGGAGTGCTAGACCCAAAATCCAGTAAGCATATTCCAAAAGAGTTGAAAGGGTAGAGCCCAAAACTGCAATCCGTACAGGCAACATGGATTATGCAATTGCAAAACATGCTGAAGCTAATCATGGTTCACCTTCTTCATTGAGGTTCTGTGGGATTGAGAAAATCACTATACCCACTCGAGGAGGAGATGTCCTGAAGAAACTGGCCCAAAGAGAAATGTTTTGGATATACACACTCATGGTACCAAATGGACTTAACCCGAATACCCTTCATCCATTCACCCTGTAAGGACTCATTAAGTCCTTAAAGGGTGAGAGCTGTAAATTTAATTACACACTGAAAAAAAACTTTTATAAGTCTTTTTTTTTTATTTCAACATTAACATATAAAGGAAAAACTTCCCCAAAGTGTTTTGCTATAGCATGATTGCAGCCAAAATGCTGCTCAATAGAAGAACGGGCGAGGACTCGTTGAGTCCTTGCAGGGTGTAAGGGTTAATGATGATTTTAGTCTAAAATGTTTTTTGAGTTAGAATTTAATTTTTGTGTGTGTGTGTGTGTGTGTGTGTGTGGAGTTCGTGTTTGTTTATTGCAAGAAGTCCAGGAAACAATCTATTTCTAATTGAAGTATTTAATGGGCATTGGCAGAATAGAAATGCATGTACATGGATCTTTCTTTGATCAGAAACCACAGTCCACGAGCAGCTAGCTGCAAGTAGTTAGCTGTAGCCACTTCCTAAAGAAAGAGTGTCTAACTTAACGTTACACAGTATTTTAAATGAAAATGTGCGATTATCTAATTGGTCTATAGTGATGGGGAGGAGCCGCGGTTTAGACTTAGCTCTCCCTTCGTTGGTCCATGGCCTGGTCCGAGTTTCTTGACACTTGTTTCTTCCAATCCAGGGTGACAGCGCCCTGAAATGTAAAACAGCTAGACGCCTTGTACCTTTCACCTAAATTTGATATTCTGAACAGCTAGTGTGTGCGTGTTGATGTCTAGGGTTGATATGGCGACCTAATGTGATACTTGTCTGGCCTATTGCCTAATGTTCCATTTTTAACAGATTGGTTGGGGAAGTATCTTGGAGTCTTCCTGTGTATGTTGTGTCAGATTGCCTATCGTCTGTCCATCGTCTGTCTTTTTTATCTTAAGTGTCTAAGACATCTGCCAACGGTCATGAACTTCTGCCAAGTTTCGTTAGTTCATAAGTTCAACACTATGTTGTAACTTGAGTGTTGCAAGATTTAAGTGTTTGTGCATAAAATTGAGAAGTTCAATACTTGTATTACTTGCATTGCCAATCTGTGTGAATGAGCATAATGCAGGCCATAAAATATGTAATCCTGACATGTGTTTTTCATGTAAGGTACAGTTTCAATATTGAAAGATGACCAGTAATAATGCTTTGTGAAACATAATGTTATATGGAAGGGGGTCATCTGTAATTGATACCTGTATTTTAAAGCATGGAAAAAGAAAAGTGTTTGGTCCCTGAATAATTGGGTCCAGCCTCCATATGAAGCTTAGCGAAAGTTCAGTCAGGAAGACTATCTCTTTGCGCATGCCCTCTATGTCATAATCAATTTCCTGCTATCCTTATGCTCCACTACTCATCATCCTTCTCATCCAATCACAATCTGCCTCCCTCTCTCTTTTAACCAATCAGTCATCAGCTGTCATATTTAAAAGTGCTCTCTCTCTGCTGTCATTCAGCCGTGAAGTTTGACGTGTTGCTGTCTTACCTATATGGCGTTTATGCTGCTACTCTTTTACTGCCTCCTCGCTGCTCGCCAAAGCATGTCGGATTACGACTCCGATCCTCTGCTTGAGGATTTAAAAAGGTTTTACATGAGGAAAGGTTAGCTGCTTCCACTTTAAAATCTTACGATTTTGCTTGGGGTACTTTTGCAGCTTTTGTACCTCTCTGAATATTGAAACCTGTCCTTATTAAAACCATCTGTGCTTCATCACTTATTGTACAGACGTCCTCATTTTAAGCCTCAGTACATCCGCAGCTTGCTTGCAGGGATTCAATTTAATGTCAGATGTTTTGATCTCTCTTTCCCCTGTCTTTTTGCTAACCCATCAATTAAATTACTAATCAAAGGGATTTCTAATGCTTCCCTCCAGTGCATGATAACAGATGCCCCATCACTCTTTCCATATTGCACAACATGATAGCCATTCTTTGTAGGGGTTTGTTTTCCCCTTATATTGATACTCTTCTCATCAATGTGTTTTACTGGCCTTTTATGGGTTTTTGAGAATCAGCGAATTCACTTCCTCCTCTAATTTATTTGATACCGCTAAAGACATCTCTTTTTCTGATCTGACCTTCCACCCTAGCCATTATAGTTTATTTCTTAAACACTCTAAGGCAAAGGAGGCATGTTCTATTGTCATCGTTTGCACCGATTCCCCCTTTGCCCTAGAAAGCCATGATTAGATATATACGCCTGAAATCCTCTTTTAATTCATCACCTCTCTTTCTAACCCCAGGCAATAATCCCTTGTCAAAAAATCTGGTTTGTTCATCATTTAAAAAGTTCTCCTCCAGTCCAATCTCTCACCTCAACAATATTCAGGCCACTCATGTAGGATAGGTGCTGCCACTTCAACCGCCATGCAAGGCGTCTCGTCAGCTTCCCTTCAGCAACTGGGACACTGGTCTTCTTCAGTTTACTCCTCCTACATTCATCCAGACCCCGCCTCCATACTGGCGGCTCAAAGATCTCTGAAACCTTGATCCTCGTAAGTCATGCATATCTCTGGTGGTAGTTCTCAAGCTCCTTAGTTTCACAGTGTCTGTCTCATTATCTGTTTCCCCTGCATCATATCGGCCGTTTCCCCTGCATCATTTCGGCCTTTTCCCCTGCATCAAATTTAAGCATTTCCCCTGCATCAATGTTAGCATGTCCCCTGCATCCTATCGCGATTTTCCCTGCATCGTTTGGCTATTTCCCCTGCATCATCATTAGCCATTTCCCCTGCATTATATGGCTTTTTCCCCTGCATCATATTAGCCATTTCCCCTGCAATGGCAATTTCCCCTGCATCATATGGCCATCTCCCCTGCATCATATGGCTATTACCCCTGCATCATACAAGCCATCTCCCCTGCATCATATGGCTATTTCCCCTGCATCATACAAGCCATCTCCCCTGCATCATATGGCTATTTCCCCTGCATTGCAGCCATCTCCCCTGCATCATGGCTATTTCCCCTGCATCACTGTTATCCTTTCCCCTGCATTTCTGGCCATTTCCCTGCTTCACCATTTAGCCATTTTCACCTGCATATTCTGGCTATTTCCTTTGCATCTTTGTTTGCATTCCTCTGCATCTCCTAAACAGTCCGTTGCACAGGGCTATTTCTCTAGAATCACATCGCACTCTGACCCCTTCAGCACTTGCATTCTATCACATCGCTATGGGCTCTATTCATATGTTTGCATTTCATTGTTCTCTTTTATTATGCTATGAACGAAGTCTTCATAATCGCTGTTTTGCTCTTCCTCTGCCGATTTAGTGCCGCTTAATCAGGTATGGTATACCTTTATTTTGGGGGGAAGTCTTTACATCTTCTTTACATAATCCATCAAGCTGCTTCCTAAGATGACCTACTTTAGCGCCAAAGACTACTTTTCTGTGCACAGTAAATTTGATCTCATTTCAACCTGTCTTCTCTTTTTATTCTATTAGTCTATCCTGATTGAAATGAAGCTTAGCGAAAGTTCTATCTATCGAAAGAACTATCTCTTTGCGCATGCCCTCTATGTCATAATCAATTTCCTGCTATCCTTATGCTCCACTACTCATCATCCTTCTCATCCAATCACAAACTGTCACCCTCTCTCTTTTAACCAATCAGTCATCAGCTGTCATATTTAAAAGTGCTCTCTCTCTCTGCTGTCATTCAGCTGTCATTCAGCCGTGAAGTTTGTTCAGTCCACCTCCACCCCTTCACCACCTCAATCAGGACTCTACCCACCTTCCATCAACCTTCAACCAAGTGCTACTACACGAAGCATCATTCCTCTTCACCACCACCAGTGTCTAGGCTCCGGGGGAAGTCTTCTTTACATCGGAAGCATCTAATCCATCTAGCTGCTTCCTAAGATGATCTACTTCCGTGGGGTCTAAGCGCCAAAGACTACTTTTCTGTGCACAATAAATTTGTTCTCATATCATACCTGTCTTTCTCTTTTATTCTATTAGTCTTTCCTGATTGAACTGTGTTTTCTGTGCCCTTGTATATATCACCACATTGGACCTGCACAGTTTTACAAACGCTCTGATTAAGGCTTTGTGGCGAAACGCGTAAGCTTTTGCTTTTTGTGATGTGAGCTAAATAAACAATGGAAAAGTGAGTATTTTGTCCTCCCTGACTTGAAGACTTGAGATGTGCTACCCTTTCAACTCTTTTGGCTTAAGCATTGAATTTGACCATCCAAGACACCTTAATGCAGAAATCACAGAATCTGGCATTTTGTAAATGGACAAATGGTCAAAGGACATGCAGAAAAAGAAAGGAGTCAAACAGACCAGAAAAACTCCCATCACAATAGCCAGAGTTCTGGTGGTCTTTCTCCCCATCTTACTTTCAGAATTTGTGCTCTGACAGGTTGTGTTCTGGATGCTGCGTGTCTGTCTCTGTGCCACAATCAAAATCTTTAGGTAGATGGCACACATTATGGAAGCTGGGAAGTAAAAACCCAAAACCTCAAATAATCAAAAAAATATGATGCTAATTACAGTTAAACCAGAAACTATCCAGCTCACCAGAATCATCAATAACACGGACATTTATTTTAGTTCTGTACCTCAGAGGCTGACACATAGCATAATATCTGTCAACAGAAATAAAGCACAAGTTCCAAACTGAAGACGAACACAGAGAGATATCATAAAGGTCTCGTATCCAACAAGAGCTTATTACAGCAGGCACTGTGCCAAAAGGCGAAACTAAAACCCCAACAAGCAGGTCAGCTACAGCAAGAGAGAGGATGAGGAAGTTTGTAGGAGTGTGGAGCTGTTTGAAGTAAATAATGGAGGTTATTACAAGAAGGTTCCCACATATTATAAGAAATGATAAAGACCAGAAGAAAATATATGATAAATATGTGGTGGTGACTGGTGACGTGACAAGTACATTTCCTGATACAGAACATCAAATGTTACAGATCAAGTACAGATAGTAGAAGACAGTCATGTAATAAGAACCCCAGAGAGGCTGGAGACCAGCTGTGCCGTAGTCTGTGATCTGACGTTATTGCTAAATGTGCAACTGTTTGTAACAAAGAGTGATATTCAAATGTTCAAGTATAAACTGCAGTGTAACTAATTTCTCTTCAGTCTCATGTGCTTCTTCCCCAGACATACATGGAGGTTCTTGTTTCCAAGCAAGAAATAATAATTTGGAAAAAGAGGCAAAGACAGATATTGAGTATTTAGTTGCTCTTCACTTCACCTTGACTAGATGCACTTGTTTCACCAATTTGTAGAGGGGCCCTTATTATTTTAGTTCATTGTGTGCTTACATGTCACATAAATATGAATTAATTTGTGCTTAATCAAGTTACCACAAACTAATCGCTACAGAAATGATGCAGAGTTAATGGGTTAGTGTGTGGGGTCACTATGAACATAAAGCTCTTTTATTACCTCAGGAACCCATCCAACAGGGTTACTCAACTTGCTTTGCCCAGGGGCCACTTTGGCAAAATGACAGGAGGCCAGGGGCCAGTTAATGAACAAACATTAGTAATATTACTTATCATGTAAAATGAATAAATATTATATAACTCATCTTTCTTTGACAGATTTTATTTTCATGTTAACTGAATTATTAACTTAACCTATTAACTAAATTAACTTGGTGGGAGACTTGATGGACAAATGAGATATTTTACTGCTTTTAAAAACAGCAATCATATTTTCATTGTGCTTTTATAACATTTTAAACAGGTTACAACATGAAAAATAACTTGAAACTCTTCCATCCAATCAGAGACAGAAAGAGCAGCATGTTTAAGCTTATAATGTAATACACATTTATGGGATCAGAATTATTCTCATTTCTGTGTAACTTTTTCTCCTCTTCAGCTAATAATTACACTTTTCACAGCATGAAAGTCCATCATGTAAATCAACGTGTTCTCAGTTACTAACAGCCTGATTTAGGCCATCATCCACAATTGGCACATCTGTCTTTCCTGGAAAAAAAAAAAAAAAGTGTGACTCAATTGATTTTTCATTGTGACTGAGAAAATGGTTGGAGGGCCACCTTTAGGGGCTCAGATTTGGCCTGCTACCTGCAAGTTGAGTATCACTGCCCTTCAAGGATAATTCAGCCCTGCCTGAACTGACACATAAAAGCTTTTGTGATTAGAGAAGTTTTTGATGCCAACTTTGTCTCACATTGTTTTCCTTTGCCTTCAAATGTAATCATTTAACAAGGTTGTAATGTGGGTAAAGTGATAGGTCACTGATTCTATCACAGCAGAGGTGAGATGTGTAAAAGTCAGACTGAAGACTGATAATTGAGAATGCATAAAATGAAAAGGGATATAAAAATCTTCAAAATTAAAAATAAAAACCCTGCCTGCACAGTTATCAAAATTTATTTCATTGTGAAAGTGTCTTACAAAGGCAAGTCAGGTGTCCACTAATAATGACTCGATGTTGTTAAGACACAAACTGAGGTGTGGAAAACATACAGTAAACGGCCATGGTCGTCATGAGCCACAGAAGTGGACATTTTCTCTGCTTAGTCTTTGATTCACAGCATCTTCATAAATGTCAAAGCAGAGACAGAATGAGAACTTATTAACTCAAATTAAAGTTATTCTACTGTAAATTATGCAAAAGTCTACATCCATAAACTTGTTATCTGAACAGACACATTAGAAATCCACTATTCATTAACTCTTTCTGTGCCAGGAAAAGTAGATATTATCCTCCTTCATTATAATCTACACAATGTTATAGAAAACAAATACTTAATTTTCTTTCCATCTGCAGCCAAAACAAATGATGTAATATGCAGCATCTATGATTGAATACATATTATAAGAAATGAGGAAAACAATAAGATGAGGGGATCCTGTGTTTATTTACAGACATTAAGATTAAGATTATTGTGTGTCCTGTTTACTATGTACTTTGTTTTACTATGTACTATCTGTGCACTGAGTTGTACATACAGATACTTTTTGCATAGTTTTTCAGAGGCAAAAGAGTGATGATTACCAGCAAGTAATGAGTCAAGAGAGCTTAGAATGAGTAAAATCACCTTGAAATATTTTCCCAGAAATGATCATTCTGAAAGCTGATCGAAACCAGCTGTAAAAGAAACCATAGATGAATGGATTGAGCATTGAATTTAACCATCCAAGCCACTTAAATGCAGAACGCATAGCAACTGGTATTTTGTAATGAAGGAAAAGTATTAAGGTCCAGCAAAGAAAGTGAGGAGTCCAGCAGATCAGAAAAACTCCCATCACAATAGCCAGAGTTTTGGTCGCCTTTTTCTCCATCTTACTTTCAGACTTTGTCCTCTGACAGGTTGTGTTCTGGATGCTGCGTGCCTGTCTCTGTGCCACTGTCAAAATCTTTAGGTAGATGATAGACATTATGATAGCTGGGGGATAAAAACAAAAAATATCTTTATCACCTACAAATGAAATGCTAAGAACAGCTACAGTCCAGCTCACCAGGATCATGATCACAGTAACATGGACATTTATTTTAGTTCTGTAGCTCAGAGGCTGACACACAGCATAATATCTGTCAACAGAAATAAAGCACAAGTTCCAAACAGAAGATGAGCACAGATAGAGCTCAATTTCATTTTGTACCCAACAAGAGCTTATTGTAGTTGGTATCATGCCAAAGGGCAAAAGTAAAACCCCAACAAGCAGGTCAGCTACAGCGAGAGAGAGGACGAGGCAGTTTGTAGGAGTGTGGAGCTGTTTGAAGTAAATAATGGAGGTTATTACAAGAAGGTTTCCACATATTATAAGAAATGATAAAAAAAAGAGGGAAATGTATAATAACGACAATGTGGCGGTGGTGACTGCTTTTGCGTCAGGTGCATTTGTTGATATAAAACAGAGAACTTTGTCCTCAAAATTCAATCCATCAGAGCCGTTGACAAAAAAGTTAGGTTCCATGAATTAATGATCATATGTCGTGAGATAACATTTGCAACAACATGGCTAAAATAAAAAGAAATAATGGTAAATCGTTTTCTGTAGAGAGACATTTTCAGTTAATGTTAGTGCTCTGTGTGTTTCACACCATGCCAGTTTGGTTTGTGCATCTGCACTAATGGGAGCCCTTGGTGTGTGAAAGTGAGCAGTTTATTGGATCAGAGTTATTATTTTGTGCTAATTAACATATTCTGGTCAAGGGAGCCTCTGAAAGTGGTACTCTGTGGAGTACAATTTAGTATTACACTTCCTTTTTACATCCCCCCCTCTGCCAACCCGACGTCGGCGTGTGACGTCATTCACTCCGCTGTAGCCCGTCTCCAGACACAACACCGTGCACAACAGTGCATTCATCACCATCTTGGATGACTTTAATCATGTCACCATGGCAACAACACTTCCAAACTTCAAACAGTATGTGGATTGTCCTACCAGAGAGGAGAGAACCCTGGACTTACTGTATGCTAATGCTAAAGAGGCATACAGCTGCTCCCCCCTCCCCCCTCTAGGTAGGTCAGATCATATCCTGGTACACCTCAGCCCATGTTATGTGCCTTTGGTGAAGAGTCAGCCTGCAACCATGAGGACAGTCAGGAGATGGTCAGAGGAGGCTTATGAGACACCCCCCCCTGACTCTTCTGCTGTCATCAACAACCACCACCCACACCACTGTCCCCTGCCTTATGGCCTGCCATTGTACTGCGACAGCTCGCCTCTCACCTCTTCCTCCCCTGGTTGCACTCTTCACCCTGAAGACAGCTGATGAGACTTCACTTAAACAAGGCTGCAGGCCCTGATGGTGTCAGCCTCAAGGTGCTCAAAGCCTGTGCCCCCCAGCTCTGTGGAGTACTTCAGCATGTCTTCAACATGAGCCTGAGTCTCCAGAGGGTCCCTGTGCTGTGGAAGACATCCTGCCTCGTTCCTGTGCCAAAGATGCCACAGCCCAGTGACTCCAAGGACTACAGACCAGTGGCATTGACATCCCACATCATGAAGACCCTAGACAGACTCATCCTGGATCAACTCCGACCCCTGGTCAAGCCACTTCTGGACCCCCTATAGTTTGCCCATCAGCCCCGACTTGGAGTTGAGGACGCCATCATCTACCTGCTCAACCGTGTCTACGCCCACCTGGACAAGCCGGCGAGCACTGTGAGGGTTATGTTTTTTGACTTCTCCAGTGCATTCAACACCATCCGTCCAGCCCTACTGGGTGACAAGCTGACAGCAATGCAGATGGATGCCCCCCTAGTGTCCTGGATTGTCGACTATCTGACGGGCAGACCACAGTACGTGCGCCTGCAACACTGTGTGTCAGACAGAGTGGTCAGCAACACAAGGCCCCGCAGGGGACTGTCTTCTCTCCCTTCCTCTTCACCCTCTACACCATGGACTTCAGCTATTGCACAGAGACCTGTCATCTTCAGAAGTTTTCTGATGACTCTGCCATAGTTGGATGTATCAACAGGGGTCAACAAGGGTGATGAGGATGAGTACAGGGCTACTGTGGACAACTTTGTCACATGGTGTGAGCGGAACCATCTGCAGCTCAATGTGGCTAAAACAAAGGAACTGGTTGTAGACATGAGGAGGTCCAAGGCACCAGTGACCCCTGTTTCCATCCAGGGGTCAGCGTGGACATTGTGGATGACTACAAGTACCCGGGGGTACATATTGATAATAAACTGGACTGGACTAAGAACACCAATGCCCTGTACAGGAAGGGCCAGAGTCGTCTCTATTTTCTGAGGCGACTGAGGTCCTTCAACATCTGCCGGAGTCTGTGGTGGCCAGTGCTATCCTCTATGCAGTTGTATGCTGGGTCAGCAGGCTGAAGGAGGCGGATGCCAACAGACTTAATAAACTGATCCGCAAGGCCAGTGATGTTGTCAGGGTGGAGCTGGACTCTCTGATGGCAGTGTCGGAGAAGAGGATGCTGACTAAGTTGCATGTCATCTTGGATAGTGTCTCCCACCCACTCCATGACATGCTGGTTAAACACAGGAGCACATTCAGTGAGAGACTGATTCCTCCAAAATGTACAACAGAGCGCTACAGGAAGTCATTCCTACCTGTGGCCATCAAGCTCTACAACTCTTCTCTTGGTGTCTGTCACTCCAAGTAAATAGACTGATTTGGACTCATGTTAACAGTGCTACAAGTTACTCTTTAGTTATATGTACAGTATATATATGTACCACTGCTGTATATATTTGTACATATTGCTATATATATTATGCTGTACATATTTTTAATTTTTAATATTTATTTTTATTTCTTAAAGTTTTATCTCTACATAATATTTCTATCTTAAATTCTATATTTATATTTCTATATGTTATATATATACTTTTACTTATATTCTAGTCTTTCTTAAATGGGTGCAACTGTAACACCAACAATTTCCCCCCGGGGATCATTAAAGTATTTCTGATTCTGATTCTGATTCCATAAACTTGGAGAACTCATAAGAGAGCAATTAAAATAAAAACACAAACTTAGTTACTAAAAGTGTAGGCTTTTACCATCACCATAATGCAACTCCAACCTCGTCTCTTAAAGCTGTGTATAGACAGCATGATAGCATGATGTGCCACAGTCCAGTTTTGTATACATGTGATACCTCAATACTTCCCATTAACTAGAGAGAAGACCCATAGTCAGGCAACCTTCTCCGTCATGATCACAAAAATAAATGCTTAGTTAGCTGTGAAACAGTCACAGTTTGGGTACACTTAGGCAACAAAACTACTTGGATGTGGTTTTGGAAAAGATCATGTTTTGATTAAAATAAGTCAATGAAACAATTGGGAAATGAATTTCATATGCCACAATCCATTTTTGAGATTCCTCCAGAGTTGCAGTTATATAAAAATTAACACGTTCCTTTGCCAATTTGACTGATGAATTACCCATGGAATCTATGTTTTCCTTCAGGAAAAGTCAACAATACACAATATTTTATGTATAATTTCTGGGTTGTGGTGGCAGCGCAGTGGAAAAAAGCCACTGCCACAGTCGTGAACCTGTTGTGACGGTTGTTTAAGGGCAGGACTCTGGTGACAGTGGCACCTGCCAGAGCCCACATTGAATGAGGAGAACCAGGCAGAATCTCCGATTCCATCCACACTGTTCAGGTGCTGCCTGCTTATTAAGTGGTATGCAACGCGATTGCTGGTAAATGGGGTGTGATGTGCCTGTATCAGTTTTATGCTGAATTAAATGAGTTCTGCCCAGGTCAGAGGGGGATGTTGCAAAAACTGACCAGAACTCATACAGCAACTCCCATAGCTGCTCTTGCTGCTCTTGCTGCTTTGCGGACAGCCTGTCCCTGTTATTCTTCAGCACTGATTTGACTGAGCCCTCTTGAGTGGGTGGGTTCTGTGAAACGCCACTCACAACTGCATCGTTAGTCGCCAGTTTGTCAGTCAGGTTCAGTTGGAGCTCTGGGCCAAATTGTTGTGGTAGACGTTCCTGTGAGGAGACTGCACCTATGAACACGGGTACCAAACCTGACTGGTCTCTGTCCCGAACAATATCCACACATGGGAGATATGTCGGTTACTGTGAGTAGACTTCTGTCCCAATGGAGAGAGGTCATGGAACCTGAGCAGCTATTACATCTGGTGGTCCATGTTGAACAGCGTGCTCAGCTGGAAAACCGGGGGGCCCTAGGCATGGCTCTGCCAGACTTGACGTGGCGTCGGCATCAGGTAGCAGCATGTATGATGTGCTGGGTGCCTGGACAAATATCGATAAGTCATTATCACATATCAGCAGTAGCGGAGGACCATCCATGAATGTCGCTGTCCTCTGTGCTACATTTAGTATAGCACTATTATTCTTCATGAAGTCAAAACCCAGCAGATACTGCTCATAAATTTTAGCCAGTTACCAACACAACATAAGGGACAAACTCTTCACCCATCTTGATGTTGAATGTACAATGGCCCAGCATAGCTCATATGTCTCTGTTCACTGTGATGAGGGGCCACGCAACACAGCACCACTAGAGGCCCTCTGGGTGTATGTCTGGACATATGATATGTCACCATAGAACCCAAGTGAACTAGTGCACCTGCTGACTTGCCATTTACCAGACACTGCACCCATGACACTTTTGGGTAATATCTTAGACCTGGCGCAAAACTCTTGCACTGGTGGCGCAGGTGGATTTGCTGTCTCACACCAGTGCAAATGCCATTTTTGCCACATCTGCAAGATATCATATGCACTTGCACCTGGTGTGTGCAGCTATGGAAGAGAGGTATAAAACTGAAGGCAAAACCAAGGCGTGGCCCGGGGCATTTTCTATCTTGTGCTCGGTGCACTGGAGTTAAAACTTGCACAATAGACCTGCTAAAACCTGGTTGAAGTCTGTGGCGCAATAGGTCTGAATGCACAAGATAGCACCTGAGACATTTGGCAGAAACACACGCACACGTCTCCACAATCACAAAACACCGTCAATTATGTTAAGTATTTTCCCCACACAGGATTGTGGATTAGTAAAGTGTCCTTTGAATATATTATCTATCAGCAATAAAGTGTAAATATTGAAGTTAAAAGCGTGGGGGTGTGTGTCCCACACTTGGCTGAAGCACACACATATGTTTTCCACAATCCAAAAACACCATCCATTAATGTTAAACAGCATGCGGGTGCGTGTGTATGCATCTTTAAGGTTAATCTCACTAAAGAGGAAAAAGGAATTATTATTATACTTATAGAGCCTAATAAATCTCATCAGACCTGGAAAGTGTGCAATGGACAGGATCACAGCTGTCAGATCATCTTTATCAGATGAGTCAGCATGACAGCTGGAGCAGCTGTAGTGTTTGCATCTGCGTGTTTATCAGGATCCAGAAAAACAAGGATTAAACAACTATGGTCTTGAACATACAAAATGATCAAGACGTTATATCTGACCATGAGACCAGCCCGACTCGGAGAGAAAAAAGTACTTGTTCTTCTGTCAGAGCTGATTGGATATACCTGTGCATAGTTTTGTGCACTTCAAACTTCAGAACACTCTCTGATTCTCTTTCCTACACCCACAGTAGTGTTAGTGGGACAGAGGAACGTGTGTGGTAGGAGGAAATGAAGATGAGGAGGAAGAGTAGAAGAAGGAGGAGCATGGATAGTCTTGTAACTGCTCCTCAATTGGCTCAGGTGGCCACCTGGGGCGTGTTAAGATGGCAGCTTATTGCTTCCAAAACAAAATTAAATTAAAGATGCAAGCAGCGTTGAACGGGCCCTCACATCCCTGTGCAACTCGGGGGCCTGTGGCACCCACGACCATGTTGCTGGACACTGACTGCTCCATGAGGCGCTGAATTTTCACATGCATTAGACACCGTAGGAAGGAATTCAATGTCACTTCCTGCCACCACTAGGTGGTGCTATGACTATGTCTCCTGATTGTAGCAACTTAATTTTTCATGGTGAGACATCAGAATTCAACGCCATGCCATGATCACACCATTCATTGCTGACCAAATCTTTTAATAACTTCTGATCACAAAGTAATCTAGATGGCATACTCTTGTTTTGAAGTCAATAGGATTATTTCTGTAGGAAGAGTTTGTTAAAATACGACACATGAGAAATGCCAAAATTGACTGACCAGATTTGAAGTGGTTTTGATCAATGTGATTGGAGCAGCACCAAAGTGTAAAACATGTCATTTCCTGTTGCCAGGAGATGGTGCTATGACTATCACAATTTTTTTTCAAGCAGATGTGTTCAGGGCAGGAGTATTATCAATCATGTCAAGTTTGTTGCAGATTGGACCTTTCATATATATATCACACAAGTTCTCATTTAAACATAGAAATAGGTACAAGAAATATTTAATTTTATAATATGCAAAGTGGCAACTGCCCTGTGACCCCAGATCCTTTGCCTTCAGGTTCACTGTGTTGTATTTTTGCTGTTTTGATTAACTGGAAATTTGTTGAGCATAATATTGAACTGAAATTATCAGGGCCACAGCCAGTGCCAGAGATGTATTAGGTCTTTTTCTGTCTGTGTGAGAATTAAACACCTTCTGTGTAGAAGTATTCACTTTATATATTAAGTACATCAATTGCATGTCAACTATTGCCAGATCTGTACAGCGAGCATGTAAAGGTTGGGGAGAAGAGTGTGGCCTTGCTCACACCAAGTGAGGAGAAGTACAGGTAATAGAAGACAGTTATGTTAAGAGAATCCAAGAGACCAGCTGTGCTGTAACCTGTGTTCTGACCTTGTTGCTAAACGTGCAACTGTTTGTAACAAAGAGTGATATTCAAATGTTCAAGTATAAACTGCAGTGTAACTAATTTATCTTCAGTCTCATGTGCTTCTTCCCCAGACATATATGGAGGTTCTTGTTTCCAAGCAAGAAATAATCATTTAGAATAAGAGACACTGACTAGATGCGCTTGTTTCACCATCTTGTAGAGGGGCCCTTATTATTTCAGTTTATCTTGTGCTTACATGTCACATAAATCTGAATTAATTTGTGCTTAATCAAGTTACCACATACTAATTGCGACAGAAATTATGCTAAGTGAATGGGTAAGTTTGTGGGGTCAAGCTCATTTTTGCCTCAGGAACCCCTTCAATAGGTTTACTCAGCTTGCATTGCCCAGGGGCCACTTTTGCAAAATTAGAGGAGGCCAAGGGCCAGTTAATAAACAAACACTAATAATAACATTACTTATCAGATAAAATGGAATAAACATTCAAAGGTCTACAACTCATATTTCTTTGAAAGATTTTATTTTCATGTTAACTGACTTATTAAGTTAACTTATTAACTAACTTAACTTGGTGCAAGAATTGCCAGACAAATGAGAGATTTTACTTCATTGAAAATTGGCAACTACATTTTAGTTGTGCTTTGGTAACATTTGAAACATGTTACAACATTAAACATAACTGGAACCTCTTCCATCCTACCAGGATCAGCATATTTAAGCTCTTTATGTAATACATATTTATGGAATCAGAAACTCCTATAGGCTAATAATTGCACTTTTCACAGCCCAAAAGACCATCATGCAAATCAGCTGTTACTAACAGCCTAATTTAGACCATCAGCCAAAATTGTCATATGTGTCCGTCCTTCCTGGGAAAAAAGTGTGAATCAATTGATTTTCACTGTGAATGAGAAAATCATTTAGGGGTCACCTGGCAGCCTCTTGGGGATCAGATGTGGCCTCAAGCTGAGCATCGCTGCTCTACAAAGATAATTCGGCCCTGCCTGAACTGACACATAAAAGATTTGAGATTAAAGTCGTTTTTGATCGCAACTTTCTGGTTCACATAATTTTCCATTGCATTAAAATGTAAGCATTCAACAACTCGGTTGAAATGTGTGTGCATTGATTGGTCACTTATTATACCACAGCAGAAGTGAGATGTATAAGACTAAAGACGGATAATTGAGAATGGATAAAATGAAAACGTATATACAGTCTTAAAATTATAAAACAACCCTGCTCGCACTGTTTTGTCAGTTTGATTCATTGTGAAGCTGTCTCACAAAGGCAAGCTGAGTGTCCACTAATAATGACTCAGTGTTAAGACACAAACTACAGTGTGGACATTATAAATGGCCATGACCATCATGGGCAGTAAAAGCAGAAAATGCTTCGTCTGAATTCTTTGTCTTGGATTCACAATATCTTCGCGAGTGTCAAAGCAGAGACAGAATGAGAACTTATTATCTTGCACGTAAAAGTGATTCTTCTGTAAATGATGCTAAAGTGCACATCCATAAATGTGTTATCTGAACAGTCAAAAGTAATCCACCATTCTGTACTTCACTTATTTTTGTGCTGGCAAAACTAGAAGTTTTCTTTCACCATTATAATCTAGGAGATGTTATGGACAATGTGCAGCTTGTTGAAAACTGTTTTATAGACATCCTGCTTTATTTAATATAATTTGCAATCATGAAAGTTCAAGCAGCAAAATCAAATGATGAAGGTACTGATGAAAAACTACAGTAAGGGAAAGATCATTTAAACATCAACTAATTAATGAATTAATAATAATTAATAAATTAATAATTAATTAACTTATTCCTAAAGATTTATGCACAGAGAGAACTTTAGAGCTGTCTGCCTTTGTCTCCATCTTACTTTCAGACTTTGAGCTCTGACGGGTTGTGTTCTGGATGCTGCGTGCCTGTCTCTGTGCCACCATCAAAATCTTTAGGTAGATGGCACACATTATGATAGCTGGGAGATGAAAACCGAAAACATCTGCTAAACCAAAAATTGAGAGGACAAGAGCAGATACAGTCCAGCTCACCAGGATCATGATCATAAGAACACGGACATTTATTTTAGTTCTGTATGTCAGAGGCTGACACACAGCATAATATCTGTCAACAGAAATAAAGCACAAGTTCCAAACAGATGATGAGCACAAGTAGAGATCAAATGAGCTTTGTACTGAACATGAGTTTCTCGTAGCTGGTATCATTCCATAAGACAAAAGTAAAACCCCAACAAGCAGGTCAGCTACAGCGAGAGAGAGGATGAAGAAGTTTGTAGGAGTGTGAAGCTGTTTGAAGTAAATGATGGAGGTTATTACAAGAAGGTTCCCACATATTATAACTAATGATAATGAGCCAACAAAAATATATAATAAATACTTGATGGTGGTGACTGCTGATGTGCCAGATAAACTGGATGATAAAATACAGATAGTTTTGTCCTCAGAAACATCATCAGACCTGTTGACAGAAAAGTTAGATTCCATGCAGAAATGTTCATTAATAGTGAGGTAGTATTTACAATAACAGACCTTAAATGAAGAAAATTAAGAGTATCTAGTTTTCTGTGGAGAAAGATCTGCAGTCACATTTAGTGGTCTGTGTTTCACACCATGTCTACTTGTTTTGTGCATCTGCACTGATGGGAGCCCTTTGTTTGTGCCACTGAGCAGTATATTTGAATCAGAGTTGTTCATCTGGGTTCATTAACATATTATGGTCAAGGGAGTGTCTTAAAGGGGTACTCAGTAAAGCACAATTCAGTATTGCACTTCTGTGAACTTGTACAACTCATAAAGGACAAATTAAAATAAGAAACTCGAGCAACAGAGGATGAGATTTCCTGACTTTTAGTTCCAGAAAATTCTGGGTCATTTCCATAATGCAGCCCAGTCCTGGTCTCTTAAATTGGCTTCTAAATTACACCACTTTACACTTTCAAATTACGTGATTGCATACGCCAAAGTACAATTTTGTGTCCATGTAATAGGCCAATTCTTCCTATTAACTTCTGTGGAGAGCTGATCCTTGGTCAGGTGACCTTTGTTGCCATAGTGACAAAAATCAACACTTGTGAAACTGTTCCAGTTCGGGTAGGTTAAAGCAACCAAACATACTTGGTTAGGTTTTGTAAAAGCCTGAAGATTGGTCCTGAAGAAGGTCGATAGACCGAAACGTTGACCCAATAAAAAGAGCTTCAAGTGAGTGCGGGAGCAAGTGTTGATTTTTTATGTTGAATCTGACTGGGGATCTGTTCCCAGCACCACCACTAAGGAGAGTGTGCATGCTGATTGAGCCTTGATAATAGGTTTTGTAAAAGACCATGGTTTGGGTAAAAATAAGTATAACACTGCAACATGGCCACCGTTTTCTGAGGTGTAGGCACAAAAAAACTACTTGCTTAGGTTTCAGATAAGACCATGTCAGGGGAAGGATAACTACGTTACATATGTCACCTGACGTCACTGAAGCGGCTGGTGACACAATGGTCATGTGACGCACAGACGTCACCTGTCAATGACGCAGCTCGCAACACTGAAATCACAAGACAAAAGCCACATGATAACAGAATTCACTTTTCTAGTGACTTCACATTGAAGTCACTAGAAAAGGAAAATGTGTCGCTTTGAACCGCAAACGAACACCCTCCCCATCTGTACGAGTCACTGGGTGGCAGTGACAAATCATTGGTATGTGATGAGTTGGGAGTGACACCTGGCTGGAACTTGAGCTTTCCAAATATATGTCACATGAGCGCTCACTTAAACGTAGTTGTGTGCATAGCATACTTGTACCCTTGTACAACAACACGTTATTTCGTTTTTCTAGTTTTGGTTTTATTTTGAAAAACGAATGAACGAATGATACATATACATACACATGATTATAATAGTTCCCCTTTAACTGAAATTGTATTTTATGGCAATTGAAGATATATATATTTTTTGTTAGTTTGTTTAAATGATCAGGACTATGAGCCTCTGAAAAAGCTGCTCAATATAGCGCAACCTAGTGTTGTATTTCAGTATAGCTTGAGAACTCACAAGGGACACATTGAAACACAAACTTTTAGTTCCTAGAATGGATCAAGCTCTAAACATGCTGGACCTTTCAGTTCCCATAATGCAAATCAGTAGTGTCTTTATGTCTCACACCCAAAAACAAACAAAAATAACAATTACGACATGTCAGTGTTATTTTATTAAACTCTGCAAATCTCCCTCCAGAGCTTCACAGGATATCACAAAGCTGCTCTCACAGGCCATATCGTTCTCCTCATGATAAGAAAACTGAACTCCTTGTGTAAAATTGGGGGTAGGCCTCTAGAAAATAACTATAGTTATTGTTGGGTAGCCTGTTTTCTGACCTTGCTAATAAATATGCACCTGTTTGTAACAAAGAGTGATATTCAAATATTCAAATATAAGCTGCAATGTAACCAATTTCTCTGCCAGTTATTATTATTATTATTATTATTATTATTATTATTATTATTATTATTATTATTTATAACACACAAATGATGTACAGAGAATAGATAAGTGTGTGGGGTCCGTATGCTCATTTTAAAGCTCATTTTTGCCCCAGGAACCCCTCCAAAGAGAATTCTGCCCTGCCTGAACTGACCCATAAAATGTTTGTGTGTAAGATTAAAGTAGATTTCGATGGGAACTTTCTGTCTCACATAATTTTCCAAGGTATTATAATGTCAGCATTCAACAAACATGTTGTAATGTGGGTGCATTGATTGGTCATTGAGAATGCATAAACTGGAAACATGCATAGACAGTCTTCAGATTTTAAAACCCTGTTTGCACTGTTTTGTAAATTGTATCCTTATAAAAACTGTCTCACAAAAGCAAGCCACTAATAATGACTTAGTTAGTTCTGTCAAGACACAAACTGCAGTGTGGACAATATGAATGGCCATGGTCATCATGGGCTGTAAAAGTGGACATTTTCTCCGTTTTGTCTTGGATTCACACCATCTTCATAAATGTCAAAGCAGAGACAGAATGACAACTCATTAATTTGCATAATATAGTGTTTTAAGAAGCAAATACATAAATCAATTTGAAGATAATAAAGCACTGACTGAAAATTAGTGTAACAGAAAGGTCATTTCCTGATGTCCTACTTGATTCCTGGAGCTTTTGTCCACAAAGACAGCAATGCAGAGATGTACTCCTGCATTTATTATGCAGTTTGATAAATGAATACACACAGACATGGACTTACTGACATTAACACAGAGATTATCCTATGAGCTTTTTTACTATTGACTGCTATCAGTGCACTGAGTTGCAGTTTAGGCATAGTACAGGAACATTTTATATGACCTGCAGTAGAAAGAGATTTAAATCTTCAGTTGCCAAACTAGTGATGATTGCCAATATTTCAGCACTTCAAGTAATGAGTCAAGAGAGTTTAGTAAAATCAGCTTGAGATATTTTCTCAGAAATGATCATTCAGAGACAGAAAGAGCAGCATGTTTAAGCTTATAATGTTATACACATTTATGGGATCAGAATTATTCTCATTTCTGTGTAACTTTTCCTCCTCTTCAGCTAATAATTACACTTTTCACAGCATGAAAGTCCATCATGTAAATCAACGTGTTCTCAGTTACTAACAGCCAAATTTAGGCCATCATCCACAATTGGCACATCTGTCTTTCCTAGAAAAAAAACAAGTGTGAATCAATTGATTTTTCATTGTGACTGAGAAAATGGTCGGAGGGCCACCCTTTTTTGTGATTAGAGAAGTTTTTGATGCCAACTTTGTCTCACATTGTTTTCCTTTGCCTTCAAATGTAATCATTTAACAAGGTTGTAATGTGGGTAAAGTGATAGGTCACTGATTCTATCACAGCAGAGGTGAGATGTGTGTAAAAGTCAGACTGAAGACTGATAATTGAGAATGCATAAAATGAAAAGGGATATAAAAATCTTCAAAATTAAAAATAAAAACCCTGCCTGTACAGTTATCTAAATTTATTTCATTGTGAAATTGTCTCACAAAGGCAAGTCAGGTGTCCACTAATAATGACTCGATGTTGTTAAGACACAAACTGCAATGTGGAAAACATACAGTAAATGGCCATGTTCGTCATGAGCCACAAAAGTGGACATTTTCTCTGCTTAGTCTTTGATTCACAGCATCTTCATAAATGTCAAAGCAGAGACAGAATGAGAACTTATTAACTCAAATTAAAAAGTTATTCTACTGTAGATTATGCTAAAATCTACATTAATAAACTTATTATCTGAACACACACACAAGAAATCCACTATTCATTAACTCTTAACAAATACTTAATTTTCTTTCCATCTGCAGCCAAAACAAATGATGTAATTATGCAGCATCTATGATTCAATACATATTGTAAGAAATGAGGAAAACAATAAGATGAGGGGATCTTGTGTTTATTTACAGACATTAAAATTAAGATTATTGTGTGTGCTGTTTACTATGTACTGCTATCTGTGCACTGAGTTGTACATACAGATACTCTATGCATAGTTTTTCAGAGGCAAAAGAGTGATGATTATCAGCAAGTAATGAGTCAAGAGAGCTTAGAATGAGTAAAATCACCTTGAAATATTTTCCCAGAAATGATCATTCTGAAAGCTGATCGAAACCAGCTGTAAAAGAAACCATAGATGAATGGATTGAGCAGGGAATTTGACCATCCAAGAAACCTAAGTGCAAAAAATGTTGTAACTGATATTTTTATCATCTTCCTAATGTACAAGGCCCAATAAATATAGAAAGGAGTCCAACTGATCAGAAAAACTCCCATCACAATAGCCAGAGTTTTGGTGGCCTTTCTCTCCATCTTAATTTCAGACTTTGTGCTCTGACAGGTTGTGTTCTGGATGCTGCGTGCCTGTCTCTGTGCCACAATCAAAATCTTTAGGTAGATGGCACACATTATGATAGCTGGGAGGTAAAAAGAAATAATATCTTGTACACCACTAAATGAGAAGCTAAGAACATATAAAGTCCAGCTCAGCAGGATCATGATCACAATAACACGGACATTTATTTTAGTTCTGTACTTCAGAGGCTGACACACAGCATAATATCTGTCAACAGAAATAAAGCACAAGCTCAGAACAGAAGATGAGCACAGATAGATATCAAAAGCCGCTACTGCCAAACAAGACCTTCGATTAACTGGTATCACTGTAAAAAACAAAAGTAAAACCCCAACAAGCAGGTCAGCTACAGCGAGAGAGAGGATGAGGAAGTTTGTAGGAGTGTGGAGCTGTTTGAAGTAAATGATGGAAGTTATTACAAGAAGGTTCCCACATATTATAAGAGATGATAAAAAGCTAAAAATAACAAATAACAAATACTTGTTGGTGATGGTTGTTTCATAACAGAGACCTTTTCCCTCAAAAACATCATCAGGCCTGTTGACAGAAAAGTTAGAGTCCATGCATAAATGATTATCAATAGTGAAGTAATATTTGCATTAATATGCCTTAAATCAAGAAAATTAGTAGCATGTAGTTTACTGTAGAGAGATACAGTATTTTCAGTTCATGTTAGTGCTCTGTTCGTTTCACACCATGCTGATTTGTTTTGTGAATCTGGACCGATGGGAGCCTTTGGTCTGTGCCACTGAGCAGTATATTCAGATAAGTTATTCTTCGGGGCTCATTAGCATGTCATAGTCAAGGGAGTCTCTTAAAGGGGAACTCTATGCAGTAGAAGTCAGTATTGAACTTTGAGAAAGATTAAAATAAAAAAACAGATCCAAGATAAGAGCCAAGATATTCTGACTTTGAATTCTAAATATGCTGGGTCATACACATAATGCAACTCCATCCTCATCTGCTTAATCTGCATACAAATGACAAAACTTTATACTTTCAAATTGTGTGATTACATACACCAAAATACAATTTTGCATACATGCAGTACAGCAAGTCTTCCCATTAACTTCTGGGGAGAGAATATCCATAGTCAGGTGATCTTCATCACCACTGTAACAAATTAAATGCTTATTTAACATGAAACAGATGCAGTTTGGGTAGGTTTTGGCAACCAAAGTACCTGGTTAGGTTTTGAAAAAGATCATGGTTTGGGTTAAAACCAGTATGGCAAACAAGTTGGAAATAAATTGAATATATTGCAGCCCCACTTTTAAAGATTTCTTCAGGTTCACATTCAGCAAACCTTCATGTCCTGATTTGCCTGAGGAATCACCTGCAGAATGCATGTTTTCCCTTTGAGCCTTCAAAACAGGACAGCAATGTCTTTTACTTATCATTTCTTATCTAATTTACAAAACTTATCATTGGAGACTCTGAGGTCAGCATGAGTGTGGGAGTTTGGTGTGGCTGTGACAGCAGAGCATTCGATTAAAACTTTAGAAGGGGTCTTGTTGGGCCTCAATCTGTGCTGAACAAGATCTTATTCAATTCAAGGTGGTGCAACGCCTTCATATCCCAAAAGTCAAATTGTTGCCAGTTGTAAATCTTACCTGTGAAAGATGAAGATCATGGCCATGTCCTGATTTGTACAGTTATTGGAGTTCAGTCAGGTTTTTCAAAATGGGTGTTATGATAACTATTTTTGGCCTAGCAGGAGAGAGACAATAATCATCTCTCTGGAATTGAACTCAATATAAGTAAGGGCTCTATCTATTTCTTTTAACATTTTTATTGCTTTTTTTTTTCAATTTAAAGAGGTGTAACGATATGGGTGCAAGTCACATATGCATCTTTCTATATCTTCCCACACTTCCCAGCACCCCTTTCCCACCTTCATCCATCCAATAATTGTTAGGATTAATAGGTTACACTGGTACTTTATAATAAAGGAAATATATTAAAGTAGCAAAGGAAGAGCAAAATCAATTAAAACTGCAAGCAGCGTTGAATAGGCCCTTGCACCCCTGTGCCACTCGGGGCTTGTGGCGCCTGCGACCATGTCACAGGATGCCGACTGGTCCACAAGGTGCTGAATTTTCACATGCATAAGACACCGCAGGAATGAATTCAATGTCACTTCCTGCCGCCACTAGGTGGTGCTATGACTGTGTCTTCTGATTGTTGTGTAGATGTCCTCAGGGTGCAACTATTATCAAACATGTCAAGTTTGGTGCACATCAGATCATTTACCCGAAAATTATGTTTCTTGGCGAGACATCAGAATGCCACGCCACAGCCATGCTGTTCATCGCTGACCAAATCTTCTAATAAATTTTGATCATAAAGTAGTCTAGATGGCACACACTTATTTTGAAGTCAATCAGATTATTTCTGCAGGAGGAGTTCGTTAAAATGACCACAAAATTCAAAAGGGCCGACTTCCTGGTGGGTTTAGCCTAGGGGTATTCAACTAAAATTCAAAGAGGTCCAGTTAGAGAAAATTTCCGAAAGCAAAGGTCCGGAACATCATAATGTCTAACTTGTGTTATGATTTAGTGTGATATGTCCTTAATTAGCCTAGTAGTTGTATCAACGTCTGCATGTGATCAACATCTGACTGTCAAACCAAATAAAGAAAGAACGATTCAAAAACATTTTGACAATATTTATTGTCACTTAACATTGAACTATACAGATATGCATTTAAAAATAGAATAGAGAAAATAAATGAAATAGTTTTTGAAAAATTGTGCACCATAAAATAAAGTGCTTACAGCTTGAATTTTCCTTTTCTTTGTTAACTGTTTCACATCTTGACTTAAAAGTCTCAACTAGGGCTGCAGCTATCGATTCTTTTAGTAATCGAGTAATCTATCGAGTAATCGGATAAGAAATATTGCACGTTTTGCATTTTTTTCTATTACATTACTTTTGCTTTGTCCAATAGCAATGGTAATATACAAAATATAAATTCCAGGTCCATATGGCGATCCTTGGTTTGGCCTATGGGTCCAAGAGACTTTTTTGTGTGTTTGGATGTGATACATTTTTGTGCTTGTCGGTGAAACGTGTCCGGGGGGTGCTCTTTAAAGGCCATGGTCAAGCCATTTGGCCACACACATCAACGAAACTCATATCATATGATCTGGCCTAGGCTGTCAAAGAACATGTGAAGTTTCAGGCAGATTTAACCAAGTACACTGAAGTTAAGGTCACTTCCTGTGTTTTGGCAAAATGTCGACTTTCGCTGTGCTCTCAGAGCAACACCGTTTGATGATATATCATGATCTTAACAACATAGAATTACCAAGGTCGGAAGACCTGTCTGACCAGAATGGAGTTGGATATGGTCAACGTGCTGGGAGCAGCACCTCAGAGTCTAAAACATGTAATTTCCTGTTGCCAGTAGGTGGCGCTATGACAATCATGGAATATTGTCATGTAGATGTGTTCAGGGCGGGACTATTATCAAACACATGAAGTTTGGTGCAGATCAGACCATTTATGCTAAAGTTATAGCAATTTCATGGTCATGGTGAGACATCAATATTCGATGCCATGCCACGGCCACACCCTTTAACGACAGGGAAATCTTTTGATAACTTTTGATTACAAAGTAGTCTAGATTTACACGATTGTGAAGTCTTTATGATTAATCCTGTAGGAGCAGTTTCTGAAAATAGGACATGTGGAAAACACCAAAAATGACCACAAAATCCAAAATGGCCGACTTCCTGTTGGGTTTAGGTTATAGGTTCCCGAGGACTTTTTTGTGCATCTGGGCATGATCTATGTGTGTACCGATTTTCGTGCATTTTGGTGAAGTGTGTTGGTAATGGCGATGTTTAGAGGGCATAGCCAAATGACTTGGCCATGCCCATCAATGAAAAAACCATGTGACATGTAAATTTTCACCAACACTGATGTGTGTGCCAAATTTGATGAGTTTTTGATCATGTTTAAGCCCCCAGAAATGCAAATCATTTTTTGAGTAATCTGAGCAAAAACAATCGGGCCCTCACACCGGAGGTGCCCTAATGAAATTTGACCTACAAATGACTTTTGTGAAACTGCAATTATATTGTGGAAGAATAAAAGCCTTTGCTTTTCCTGTATAACAACTACATGATAACTATTTCCGAGGTGATGAGGGGGAGAAGAGTGAGGCCTTGCTCACATCAAGTGTTACAGATCAAGTACAGATAGTAGAAGGCAGTTATGTTATAAGAACCCCAGACCCTCTGAGCTTGTTGCTAAACATGCAACTGTTTGTAACAAAGAGTGATATTCAAATGTTCAAGTATAAACTGCAGTTTAAATAATTTCTCTTCAGTCTCATGTGCTTCTTCCCCAGACGTACATGGAGGTTCTTGTTTCCAAGCAAAAATAAATAATAATTTGGAAGAAGAGACAAAGACAGATATTTTGTCTGAGTATTTAGTTGGTCTTCACTTCACCCTAAAAAGGTACATTTGTTTCACCAATTTGTAGAGGGGCCCTTATTATTTTAGTTCATCTTGTGCTTACATGTCACATAAATTTGAATTAATTTGTGCTTAATCAAGATACCACATACTAATTGCTTCAGAAATGATGTACAGTGAATGGGTTAGTGTGTGGGGCCAGTATGACCGTAAAGCTCTTTTATTGCCCCAGGAACCCCTCCAACGGGGTAACTCAACTTGCTTTGTCCAGGAGCCACTTTTGCTAAATGACAGGAGGCCAGGGGCCAGTTAATGAGCAGACAATAATAAAATTCCTTATCAGATCAAATGAATAAACATTAAAAGGCCCATGACTGATCTTTCTTTGAACGTTTTTATTTTCATATTAACTGAATTGTTAACTTAACCTATTAACTAAGTTAACTTGGTGCAAGAACTGACAGACAAATCAGATATATTACTGCTTTCAAAATCAATTAAATTTTAGTTGTGCTTTTGTAACATTTGAAATAAGTTACGACATGAATCATAACTGGAACCTCTTCCATCCTACCAGGGACAGAAAGAGCAGCATATTTAAGCTCTTTATCTAACACAAATTTATATGATCAGAATTATTCTCATTTCCGTGTAACGTTTCCTCCTCTTCAGCTAATAATTACACTTTTCACAACCTGAAATGCCATCATGCAAATCAGCCTTCTGTCTGTGACTAACAGCCTCATTTAGACCATCAACCACAATTGGAATATCTGTTCCTCCTTCCTGAGAAAAAAGTGTCAATGAATTGATTTTCATTGTGACTGAGAAAATGGTCAGAAAGCCACTTGGCAGCCTTTTGAGGGCCAGATTTGTCCTGCTAGTCGCAAGTTGAGAATCACTACCCTTCAAGGATAATTCATCCCTGCCTGGACTGACACATAAAAGCTTTTGCAATTAGAGAAGTTTTTTATGCCAAACAATTTTCCACTGCCTTCAAATGTAATCAAACAATAACTATATTGTAATGTGAGCAAAGTGATTGGTCACTGATTATACCACAGCAGAGGTGAGATGTGTGAAAGTCAGACTGAAGACTGATGATTTAAAATTTCAAAAAAACATAAAATGAAAATGTATATACAATCTTCAAAACTAGAAATAAAAACCCCGCCTGTACAGTTATTGTTGTTTCCATCTGCAGCCAAAACATGCAGCATCTATGATTGAATACATGTCGTAAGAAATGAGGAA
This sequence comes from Lutjanus argentimaculatus, assembly GCA_034769285.1. Lineage (NCBI taxonomy): Eukaryota > Metazoa > Chordata > Actinopteri > Lutjaniformes > Lutjanidae > Lutjanus > Lutjanus argentimaculatus. Next base: position 211,334 of record JAWZSL010000061.1, on the reverse strand, counting down.
AACAATAAGATGAGGGGATCCAGTGTTCATTAATAGACATTAAAGTTAAGATTATTGTGTGTGTGCTGTTTACTATGTACTGCTATCTGTAGTTGACTTGAACATACAGATACTTTATGCATAGTACAGTATTTTTTATGATCTCTGGTAGAAAGAGTTTTTCAGAAGTGAATAAGTGATGATTACCAGCAAGTAATGACTCAAGAGAGCTTAGAATGAGTAAAATCACTTTGAAATATTTTCCCAGAAATGATCATTCTGAAAGCTGATCGAAACCAGCTGTAAAAGAAACCATAGATGAATGGATTGAACATTGAATTTATCCAGCCAAGCCACCTAAATGTGACAATCATAACAGATGGTATTTTGTAATGAAGTAAACCGACTAAGCTCCAACAAAGAAAGTAAGGAGTCCAACAGATCAGAAAAACTCCCATCACAATAGCCAGAGTTTTTGTGGCCTTTCTCTCCATCTTACTTTCAGACTTTGTGCTCTGACAGGTTGTGTTCTGGATGCTGCGTGCCTGTCTCTTTGCAATCATCAAAATCCTTAGGTAGATGATAGACATTATGATAGCTGGGGGATAAAAACAAAAAATTTCTCTATAACCTACAAATGAATTGCTAAGAAGAGCTACAGTCCAGCTCAGCAGGATCATGATCACAGTAACACGGACATTTATCTTAGTTCTGTACCTCAGAGGCTGACACACAGCATAATATCTGTCAACAGAAATAAAGCACAAGTTCCAAACAGAGGATGAGCACAGATAGAGCTCAATATCATTTTGTACCCAACAAAAGCTTACTCTAGTCGGTATCATTCCATAAGGCAAAATTAAAACCCCAACAAGCAGGTCAGCTACAGCGAGAGAGAGGATGAGGAAGTTTGTAGGAGTGTGGAGCTGTTTGAAGTAAATAATGGAGGTTATTACAAGAAAGTTGCCACACATTATAAGAAATGATAAAGAACAGAAGAAAACATATAATAACATTAATGTGGTGGTGGTGGTGGTGGTGAGTGGTTGATTGTCAGGTCCAGTTGGTACAACACAGAGAATTTTCTCATAAAAATTCAATCCATCAGAGCTGTTGGTGAAAAAGTTAAGTTCCATGACATCACATGTAGTGAGATAACATTTGCTACAACATGTCTGAAATTAAAAAAAACAATAATGGTAACTAGTTTTCTATAGAAAGACATTTTCAGTTAATGTTAGCGCTTTGTGTGTTTCACACTATGCCAGCTTGCTTTGTGCATCTGTACTGATGGGAGCCCTTGGTGTGTGAAAGTGAGCAGTATATTGGATCAGAGTTGTTATCTTGTGCTCATTAGCATATCATTGTCAAGGGAGCCTCTGAAAGTGGTACTCTGTGGAGTACAATTTAGTATTGCACTTCCATAAACTTGAAGAACTCATAAGAGAGCAATTAAAATAAGAACACAAACTTTTAGTTACTGAAAGTGTTGGCTTTTATCATTAATGAAACTCCAACCTTGTCTCTTAAATCTGTGTATAGACAGCATGATAGCATGATGTGCCACTGTCCAGTTTTGTATACATGTGATAGCTCAGTACTTCCCATTAACTTTTGTGGAAAAAAGATCTATAGTCAGGCAACCTTCACTGTTAATCTCACAAAATAAATGCTTAGTTAACGCTATGAAACAATCACAGTTTGGGTATGCTTAGGCAACAAAACTACTTGGTTAGGTTTTGTAAAAGATCATGGTTCGACTAAAATAAGTATATTAAACGATTTGGAAATAAATCCCATATGCCACAATCAATTTTTCAGATTTCTCCAGGATTGCAGTTATATTAAAATTAACATTCCTTTCCCAATTTGACTGATGAATCGCCCATGGAATCTATGTTTCCCTTCAGAAAAGGGGACAATACACAATATTTTATGTGTAATTTCTTGTCCAATTTACAAAAAAATTACATTTGTAGTTATTTGTATTACTCAGATTTGTTTATTCACCCCAAACAGCCAACCAAAAGCTAAGGAGCAACAGCTAGTTAGCAGCCTCTGACTGAACTTTGTACTCACCAGACTCCAGTTCTGTTAAGACTGTCCAGTCTCTCTTCTTTTTCCATCCATAAAGTAACTTTGAAGTACATTTCTCCCCCAGTCAGCGGTCAACATGAACAGTAACCCACAGTTCCAGTGTGAGTTGTTGCTGCAGACAGGTTGAGAAGCAAGAGTAGATAGATAGATAGATAGATAGATAGACAGATAGACAGATAGATAGATTAAAAGACAAAATACACAAAAATAAACAACATATACACAGCATGCACAAGCTCTGCCCAGTGGTAATGTAAATAAATAAATAAATAAATAGATAAATAAATAAATACAGTGCAAGTAGGCACTGAAGTTCAGTGGACCTTGGACATAGTCTGAAAGAATCTGGTGTAGGGCTACAGCTATCGATTCTTTTAGTAATCAAGTAATCTATCGATTATTCTGGCAAATATTCAGGGGACTGGTTTAGCAACATCTTTTTCTCCTTTAGTAATCAAATTTAATAATTTAGTATTTAGTGATCAAAAATACCAATAAGAAAACCATTCAAGTACAAACAAAGCAATAAAAATGTTGATTTTTCACAATAGGAAATACTTACATGCAAGATATTTATTTGTAAAGAGGTATTTTTACATGTTGGTATTAATGTGTAGCAGTATGGGACTGTAATGGTGCGGTGCCCTAATCAGTGCTGCAGTATCAGCCTGTCTCTGCTGGGGGCGCAGTCTATAAAGGTGGGTGGTTGTGCACTGGGAGCCCTCTTGCCTTGAAGCTCCTGGGTGCCCCGCCTCCCCTGGTCGCCACATCTGGTCGCCTCACCTGGTTGCCTCACGGCCGGGTCGCTCTGCTCGCCGTTCCCGGGCATGTTGCAGTAGCTGCGTGGTTCTGGGTGCTTTTTCTAAAGTTTTGCGGTCATCATCAAAATTGGCTTTTGTCCCTCATACAGTTCCTGGACTTGGGTCGTCCTTCTCCCTCGTCGGAGTCAGTCACAGGGCTGATGAGTGTTTCTCCCCTGTACCTCATCACGTGTGCTGCAGCGGGGGGTAATCAGCTGTTGATCTCTGCCATGGTTGTAATGGTGCTGTTGTGGCATGGAGTGCTCCTCTTCCTCACCTTCGTGACACTCATTCAATGCCTGACAGTATGTAGATGTGATGATGCCAAATTACCGGCGTAACTATTGTTTAGTCGAGCTATTGTTTAGCTATTGGCTGAGCTGCGGAGGAGGGTTTACTGAAGCTGAGCTGAATGAGGATGGCAGGCAGATCCGGAGAGTCCAAGGCTGGAAGGCTGGAGACCAGGGCTGACAGGGAGCAGACGGAACTGCAGGAAGAACACAAACAGCATAAATGAACGAAGGTGGTAAAGAGCACAATTTGTGAAAAAGGCTGGAAATGCAGACTGACTGAGTCAGGCACTACAATCTAGCAAGGTGTATGTGGCAGGGTTGGATCTTTATAGAGGTCTTAATGAAGGATGGGCTGCAGCTGGTGAAGCTCTGCTCCACCTCCGGCATACCTGTCTCCACTCAGGCAATCACACATACCATGGGCCCTATCTTACACCCGGCACAAGGCACAAGGCCCAGGCGCAATGGATTTAATATATTCAAGGTGTGTCCAAATCCTCTTTTGCCGTCTCCCCCCGGAGCTGCGAGTGATATTTTGCCCTGCCCTGCCCCCCTGCGCCACCGGCGCAAAGCGGCATACACCTATCACGTGTACCCAAGTGCCCTCATTAATTCACCGGCGAGTTTAGGCTGAACATGCAATAAACCAATCAGAAAGTCGGCTCTCATCATGTGTAAGAGGTAGGCACGCCAGCGGCGCAAGCAGTGCAAGCATGATGGCGGATTTACAAGGAGGAAATAAAGAGAAAAGATTGTCAAAGCAAGGAGACAGATCTCCTGGTTCGAGAAATGAAAGCGTGAGAGCGCGCAATATATGGAGACACGTCTCCAAAGCAGCTTCATGTGTACATAGTTTATTTTACATGAACACCTGCAAAAACCATTACAATAAGTAAACGGCAAATGTCATGCAAATATGTAACTGGTTAGTTTTACACTGAAGCACCTTGAAATTGTGTTGTATTTTATAATTAATAATTACCTCCCACCTAATCCTCATCACCTCCCATCCTCGCTCCTCTGTCCCGCTATGAAACAGTCAGAAAGAGTTTCTGAAGTTTGAAGTGCGCAAAATTACACACGAATATATCCAACCAGCTCTGTCGGAGGCACACATTCCTTTTTCTCTCTGGGTCAGACCGGACTCGTGGTTGTGAATTGTACATTTTGTATGTTATAGATCATAATTGTTTCATCCTTGTTTTTCTGGATCACAACAAACAGGCAGACACAAACAGCTGTCATGCTGACTCATCTGATAAAGATGATCTGACAGCCGTGATCACCTCCCGTGCACACTTTACAGGTCTGTTTAGATTTATTAGGCTTTATACTCATAAAATAATTTATTTTTCCTTATTAGTGAGTTTATCTTTAAAGACACACACCGCGCGCGCATGGCTATTTAACATTAATGAAATGTGTTCTGTGATTGTGGAGACGTGTGTGCGCCTCAGCCAAACGCAAGACACACGCGCATGCTGTTAACTTTAATATTTACACTTTATTGCTGATGGATAACATGTTCAAAGGACACTTTAACAATCGACTCTCCTGTGCGGAGAAAAGACTGAACGTTAATCAAGGTGTTTTGTGATTGTGGAGCCGTTGCGCAGGTGACTTTGCTATCTTACACCAGCGCAAGTGCCATTTTTGCCATGTCTGCAAGATAGCAAATGCACTTGCGCCCAGTCTGTGCTGCTGTGGGCGGGAGGTCTAAACATGAAGGCAAAACGAAGGCGTGGCCCGGCGCATTTGCTATCTTGTGATCGGCGCATTGGAGTAATTGCGCATTGCGCTTTAGACCAGCTAAAACAAAGTGTAAATACTGAAGTTAAAGGCGTGCGTGTCTCGCATTTGGCTGAGGCGCACACACGTCTCCACAATCACAGAACACCTTTCATAAGTGTTAAACAGCCGTGCGCGAGTGTGTCTTTTAAGATAAACTCACTAATAAGGAAAAAGAAATTATTTATAATTATAAAGCCTAATAAATCTAAACAGACCAGTAAAGTGCGCATGGCTGTCAGATCGTATTTATCAGATGAGTCAGCATGACAGCTGTTTGTGTCTGCCTGTTTGTTGTGATCCAGAAAAACAAGGATTAAACACTTATGATCTATGACATACAATATTTGACCGCACAGTCCTGCCCAGCCCAAAGAGAAAAAGGTATGTGTGCTTCAGACGGAGCTGGTTGGATATATCCGTGTGTAATTTTGCGCACTTCAGGTGCTAATGATTAATTATAAAATACAACACAATTTCAAGGTGCTTCAATGTAAAACATAACCAGTTTGCATGAAATTTGCGGTTCACTTATTGTAATGGTTTTTGCAGATGTTGATGTAAAATAAACTATGTACACATGAAGCTGCTTTGGAGACGTGTCTCCATATATTGCGTGCTCTCGTGCTTTCACTTCTCGAACCAGGAGATCTGTCTCCTCACTTTGAAAATCTTTTCTCTTTGTTTCCTCCTTATAAATCCGCCGTCATGCTTGCGCTGCCGGTGCACCTACCTCTTACAGGTGATGAGAGCTGACTTTCTGATTGGTTTATTGCATGTTCAGCCTAAACTCGCCGGTGAATTAATGAGGGCACTTGGGCACACCTGATAGGTTTATGCTGCTTTGCGCTGGTGGCGCAGTGGGCAGGGCAGGGCAAAATATCACTTGCACCCCTGGGAGGAGACAGCAAAGGAGGATCTGAACACACCTTGAATAAATTAAATCCATTGTGCTTCAGACCGGCGTAAGATAGGGCTCTAAGGCCCAAGTGCTTTTTACTCCAGTGCACCGAGCACAAGATAGCAAACGCGCCGGGCCACGCCTTTGTTTTGCCTTCATGTTTCGTCCTCCCGCCCACAGCGGATCAGACCCGGTGCAAGTGAGTTTGCTATCTTGCAAACATGGCAAAAACAGCACTTGCGCTGGGTGTAAGATAGCAAAGTCACTTGCGCTGGCGGCGCAACGGCATTGCGCCGGGTGTAATATAGGGCCCCATGAGTCTCTCGAATGTGGCCAGGCATTACAGAGCCCGAAAGGCATGAGTGTGAACTGCTTAGTCCTGAACCTGTCGTGAAGGTTGTTTTAGGGCAGGGTTAGGTGACAGTGGCACCTGCCAGTGCCAACTCCTTAGATCGAGTGAGGAGAACCAGGCAGAATCTCTGATTCCATCCAGTGCATGGTATATCCAACCAGCTCTGTCAGAAGTATACATACCTTTTTCCCTCTGGGTTGGGCCAGTCTCGCACAGTCAGATATAAAAGTAGATAACATGCTCTGCTCCTTAAAAATGGCATTGCGATTCATTTTTCCTCTCTACCAATTTCAATCATCACACATTTGTATCAGTTTTAACTGTCCCTATCCCTAATATGCTGCCATAAGTGCACTCTCATTGGTACAAATGAGTATTCCAGTTTTGAAGCCCTGATGTTTAAAACTGGTGGGTCTAGTCCAGCCCTCTGTGTTGTTGTTTATTGACCCCCTAGGCTGGATGCCATTTTTCTCTCAGAGTTTGTTGAGGTTATAGCTGGAGTTGTTGTAAATTATGACATATTTTAATTTCCGGTGATTTTTATTTTAATTTTTATTATTTTATTTTTATTTCTTAAAGTTTTATCTCTACATAATATTTCTATCTTAAAGTCTATATTTATATTTCTATATGTTATATATTTACTTTTACTTGTATTCTAGTCTTTCTTAAATGGGTGCAACTGTAACACCAACAATTTACCCCCAGGGATCATTAAAGTATTTCTGATTCTGATTCTGATTCTGATTCCATAAACTTGGAGAACTCATAAGAGAGCAATTAAAATAAGAACACAAACTTAGTTACTAAAAGTGTAGGCTTTTACCATCACCATAATGCAACTCCAACCTCTTCTCTTAAATCTGTGTATAGACAGCATGATAGCATGATCTCAGGAAAAGATTAAATCGAAAGCAACAGGACTTGTTAAAAGCCTTATTGAAGACGTTTCGCTTCTCATCCAAGAAGCTTCATCAGTTCATGCCTGTCAGACTAGTCAGAGTTAGTCTAACTAAATGGTGGTAGACTAGCTAGTCCACTCGCTACATTGAATGAGGAGAACCAGGCAGAATCTCCGATTCCATCCACACTGTTCAGGTGCTGCCTGCTTATTAAGTGGTATGCGACGCGGTTGCTGGTAAATGGGGTGTGATGTGCCTGTATCAGTTTCATGCTGAATTAAATGAGTTCTGCCCAGGTCAGAGGGGGATGTTGCAAAAACTGACCAGAACTCATACAGCAACTCCCATAGCTGCTCTTGCTGCTCTTGCTGCTTTGCGGACAGCCTGTCCCTGTTATTCTTCAGCACTGATTTGACAGAGCCCTCTTGAGTGGGTGGGTTCTGTGAAACGCCACTCACAACTGCATCATTAGTCGCCAGTTTGTCAGTCAGGTTCAGTTGGAGCTCTGGGCCAAATTGTTGTGGTAGACGTTCCTGTGAGGAGACTGCACCTATGAACATGGGTACCAAACCTGACTGGTCTCTGTCCCGAACAATATCCACACATGGGAGATGTGTCGGTTACTGTGAGTAGACTTCTGTCCCAGTGGAGAGAGGTCATGGAACCTGAGCAGCTATTACAACTGATGGTCCAGGTTGAACAGCGTGCTCAGCTGGAAAACCGGGGTGCACATGGCTCTGCCAGACTTGACGTGGCGTCAGCATCAGGTGGCAGCATGTATGATGTGCTGGGTGCCTGGACAAATATCGATAAGTCATTATCATATATTAGCAGTAGCGGAGGACCATCCATGAATGCCGCTGTCCTCTGTGCTTAATTTAGTATAGCACTATTATTTTTCATGAAGTCAAAACCCAGCAGATACTGCTCATAAATTTTAGCTAGTTACCCACACAACATAAGAGACAAACTTTTCACCCATCTTGATGTTGAATGTACAATGGCTCAGCATAGCTGATATGTCTCCATTCACTGTGATGAGGGGCCACGCAATAGAGCACCACTAGAGGCCCTCTGGGTGTATGTCTGGACATATGATATGTCACCATAGAACCCAAGTGAACTAGTGCACCTACTGACTTGCCATTTACCAGACACTGCACCCATGACACTTTTGGGTAATATCTTAGACCTGGCGCAAAACTCTTGGTGGCACAGGTGGATTTGCTGTCTCACACCAGTGCAAGTGCCATTTTTGCCACATCTGCAAGATATCATATGCACTTGCACCTGGTGTGTGCAGCTATGGAAGGGAGGTATAAAACTGAAGGCAAAACCAAGGCGTGGCCCAGGGCATTTTCTATCTTGTGCTCGGTGCACTGGAGTTAAAACTTGCACAATAGACCTGCTAAAACCTGGTTGAAGTCTGTGGCGCAATAGGTCTGAATGCACAAGATAGCACCTGACACATTTGGCGGAAACACACGCACACGTCTCCACAATCACAAAACACCATCAATTATGTTAAGTATTTTCCCCACACAGGATTGTGGATTAGTAAAGTGTCCTTTGAATATATTATCTATCAGCAATAAAGTGTAAATATTGAAGTTAAAAGCGTGGGGGTATGTATCCCACGCTTGGCTGAAGCACACACATGTCTCCACAATCCAAAAACACCATCCATTAATGTTAAACAGCATGCGGGCGCGTGTGTATGCGTCTTTAAGGTTAATCTCACTAAAGAGGAAAAAGGAATTATTATTATACTTATAGAGCCTAAAAAATCTCATCAGACCTGGAAAGTGTGCAATGGACAGGATCACAGCTGTCAGATCATCTTTATCAGATGAGTCAGCATGACAGCTGGAGCAGCTGTAGTGTTTGTGTAACGCCCTTTAGTTACACACACAGAGTAATCCCCAATTTTTCCAGTTTAACCATGTTAAACTATACCAGTTGAGATTATGTTGTATTGTGTTGTAGTTCCTTATTTTCACCAGCAGAGGGCACATCAGTCACACACACAGCGCCACTCGCGGTCTCAGTTCCCTTGTTCTTTTTTGCTCGTTTTTTCTCTCCTCCACTGATGCCGATGAGAACAGACAGGCTACAGCCAAGAGAGAACAATAAGTGTTAAAAAACTAAATGAAAGTGGATAAAAGCTATTTTTGTTGTAAGGTATCGATTCTGAGAAGTATCCACATTGTGAGGAGTTGTTTTCTTGGGTTGTGAACATCGCCGTTTATTCTGTTTTGTTGAGGGAAAACTCCGGTTGTTTTTTTTGATGTATGAATGATTCCGATGGCGAGCCAGAGCCGAACCAGTGAGACGTGGAGCAGGGAACCGACTTACATGCGTGGAGGGTGTAACAACGGGAACAGCTTCATCGAGCATCTGGAGAGATCACATCATATCACATCATACAGATAAGAGACAAAAATCACACTACCCGGGTAGATGAATGATATACACTGACTCTGGACAAACTGGACACTGACTGATTTGGACATCTGACTATTTTTTTTGGACTTATTCATTTACCATTTTGGCCCCCATTTGTCTATTTTTATTTGCACTTTGAATATTATATCTCTTTATTGTGAATTTGTTTTGTGGTTATTTACAGCTGAGGTTGTTATTGGTAAATTGATGGTGAATTCTGAGTGATAACTGTTTTTTTAAATACCAAGAAGAACACAGTCAGTCATAGCTGATCTATTTCATTTGTTGAAATTGAAGAGTGGCTTTCCTGCCAATAAATATATTCTTGTTACTTTTTTTTTTTTCAAACCGTTGTCCTTGTCACATATATCCTCCCTGAGCGAAACTATATCTTCTGATCTAGCCCAAATTACAGCAAGTGACATTTACTCTAATACATGTGCACTAGGCAATGTCACATAGAACGTGTTACATCAACATTTAGTGGCGAGCCAGCCAGGAGGATTAGTAACAGATAGACACGGTTTTAATACATTTTTTTGGCAGACATTTTACTTTTTCTCACTACTTTTATTTCATATCATTTTTTTAGTACAGAGATAAAGCAGACAAACATGGATATTGAACAAAAGTATGGTATCAATGCTGAGCAGTCCATTTGTATAATAGGGCTAACCAAAATTGACACTGATGCTGATATCATTGCTTCATTTGAGACGTATGGTACTGTAACTAAAGTAGTGCGGCTTCAAGCTACAGAAAAAAAGAATGCAGTCATTTTAGAGTTTGATGCAGATGTTGCAATGGTTGAGCTAAATCTTCCTCTTGAGATTCCAAACGTGAACAATCCTGCAGTGACATGGCAGGCAGATAGTATTGATGCACTCACACATACTATTAGCCCAGCTTTACACAGTAGCAGTGAGTCTTCTGATGATAGTGGTCATTCTGAACACAGCACCACACCCCTCATACAAAAATCAAAGGCCAAGAAGATTGACCTCTTGAAACTCAACTCTTCTCAACTTGACACCAAAACAGATGAAGAAGTGGCTCGACCTGTGGTACGTAAGAAGATGAAACAAGTTAAAACTCTGGATCTGGGAGATGATGATTTAAACCCATCTGATGTACAGCGCATTGTGGTTGAGCATGTAATTAAAAATGACCCTTCCACATCTCAGAGCGCATCCAAGTGGCTACGCCCTTTCTCAGGCAAAGTGCCAAAGCCTTCTGGAGAAACTGATTTTGAAACATGGTGCCTCCATGTAGAATTGATGTTCCAAGAGGGAGCTCCTTTGGATGTTCAACGTAGAAAAATTCTGGAGAGTCTGCTACCCACAGCCTCCAATGTTGTCAGACAACTGGGCTCCTCTGCTCATTCTAGAGAATATGTGAAGTTGTTGGACTCTGCTTATGGTCTGGTGGAGGATGGTGATGAAATCTTTGCAAGGTTTTTGAACACTCACCAAAACTCTGGTGAAAAGGCTTCAGAGTATTTACAGAGGCTTCAGGTGCTCCTCAGCACTGCTGTAAAGAGAAATGGGGTCAGTCAGTCATCAGCAAGCCATCACTTGCTGAAACAATTCAAACGTGGCTGTTGGGACCACAATCTCATCTTGCAGTTAGAACTGAAACAGGAGCAACACCTTGACTTTGCAGAACTACTCTTGCAGCTAAGGACAGAAGAGGATAGAAGAGCAACAAAGTTGGATCGAATGCACCGTCACTTTGGAGCCTCAAAACCAAAAGTCACTGCAAATGTGCATTCTGTACCTGACATTTCTCCTTATGGTGATCCAAGTCCAAGTGTTCTCCAGGCATACATCTCTGAGACAGAAAGTTTAAAGCAGCAGCTTGCTGAATTGAAACTGCAGCTCAGCACCAAGAAACCTAAGAAACAGAGGAAAATTGAGACAATGTTGTTGGACAAACCAAACCTGCCCACACCAAGAGCCGAGGCACAAGCTCATCAGGTAACACACAAACCTCAGCCTAGAGCTTGGTTCTGTTTCAGATGTGGCGAAGATGGCCACATAGCCAAAGTGTGTGAGAACCCAATCAACAAAGCTGCTGTGGACGGAAAATACAAAGAACTAAAAGCAAGACAAGATGAGTGGAAAGCAAAACAATACTTACCTTTAAACTGGACGGGCTCCCAGTAAAGGGACGTACTGGAGCCAAAGAGAGGGATGAGAGTCCCAAGATAAAACACAATGAAAAGAGAGTTAAATGTGAACACATACAAACCTCTGAGGATGAACTCCTTAATGGTTTAGTAGGCCCAAGATCAGTTGTTGTCGTTAACATTGAAGATGTACAGTGTAAAGCAATCCTTGATTCTGGTTCACAGGTTACAACCATTTCCAAGTCATTTCATGATACTTACCTGTCTTCTCTCTCAATTCTGCCCCTCAGAGACATCCTCGAAGTGGAGGGAGCAGGAGATCAAAATGTACCCTACCTGGGTTATGTAGAGACTAGCATACAGTTTCCAGAAAGCATCACAGGTAAAGCTGAGCTTGTTAGCACTCTAGCTCTTGTTGTCCCAGATTGTAGGTCCAATGCAGAGTGTCCCGCTCTTTTAGGCACTAACATTCCCCTGATTCGGGACATTTTCAGCACATGCCAGATCAAACAAGACAATGACATGGTGTGGAGGGTAAAGCTGCAATGTAAGAAGGCTGTTGTGATTCCAGCTGGTGAAAAGAGGGTTTTGAGTGGTTATGTAAGAAGGGTACCTACCAACGAGAGAGGCCCACTCTTAGTAGAGCCATCCACTCATTCTAGTTTACCCAGTGGGTTGTCTTTTTGTAGTTATGTCATGTCAAGCCCTCAGCAAACATGCTTCAAAGTCCCCATTCTGCTTAAAAACGAGACAGCACACAACATAACAGTTCCCCCAAGTCGTAGCATAGCAGAGCTTTCCATCCCCCACTCTCTCTCTCCTCTCTCCACCTCACCAGACAAAGCTGAAGAGAATCAGGTGCTACAACCCCGCAACAGCACATCTGGAGCAACTATGAGTCACACAAACCACACTGACACCATAACTTTTGACTTCGCTGATTCTCTACTCTCAGAGGAATGGAAAGAGCGGATCACAAAAACACTGAACTCCATCCCTGAAGTTTTTGCAAGAGGTGACCTTGACTATGGTCATACCACTACAGTCAAACACAAGATCCGTCTCTCTGATCCAACACCCTTCAAGCAGAGAGCAAGGCCCATTCACCCATCAGATTATGAAGCTGTGCGACTTCATCTCAAAGAACTTTTGGATGCTGGCATTATAAGAGAATCAGAACGCCCTTTTGCCTCACCGATAGTTGTCGTGAAGAAAAAGAATGGTGCCATCCGCTTATGCGTGGACTACAGAACAGGCTGAAGGAATTTGGTCTCAAATTATCCCCTGAAAAGTGCCGTTTTTTTCAAAAGTCAGTCAAATATTTAGGTCATGTAGTCTTGGAAAATGGAGTAGAGACAGACCCAGGGAAGATTACCCCTCTGACAACCTGGCCACGCCCAACCAACATCAGCGAGTTGAAATCCTTTTTAGGATTTACAGGATATTACAGAAGGTTTGTCAAGGATTATGCAAAAATTGCGAAACCTTTAAATGCCTTGACTGCTGGTTACCTTCCGCCTCGGAAGAAGTCCAAAAGTTCAAAGTTCTTCACAAACTCTGACCTGAAATGACCTTTCAATGAGCGATGGACCTCAGATTGTGAAGATGCATTCAAAACACTCATCGGAAAGTTGACGACTGCTCCAGTCCTTGGTTTCGCTGATTCCAGCAAGCCATACATGCTGCACACTGACGCCAGCCTGCATGGGCTCGGAGCAGCTCTATATCAGGAGCAAGACGGTGAGATGAGAGTAATTGCCTATGCGAGTCGAGGCTTGTCTAACTGCGAGCGGCGTTACCCCACTCACAAACTTGAATTTTTAGCGCTGAAATGGGCTGTCACTGATAAATTTTTCGATTACCTCTATGGTGCAGAGTTTACAGTCATGACGGATAACAATCCTCTGACCTATATTTTGACATCAGCCAAGCTCGACGCTGCAGGACACAGGTGGCTCGCTGCCTTGTCTAATTTCAACTTTAGTATACAGTATAGAGCTGGCAAAAGAAATGCTGATGCAGACGGTTTATCCAGACGTCCACATGATCAAGCTGAAGTCGACCAAAGCGCTCAAGTCGAGGACGACAGAGTGAAACAGTTCATTTCGAAGTTTGTGAATGAACCCAGTTTCCCTAAAGAAGCTTTCAAAGCTATCTGTGAAAGACACGAGCTCTATTGGTCTCCAGATGATGAAGAGGGCAGCCACTCACCTGTCTCAGTAGAGTGTCTTGCCATTGATGGGAATGCTATTCCAGCTGAATTTTCTCAGGCTGACCTGCTGCCTGGATCCAGCACCCTACCTCAGATGTCGCAGCAGGATTGGGCTGCAGAACAGAGAAACGATCCTAAGATCGGTAGAGTCATTGACATTGTTAACATGGGGAAACGTCTCTCTTACCGGATTCGTCAACGAGAGGATCGAGAAGTTCAACTCATGCTTCGAGTGTTTGATCAACTTGTACTAGACAATGGCGTCTTGTACAGGAAACGCATGAACCAAGGTGAGCCTTTCTATCAGTTGGTTCTACCCTCAAAATTCCGAGACATGGCACTCGAAGGTCTCCACGACTCAGTCGGTCATATGGGAATGGACAGGACATTGGACTTGGTCCGTACACGTTTCTATTGGCCAAGAATGTTTACGGATGTTGAAAGGAAAGTCAGAACCTGTGAAAGGTGCGTGCATCGCAAAGCCAAGGCTGAGAAAACTGCTCGCCTTGTAAACATCCAAACAAGTCGACCACTTGAACTCGTATGCATGGACTACTTGTCTTTGGAACCTGATGGACGTGGGACAAAGAACATCTTAGTCATAACGGACCACTTCACCAAGTACGCCGTTGCGATTCCCACGACAGATCAGAGAGCCAAGACAGTAGCCAAGACTTTGTGGAACAGTTTCTTTGTTCACTATGGACTACCCGAACGTCTGCACAGCGACCAAGGTCGCGATTTTGAGTCTGCTCTTATCAAAGACCTTTGTCAGCTGTTGAACATAAAGAAAACAAGGACAACACCTTATCACCCTCGCGGTAATCCCGTCGAGAGGTTCAATAGGACACTCCTGGAGATGTTGGGAACTCTCCAAGAAGAGGACTAGGTCAACTGGCGTGATCATGTACAGCCTCTCGTTCACGCATACAACACAACCAGAAATGACACCACTGGCTTTTCTCCTTACCAGTTGATGTTTGGGAGACAGCCAAACCTCCCCATCGACGTGGCATTCGGACTTAAGCCAGAAGGACGCAAGAAAAACACTCATGCAGATTATGTGAAAAAACAGGGAAAATCTGCAAGAAAACTACAAGCTTGCCATTGAACACAGCGAAAAAACTGCTCAACATAACAAGCAGCGATATGATCTCAAAGTCAGAGAGTCCATCCTTGAAGAAGGTGACCATGTTCTTGTCAAAAATGTTGCTTTCAGAGGCAAGCACAAGATAGCAGACAGATGGAGTAGCACAGTCTATAAAGTGAAAAAACATATTGACGGTTCTCCAGTCTATGTTGTTGCTCCAGTGAACTCTGAGGGTCCAGAAAGGACGCTTCATAGGGACTTGTTGCTACCCTGTGGATTCCTAGCTTCCTCTGTTCAAGATGAGTTGAGGCAAGAGAAAGAAAAGCTCCAACTCCTCCAGCAAGAGGCCGCTGTACCAGAATGGTCACAGGAAATTGAAGAGGAAGTAGATTACTACTACCCACCAACTGCTAAAAATGTCACATTTCCAACAATAACCATTGTCCATGAAATCCCTCGTTCAAGAGTTGATTTGACTGAACTGAATGACCAAGAACAAAGTGAGCTCTGAAGGTTCAAATCTAAACCCAGAGGCTGATGCGTTTCATCCCATGGGAGACCAGGAAGCAAGTACTCCTGAGGAAGAAGAGGAAAACTTACCTGTAGAAAGAAACTTACCTGTCGAAAGAAATGCACCTGTGGAAAAAGGCTTACCTGTTATTGAGGATGATCCAGGAGTCAAAAGTGAATCAGTCCAAGATGAATCTGTGGAAGGAAACGCACAAGAGATCAAAGATGGAAATGTAGAAGAGGAAAGAGATGAGGACGGAACTTACCTGATGATGAGAGATGAATCCAGGAAAGAGGAAAAAGACGGAAATGAGTTGAATGCAAGTGAAGAAAATCCTGCTCAGGAGGAAATCAGAGGTTCAGAGGTCAGAAGGTCAACAAGACAAAGAACTGAGCCTGAAAGACTGACATACACAACACGAGGAAACCCTTTAGCTTTTGTTATGCACTCTATTCTGAACAGTCTAGACCAAGCCGTCATGCAAACTTTTGACTTTACTCCTGCACCAGAGGTTGGTCAGATGTTACATGTGTAGGGTTAAGCATGCAGGGACGCATGCTGATTCAGGAGGGCAGGATGTAACGCCCTTTAGTTACACACACAGAGTAATCCCCGATTTTTCCAGTTTAACCATGTTAAACTATACCAGTTGAGATTATGTTGTATTGTGTTGTAGTTCCTTATTTTCACCAGCAGAGGGCATATCAGTCACACACACAGCGCCACTCGCAGTCTCAGTTCCCTTGTTCTTTTTTGCTCGTTTTTTCTCTCCTCCACTGATCAATCAATCAATCAATCAAATTTTATTTATATAGCGCCAATTCACAACAAAGTTGTCTCAAGACACTTTACATATAGAGTAGGTCTAGACCACACTCAATAATTTTGTTTACATCCGACAGTTGAAACAACTCCCCCATAAGCAAGCACTTTGGCAACAGCGGCGAGGAAAAACTTCCTTTTAACAGGCAGAAACCTCGGACAGATCCATGACTCATGGTGGGCGGTGATCTGACGGCACCGGTCGGGTTGAGAGGGAAAGAGGAAAAGGGGAGGAAAGAGGGGAGGATGGGAGGGGTGGAAGAGAGAGAGAAAAGAACAGAGATGAGAACAGACAGGCTACAGCCAAGAGAGAACAATAACTAAATGAAAGTGGATAAAAGCTATTTTTGTTGTAAGGTATCGATTCTGAGAAGTATCCACATTGTGAGGAGTTGTTTTCTTGGGTTGTGAACATCGCCGTTTATTCTGTTTTGTTGAGGGAAAAACTCCGGTTGGTTTTTTTGATGTATGAATGATTCCGATGGCGAGCCAGAGCCGAACCAGCGAGACGTGGAGCAGGGAACCGACTTACATGCGTGGAGGGTGTAACAACGGGAACAGCTTCATCGAGCATCTGGAGAGATCACATCATATCACATCATACAGATAAGAGACAAAAATCACACTACCCGGGTAGATGAATGATACACACTGACTCTGGACAAACTGGACACTGACTGATTTGGACATCTGACTATTTTTTTTGGACTTATTCATTTACCATTTTGGGCCCCATTTGTCTATTTTTATTTGCACTTTGAATATTATATCTCTTTATTGTGAATTTGTTTTGTGGTTATTTACAGCTGAGGTTGTTATTGGTAAATTGATGGTGAATTCTGAGTGATAACTGTTTTTTTAAATACCAAGAAGTACACAGTCAGTCATAGCTGATCTATTTCATTTGTTGAAATTGAAGAGTGGCTTTCCTGCCAATAAATATATTCTTGTTACTTTTTTTTTTTCAAACCGTTGTCCTTGTCACATATATCCTCCCTGAGCGAAACTATATCTTCTGATCTAGCCCAAATTACAGCAAGTGACATTTACTTTAATACATGTGCACTAGGCAATGTCACATAGAAAGTGTTACATTTGCATCTGCGTGTTTATCAGGATCCAGAAAAACAAGGATTAAACAACTATGGTCTTGAACATACAAAATGATCAAGACGTTATATCTGACCATGAGACCAGCCCGACTCGGAGAGAAAAAAGTACTTGTTCTTCTGTCAGAGCTGATTGGATATACCTGTGCATAGTTTTGTACACTTCAAACTTCAGAAACACTCTCTGATTCTCTTTCCTACACACACAGTAGTGTTAGTGGGACAGAGGAACGTGTGTGGTAGGAGGAAATGAAGATGAGGAGGAAGAGTAGAAGGAGGAGCATGGATAGTCGTGTAACTGCTCCTCAATTGGCTCAGGTGGCCATCTGGGCCGTGTTAAGATGGCAGCTTATTGCTTCCAAAACAAAATTAAATTAAAGATGCAAGCAGTGTTGAATGGGCCCTCACATCCCTGCGCAACTCGGGGGCCTGTGGCACCCACGACCATGTTGCTGGACACTGACTGCTCCATGAGGCGCTGAATTTTCACATGCATTAGACACCGTACGAAGGAATTCAATGTCACTTCCTGCCACCACTAGGTGGTGCTATGATTATGTCTCCTGATTGTAGCAGCTTAATTTTTCATGGTGAGACATCAGAATTCAACGCCATGCCATGATCACACCATTCATTGCTGACCAAATCTTTTAATAACTTCTGATCACAAAGTAATCTCGATGGCACAATCTTGTTTTGAAGTCAATAGGATTATTTCTATAGGAAGAGTTTGTTAAAATACGACACGTGAGAAATGCCAAAATTGACCACAAAATTCAAAACGGCTGACTTCCTGTTGGGTTTAGCCTATGGGTCCAAGAGACTTTTTTGTGCGTCTGGTTGTGATATGTGTGTACCGATTTGCATGCATGTCAGTGAAACGTGTCACAGGGGCTGCTATTTAAAGGGCGTGGTCAAGCCACTTGGCCACGCCCATTGACGAAACTCATGTCATATGTCCAGGACCTCACTCAAGTTACTCACCTCACTTAAGTTGCACATAAAGACAAGGATGACTTGAAGTAATAGCCAGGGTACATCATAGTACCATCTACAGGAATCC
Source organism: Lutjanus argentimaculatus (assembly GCA_034769285.1). Classification (NCBI taxonomy): domain Eukaryota; kingdom Metazoa; phylum Chordata; class Actinopteri; order Lutjaniformes; family Lutjanidae; genus Lutjanus; species Lutjanus argentimaculatus. The sequence continues at coordinate 192,842 of JAWZSL010000061.1, read as the reverse complement.
CCAGGGCACTTGATCATTGGTTCTCCAGGTCTGGAAAAAACACATAGACTGGATGTCCAAACCCCCATGACTCTGGAATAGTTCTGGATGGGTAAAGAGCTGGACCAATATTCCAAGACCAAAAGGAATCTGCATTAGTCCTCTTGGATTTGAGGTTTGACAGTTGTCAGTAGGAGCCTCCTTTCCAGCACCCTGGCATAAGCTTCCCCAGGAAGGCTGAGTAGTGAAGCACACCCTCCAGTACCATCTTATAAAGATGAGAAACCACCAACCTGGTCTACCATTCTGCAGGCTCTCTCATCAACAGCAACAGTGAGAAGGCATTTCAGCCAAAACAGCCCAACTATGTCCAGAGCCTTATACATCCCAAAGTAAATCTCATCCACACCTGGCACCTTACCAACCCAAAGTGTTCTTTCCACTGTTCAACAATCTGCCCAGTCAGGGTCAGCACTTCTCCCTCCCTGCTGCTCACAGCCAGACTCAAGCCCTGCTTATTGTTCCTGAGCTTTCTAATGGTTTGATATAACTTCCTTGTGGCAAATTGAAAGTCTTTCTCTATAGTGTCCCCAGACTCTTCCCACACCTAAGTTTTTGCTTTGGCAACCACTGAAGTCACAGCTCTGCTTGCTTCCAGGAAACCCCTGGTCCAACACAGCCCAAAATGCTTTCCTTCAATATTTAGAGTTTGGTTGTGCTATTCTAATCCAAGACACTTTTTTTGTTTTTTTTATAAAATTCAGTGAATATCTCCTCACGGTCCTCTGGCTGCCTGTTCTGTGTGTGTGCTGAAAAAAAAAGGGTCTCTACCCAGCCTTGGCTCTGTAAATGAGATACAAAGAAAGCGGCTTGGGCTGAGCCACACAACACAATTCCAGTCAAGCAGCAACAGGTCACATTTGGGCTTGTGCGCTGCAGAGTGGGAGGAGGAGGGGAGATGAGCGATGTGAATATTCACCTTGGGTACTTGTGTGGGCATGTTTATTCACCTCAAACAGGAAGCCATATGCTAATGCTAATAGATAGCGAGCACCAGCCAGCAGGCACCAGCTGTGTGTGTCTTTGTCTGTGTGTTTGTGTGAGCCTCTGACAGCACTCACTAGAGAAGTCAGTTCTTTCTGTTTTGTCCCTCATCTCTCTCTTCTTCCCCCCTGTCCTCTCTGTATGTTCACAAAAATACATTACTACTCCTTTCAGCAATCAACATGGACAGAGAGACCAGTTAGCGTGCTGTAAACATCCAAGCATAGTCGGCTCATATGTGGGTCACTGTTGCCGACATGTTAAGAAGCAAGAGTAAAGACAAATCCACTTTTTAATCCCAGGAGTTTAAAAAAAAATCTGAGCTCTCCTCTCACTCATTAAGAAGTCTGTAACTACTCCATGGGTTTCTGCTACAGACAGATTGAGAAGCATGAGTGAAGATGAATCTGCTTTTTAATACCAGACATTTGAAACATTAACTCTGAGCTCCCTTCCTGTCAGTAAAGGAGTCCACATCTGGACAAAATCAGTGTGAAAATGTTGTCAGCCCTGTACCTCAGCTCTGCCCACGTCCTCTCCACAATTGTGTTATCATAGCAGTAAAATATTGTTTTTCCTCATAGGCAGACATGCTGGATTTTTTGCTCAGTTGTTACTGTTGTTTTCTTGGCAACATACACTCAATTTCTGCAAAATGACTCACCCCTTCTTTAACTGAAATGACTGAGGCCTTAGGTTGACACCTGCATAATTACATAATGTTGTGAGAACTGTTGTGTAAATATGCTCACATGCATATAGCTGCCAAAAGAAAATAAACTATATACATGATGAAGTTGACTGTTGATGATAAATAATAACGTGTCTATGTTGAAGTATGCAATGTGTATATTAACTGCATGAAAAGCAATTTCAGGAAAGGACTGTGAGCATGTACTGTAAAGGTGGGGGAGAAGAGTGTGGCCTTCCTCACATGAAAAGTTACAGATCGAGTACAGATAGTAGAAGACAGTTATTGGAGAACTCCAGAGAGACTGGAGACCAGCTGTGCTGTAGCCTGTGATCTGACCTTGTTGTGAAACGTGCACTTGTATGTAACAAAGAGTGATATTCAAATGTTCAAGTATAACTGCAGTGTAAAAAAAAATCCTCTTCAGTCTCATGGGCTTCTTCCCCAGACATACATGGAGGTTCTCTTTGACAAGCAATAAATAATCATTTGGAATAAGAGGCAAAGACAGATATTGTTTCCGAGTATTTAATTGCTCCTCATCTCACCCTGACTGGATGTAACAGGTTTTCTATTTACCATGATACTTGTTGAAAGGCACATATTATTTGAGTTAATTTTGTACTTACATGTCACATCAATCAACATTAATTACTGCTCAGTCAAGTTGCCACATACTAATTGCAAAATAATACACAAATGATGTACAGTGAATGAGTTAGTGTGTGGGGTCAATATGAGTGTAAAGCCCAATTTTTGCCCCAGGAACCCCTTCAACAGGGTTACTCTAGTTGCTTTGCTGAGGAGCCACTTTTGCAAAATGTCAGGAGGCCAGGGGCCAGTTATAAACAAAAATTAATAATAACATAAGTTATCAGATAAAATGAATGAACATTAAAACTTCAATTTTTCATTGAAATTCTTTATTTTCAAATTAACTGACTTATTTACCTAATTTATTAAATAATATAACTTGGTGCAAGAATTGACAGATTAATCAGATGTTTTTCTGTACATACAAACAAAAACTACATTTGAGTTGTAATTTGGTAATGTTTGAAATGGGTTACATGGAGGTTACTGCAACCTCTTTCATCCTACCAGGTACAGAAAGAGCAGCATGTTTAAGTTCTTTTAGTCTGTCATACACATTTATGGGATCAGAATTATCCTCATTTCTGTGAAACTTTTGCTCTTCATCAGCTAATAATTACACTTTTCACAGCCTGAAAGGTCATTATGCAAATCAGTCTTCTCTCTGTTACAGCCTAATTTAGACCATCAGCCAAAACTGGTATATCTCTCATATCCCTCCTTCCTGGGAAAAACTGTGTCAATCGATTAATTTTCAGAAGTTTTATTGACAGGGAAATTCAGAACTTCAGAGCTGCACTCCTGCATTCATTATGCAACATCTATGTCTGAATACAGTAAGAAATGAAGAAAAATATGAGATATGTGGATCCTGTGATTATTTACAGACACTAACATTGAGATTATTGTATGTACTGTTTACTATGTACTGCTATCTGTGTACTGAGTTGTACATACAGATACTTTATGCATAGTACAGTGGCAACTTTTATATGAGCTGCAGTAGAAAGAGATGTAACTCTTCAGAGCCAAACTAGTGATGATTAGCAGCAAGTAATGAGTCAAGAGAGCTTAGAATGAGTAAAATCACCTTGAAATATTTTCCCAGAAATGATCATTCTGAAAGCTGATCGAAACCAGCTGTAAAAGAAACCATAGATGAATGGATTGAACATTGAATTGAACCATCCAAGAAACTTAAATGCAAAAAATGTTGGAACTGATATATTTATCATCATCCAAAAGTACAAGGCCCAACAAATATAGAAAGGAGTCCAACAGATCAGAAAAATTCCCATCACAATAGCCAGAGTTTTTGTGGCCTTTCTCTCCATCTTACTTTCACACTTTGCCCTCTGACAGGTTGTGTTCTGGATGCTGCGTGCCTGTCTCTGTGCCACAATCAAAATCTTTAGGTAGATGGCACACATTATGATAGCTGGGAGGTAAAAACAAATAATATCGTGTAAACCAGTAAATGAGAAGCTAAGAAAAGATAAAGTCCAGCTCACCAGGATCATGATCACAATAACACGGACATTTATTTTAGTTCTGTACCTCAGAGGCTGACACACAGCATAATATCTGTCAACAGAAATAAAGCATAAGTTCAGAACAGAAGATGAGCACAGATAGAAATCAAAAGCTACTACTGCCACACAAGACCTTGGATTAACTGGTATCACTGTAAAAAGCAAAATTAAAATCCCAACAAGCAGGTCAGCTACAGCGAGAGAGAGGATGAGGAAGTTTGTAGGAGTGTGGAGCTGTTTGAAGTAAATGATGGAAGTTATTACAAGAAGGTTCCCACATATTATAAGAGATGATAAAGAGCCAAAAATAACAAATAACAAATACTTGGTGGTGATGGGTGTTTTATAACAGAGACCTTTTTCCTCAAAAACATCATCAGGCCTGTTGACAGAAAAGTTAGAGTCCATGCATAAATGATCATCAATAGTGAAGTAATATTTGCATTAATATGCCTTAAATCAAGAAAATTAGTAGCATGTAGTTTACTGTAGAGAGATACAGTATTTTCAGTTCATGTTAGTGCTCTGTGTGTTTCACACCATGCTGATTTGTTTTGTGCATCTGGACCGATGGGAGCCTTTGGTCTGTGCCACTGAGCAGTATATTCAGATAAGTTATTCTTCGGGGCTCATTAGCATGTCATAGTCAAGGGAGTCTCTTAAAGGGGAACTCTATGCAGTAGAAGTCAGTATTGAACTTTGAGAAAGATTCAAATAAAAAAAAGATCCAAGATAAGAGCCAAGATATTCTGACTTTGAATTCTAAATATGCTGGGTCATACCCATAATGCAACTCCATCCCCATCTGCTTAATCTGCACACAATTGACAAAACTTTATACTTTCAAATTGTGTGATTACATACACCAAAATACAATTTTGCGTACATGCAGTACAGCAAGTCTTCCCATTAACTTCTGGGGAGAGAATATCCATAGTCAGGTGACCTTCATCATCATGGTAACAAATTAAATGCTTATTTAACATGAAACAGATGCAGTTTGGGTAGGTTTTGGCAACCAAAGTACCTGGTTAGGTTTTGAAAAAGATCATGGTTTGGGTTAAAACCAGTATGGCAAACAAGTTGGAAATAAATTGAATATATTGCAGCCCCACTTTTAAAGATTTCTTCAGGTTCACATTCAGCAAACCTTCATGTCCTGATTTGCCTGAGGAATCACCTGCGGAATGCATGTTTTCCTTTGAGCCTTCAAAACAGGACAGCAATGTCTTTTACTTATCATTTCTTATCTAATTTACAAAACTTATCATTGGAGACTCTGGGGTCAGCATGAGTGTGGGAGTTTGGTGTGGCTGTGACAGCAGAGCATTCAATTAAAACTTTAGAAGGGGTCTTGTTGGGCCTCAATCTGTGCTGAACAAGACCTTATTCAATTCAACGTGGTGCATCGCCTTCATATCCCAAAAGTCAAATTGTTGCCAGTTGTAAATCTTACCTGTGAAAGATGAAGATCATGGCCATGTCCTGATTTGTACAGTTATTGGAGTTCAGTCAGGTTTTTCAAAATGGGTGTTATGATAACTATTTTTGGCCTAGTAGGAGAGAGCAATAATCATCTCTCTGGAATTGAACTCAATATAAGTAAGGGCTCTATCTATTTCTTTTAACATTTTTATTGCTTTTTTTTTTTTCAACTTAAAGAGGTGTAACGATACGGGTGCAAGTCACATATGCATCTTTCTATATCTTCCCACCCTTCCCAGCACCCCTTTCCCACCTTCATCCATCCAATAATTGTTAGGATTAATAGGTTACACTGGTACTTTATAATAAAGGAAATATATAGCAAAGGAAGAGCAAAATCAATTAAAGCTGCAAGCAGTGTTGAACGGGCCCTTGCACCCCTGTGCCACTTGGGGCCTGTGGCGCCCGCGACCATGTCACAGGATGCTGAATGGTCCACAAGGTGCTGAATTTTCACATGCATAAGACACCGCAGGAATGAATTCAATGTCACTTCCTGCCGCCACTAGGTGGTGCTATGACTATGTCTTCTGATTGTTGTGTAGATATCCTCAGGGTGCAACTATTATCAAACATGTCAAGTTTGGTGCACATCAGATCATTTACCCGAAAATTATGTTTCATGGTGAGACATCAGAATGCCATGCCACAGCCATGCTGTTCATCGCTGACCAAATCTTCTAATAAATTTTGATCATAAAGTAGTCTAGATGGCACACACTTATTTTGAAGTCAATCAGATTATTTCTGCAGGAGGAGTTCGTTAAAATGACCACGAAATTCAAAAAGGCCGACTTCCTGTTGGGTTTAGCCTAGGGGTATTCAACTAAAAATCCAGAGGTCCAGTTAGAGAAAATTTCCGAAAGCAAAGGTCCGGAACATCATAATGTCTAACTTGCATTATGACTTAGTGTGATATGTACTAAAGTAGCCTAGTAGTTGTATCAACGTCTGCATGTGATCAACATCTGACTGTCAAACCAAATAAAGAAAGAATGATTCAAAAACATTTTGACAATATTTATTGTCACTTAACATTGAACTATACAGATATGCATTTAAAAATAAAATAGAGAAAATAAATGAAATAGTTTTTGAAAAATTGTGCACCATAAAATAAAGTGCTTACAGCTTGAATTTTCCTTTTCTTTGTTAACTGTTTCACATCTTGACTTAAAAGTCTCAACTAGGGCTGCAGCTATCGATTCTTTTAGTAATCGAGTAATCTATCGATTATTCTGGTGATTAATCGAGTAATCGGATAAGAAATATTGCACGTTCTGCAATTTTTTCTATTACATTACTTTTGCTTTGTCCAATAGCAATGGTAATATACAAAATATAAATTCCAGGTCCGTATGGCGATCCTTGGTTTGGCCTATGGGTCCAAGAGACTTTTTTGTGTGTTTAGATGTGACACATTTTTGTGCTTGTCGGTGAAACGTGCCCGGGGGGTGCTCTTTAAAGGCCATGGTCAAGCCATTTGGCCACACACATCAACGAAACTCATATCATATGATCTGGCCTAGGCTGTCAACGAACATTTGAAGTTTCAGGCAGATTTAACCAAGTACACTGAAGTTAAGGCCACTTCCTGTGTTTTGGCAAAATGTCGACTTTCGCTGTGCTCTCAGAGCAACACCGTTTGACGATATGTCATGATCTTAACAACATAGAATTACCAAGGTCGGAAGACCTGTCTGACCAGAATGGAGTTGGATATGGTCAATGTGCTGGGAGCAGCACCTCAGAGTCTAAAACATGTAATTTCTTGTTGCCAGTAGGTGGCGCTATGACAATCATGGAATATTGTCATGTAGATGTGTTCAGGGCGGGACTATTATCAAACATATGAAGTTTGGTGCAGATCAGACCATTTATGCTAAAGTTATAGCAATTTCATGGTCATGGTGAGACATCAATATTCGATGCCATGCCACGGCCACACCCTTTAATGATAGAGAAATCTTTTGATAACTTTTGATTACAAAGTAGTCTAGATTTACACAATTGTGAAGTCTTTATGATTAATCCTGTAGGAGGAGTGTCTGAAAATAGGACATGTGGAAAACACCAAAAATGACCACAAAATCCAAAATGGCCGACTTCCTGTTGGGTTTAGGTTATAGGTTCCCGAGGACTTTTTTGTGCATCTGGGCATGATCTATGTGTGTACCGATTTTCGTGCATGTTGGTGAAATGTGTTGGTAATGGCGATGTTTAGAGGGCATAGCCAAATGACTTGGCCATGCCCATCAATGAAAACCATGTGACATGTAAATTTTCACCAAGACTGACGTGTGTACCAAATTTGATGAGTTTTTGATCATGTTTAAGCCCCCAGAAATGCAAATCATTTTTTGAGTAATCTGAGCAAAAACAATTGGGCCCTCACACCTGAGGTGCCCTAATGAAATTTGACCTACAAATGACTTTTGTGAAACTGCAATTATATTGTGGAGGGATAAAAGCCTTTGCTTTTCCTGTATAACAACTACATGATAACTATTTCCGAGGTGATGAGGGGGAGAAGAGTGAGGCCTTGCTCACATCAAGTGTTACAGATCAAGTACAGATAGTAGAAGGCAGTTATGTTATAAGAACCCCAGACCCTCTGAGCTTGTTGCTAAACATGCAACTATTTGTAACAAAGAGTGATATTCAAATGTTCAAGTATAAACTGCAGTGTAACTAACTTCTCTTCAGTCTCATGTGCTTCTTCCCCAGACATACATGGAGGTTCTTGTTTCCAAGCAAAAATAAATAATAATTTGGAAAAAGAGACAAAGACAGATATTTTGTCTGAGTATTTAGTTGGTCTTCACTTCACCCTAAAAGGTACATTTGTTTCACCAATTTGTAGAGGGGCCCTTATTGTTTTAGTTCATCTTGTGCTTACATGTCACATAAATCTGAATTAATTTGTGCTTAATCAAGATACCACATACTAATTGCTTCAGAAATGATGTACAGTGAATGGGTTAGTGTGTGGGGCCAGTATGACCGTAAAGCTCTTTTATTGCCCCAGGAACCCCTCCAACGGGGTAACTCAACTTGCTTTGTCCAGGAGCCACTTTTGCTAAATTACAGGACGCCAGGGGCCAGTTAATGAGCAAACATTAATAATAAAATTCCTTATCAGATCAAATGAATAAACATTAAAAGGCCCATAACTGATCTTTCTTTGAACGTTTTTATTTTCATATTAACTGAATTGTTAACTTAACCTATTAACTAAGTTAACTTGGTGCAAGGACTGACAGAAAAATCAGATATATTACTGCTTTTAAAATCAATTAAATTTTAGTTGTGCTTTTGTAACATTTGAAATAAGTTACGACATGAATCATAACTGGAACCTCTTCCATCCTACCAGGGACAGAAAGAGCAGCATATTTAAGCTCTTTATCTAACACAAATTTATATGATCAGAATTATTCTCATTTCCGTGTAACGTTTCCTCCTCTTCAGCTAATAATTACACTTTTCACAACCTGAAATGCCATCATGCAAATCAGCCTTCTGTCTGTGACTAACAGCCTCATTTAGACCATCAACCACAATTGGAATATCTGTTCCTCCTTCCTGAGAAAAAAGTGTCAATGAATTGATTTTCATTGTGACTGAGAAAATGGTCAGAAAGCCACTTGGCAGCCTTTTGAGGGCCAGACTTGTCCTGCTAGTCGCAACTTGAGAATCACTACCCTTCAAGGATAATTCATCCCTGCCTGGACTGACACATAAAAGCTTTTGCAATTAGAGAAGTTTTTTATGCCAAACAATTTTCCACTGCCTTCAAATGTAATCATACAATAACTATATTGTAATGTGAGCAAAGTGATTGGTCACTGATTATACCACAGCAGAGGTGAGATGTGTCAGACTGAAGACTGATGATTTAAAATACATAAAATGAAAATGTATATACAATCTTCAAAACTAGAAATAAAAACCCCGCCTGTACAGTTATTGTTGTTTCCATCTGCAGCCAAAACATGCAGCATCTATGATTGAATACATGTCGTAAGAAATGAGGAAAACAATAAGATGAGGGGATCCTGTGTTCATTTACAGACATTAAAGTTAAGATTATTGTGTGTACTGTTTACTATGTACTGCTATCTGTAGTTGACTTGAGCATACAGATACTTTATGCATAGTACAGTATTTTTTATGACCTCTGGTAGAAAGAGTTTTTCAGAAGTGAATAAGTGATGATTACCAGCAAGTAATGACTCAAGAGAGCTTAGAATGAGTAAAATCACCTTGAAATATTTTCCCAGAAATGATCATTCTGAAAGATGATCGAAACCAGCTGTAAAAGAAACCATAGACGAATGGATTGAACATTGAATTTATCCAGCCAAGCCACCTAAATGTGACAATCATAACAGGTGGTATTTTGTAATGAAGTAAACCGACTAAGCTCCAACAAAGAAAGTAAGGAGTCCAACAGATCAGAAAAACTCCCATCACAATAGCCAGAGTTTTGGTGGCCTTTCTCTCCATCTTACTTTCAGACTTTGTGCTCTGACAGGTTGTGTTCTGGAGGCTGCGTGCCTGTCTCTGTGCCACTGTCAAAATCCTTAGGTAGATGATAGACATTATGACAGCTGGGGGATAAAAACAAAAAATTTCTCTATAACCTACAAATGAATTGCTAAGAAGAGCTACAGTCCAGCTCAGCAGGATCATGATCACAGTAACACGGACATTTATTTTAGTTCTGTACCTCAGAGGCTGACACACAGCATAATATCTGTCAACAGAAATAAAGCACAAGTTCCAAACAGAGGATGAGCACAGATAGAGCTCAATATCATTTTGTACCCAACAAAAGCTTATTCTAGTCGGTATCATTCCAAAAGGCAAAATTAAAACCCCAACAAGCAGGTCAGCTACAGCGAGAGAGAGGATGAGGAAGTTTGTAGGAGTGTGAAGCTGTTTGAAGTAAATGATGGAGGTTATTACAAGAAAGTTGCCACACATTATAAGAAATGATAAAGAACAGAAGAAAACATATAATAACGTTAATGTGGTGGTGGTGGTGGTGGTGAGTGGTTGATTGTCATTTCCACTTGGTACAACACAGAGAATTTTCTCATAAAAATTCAATCCATCAGAGCTGTTGGCGAAAAAGTTAAGTTCCATGACATCACATGTAGTGAGATAACATTTGCTACAACATGTCTGAAATTAAAAAAAATAACAATGGTAACTAGTTTTCTATAGAGAGACATTTTCAGTTAATGTTAGCACTTTGTGTGTTTCACACTATGCCAGCTTGCTTTGTGCATCTGTACTGATGGGAGCCCTTGATGTGTGAAAGTGAGCAGTATATTGGATCAGAGTTGTTATTTTGTGCTCATTAGCATATCATGGTCAAGGGAGCCTCTGAAAGTGGTACTCTGTGGAGTACAATTTAGTATTGCACTTCCATAAACTTGAAGAACTCATAAGAGAGCAATTAAAATAAGAACACAAACTTTTAGTTACTAAAAGTGTTGGCTTTTACCATCACCATAATGCAACTCCAACCTCGTCTCTTAAATCTGCGTATAGACAGCATGATAGCATGATGTGCCACAGTCCAGTTTTGTATACATGTGATACCTCAGTACTTCCCATTAACTTTTGTGGAGAAAAGATCTATAGTCAGGCAACCTTCACTGTTAATCTCACAAAAATAAATGCTTAGTTAACGCTACGAAACAATCACAGTTTGGGTACGCTTAGGCAACAAAACTACTTGGTTAGGTTTTGTAAAAGATCATGGTTCAACTAAAATAAGTATATTAAACGATTTGGAAATAAATCTCACATGCCACAATCCATTTTTCGGATTTCTCCAGGATTGCAGTTATATTAAAATTTGATACATTCCTTTCCCAATTTGACTGATGAATTGCCCATGGAATATATGTTTCCCTTCAGAAAAGGAGATAATGCACAATATTTTATGTGTAATTTCTTGTCCAATTTACAAAACTCATCATTGGAAACTCTGAGGTCAGCATAGGAGGAAGAGTTGCGTGTGGCTGTGATGGCAGAGCATTGGAAAATGGCCTTGGAAGGGTGGATACAGCCACAATTGGCGCTTGGCATGGCCTTGTTGAGTTCAAGATACTGCATGGCTTTCATGTGCTTCATATACCACCATCACCTGCCCCTCTTCAGAGTCATTTTGGATATGTCCTAATCTGCACAGTTATTGGAGTTCAATCTCTGAAACACTCAGATATTTTCAAAATGGTCATTCAGCCAGATTGTATGATAGCTCTTTTTGTCATAGCAGGAGAGACCAATAATAATCTCTCTGCCACTAATCTCAAAACAACTGAATTTGTGGCTCTGTTAGCACAGAGACTGATCATTCTTTACTGGAAGATTCCGCATGTGGGCCCTCTGACAAATTTGAGTAAACTTGTGACTATTTATGAATTACATGAAGTTACATGTTGTATGTACATAGAAAGTGAAGGAGCTAAGGAGCAACTAGCTAACAGCTAGGTAGCAGCCTCTGACTGAACTCTGTACTCACCAGACTCCAGTTCTGTCAGGACCGTCCAGTCTCTCTTCTTTTTCCATCCATAAAGTAACTCTGAAGTACATTTCTTCCCCGGTCAGCAGTCAACATGAACAGTAACCCACAGTAAACACATGAGTGAGGTTGGTACCAGTGTGAGTCATTGCTGCAGACAGGTTGAGAAGCAGATAGATAGATAGATAGATAGATACATAGATACATAGATACATAGATACATAGATTTAGGCATAGTCTGAAAGAATCTGGTGTAGGGCTACAGCTATCGATTCTTTTAGTAATCGAGTAATCTATCGATTATTCTGGTGAATAATCGAGTAATCGAATAGGAAATATTGTGCGTTCTTTTTAATACATTACTTTTGCTTTATTTAAGAGCAATGGTAATATACAAAAGAGAAAATAAGACAGGTCTCTAAAATGAACAAGTATAAATTGCTAATCTAAAAATACTAAGTAAAGTAACTTTACTACTGTACGTTTACTTTTGCTGTCACCAATAAGTGAACCATTCAAGTAGAAACAAAACCATAAAAATGTTGATTTTTCACAATAGGAAATACTTACATTATATTTATTTGTAAAGAAGTATTTTTACATGTTGGTAATTAATGCTTTTACTGAGGTAAGGGATCTTAGTACTTTTTCCATCACAGCAAGTCAGTGATCAGTGTTTCAGTGACTCTCTGTCGTTCAGTAAATACAGTGTTCTATTTATGGTGGCCTGCCACATTAAAAACATTGGCACCGTGACATGATTTTTCTATTTTTGGAGCTGTGCACCTTTCTTGGCTGTGGCTATAAGGGAACTCTTGATTTGCAAAACTCTCGCGAAGTTTATGTCCGTTATTTCTACTAAAATAATCAAACTTGTGCCATCTTTCATGGGTCTAGGGTTCCCTTCTAGACACGACCCTCTCTCTGTCTCTCTGTCAGACTACTAACAGCAGATTGTCTGTGAACAGCATGATGTTAGACTCTGCAGTGTTGGCATTTTTATTTTTTTAATCGGTCTGAGAGGACGATGGCATCTGCGATTGGGTAATGATCAATCTGTCCTCCTCCCCCCCTCACCTGTTCGCTCTGGTTTGAGAAGGTCTGACAGTCTCTGACAGGGAAACACAGTCTCTCCTGGTTAATGGACAGGCCTCCTTATACAGTTGTATTATTTTAAAAGTACGCCTGGTTGGTGTCGATGTCATTCACCATCACGGTAGTTTCAATTGTTTTAATAAACTCCACCATTAACAACAAGTCTCCTCCACATGCAGCTTTCTGCTGTGAAAACTGAATTGCGGGTGAATTAATATGTGGAAAAAAAACAAAATGCAAGTTAGGTTTTGGGATGACTTTATGAAACATCCTGCTGATGAAGACAACAGATCAGACACAGACAGGGTAAGAGAAATGCACTGATCTTGCTCTGTGTGTGCCAACTGTATGTGTGTGTATGGAGGAGCTGCAGCCATGTGATGATAAATTATATCAAAACTTAAATGCCGGAGCTTATCAATACTCTAATCTTTAATAACTCAGCCATTTAAAGCTATAGTTGGTAATGTTGGAGAGCTAGCAAGATTTGAAAGTGGCACCTCCTCTAAGCTCTCCCCTCTTGAAATTCTTTTCTTTTTGTTTCCTCCTGCTAAATCCACCATCATGCTGACACAGCTTGCGCTCCTGGCACATCTGCTTCTGAAAGATGAAGAGAGCTGACTTTCTGATTGGTTTATTGCATGTTCAGCCTAAACTCACCAGTGAATTAATGAGGGCACTCGGGCACACCTGATAGGTGTATCTCACTGTGTGCTGAGTGTGCAAGGGGTGGAACAGGGCAGAATACCCCTGATGGCCTGTGTGAGAGCAGTAGCCAGCAAAGCAGTGGGGTCTGGACGGGGCAGTTGACTGGACTGTAGTAAACCTGTTGAGTACTACTACTCCCATCCCCTTCCTGTTCCAATGTAAGCAAGCTCATGTAATTAGCATGGTGAGTTACTAACCTAATAGTCTCCTGCTGCAAAACCTTAACATCCTGGTAGCCAGCTTCCCTGGCCAATGAGCTATCAAAACTAGACTGTGATACCTTAGTACCATTAGCATACAAGCTATCTGTTCCAACCTGGGATAGGTCAGGGCTATTTTCACCCGGACGTGGAAAATCTTCAAAGTCCTGCAGCATGGGTTGTTTAGTAAGACACTCAGAGTCACATCTTTGATTAACAGGGCTGCTGTGTTGTCCAACCACTTCAGCATAGCTTGCCTCCAGTTAGTTAGCTGTCCCAGAGTTCAGTTGAGAGTTTTACTGCAACTATCGAAAACAATGGTTCGTGTTTGTGTTTAGCCGAATTGCAAGAACAGGATGTCATGCAACACCCCGTATAGCTTTCATAGGCTGCATTTGTCGGAGAGCAACATGCTGAATTGTGCTACAATGGGATGCTAACACTCCTGTCCAGATACTGCGCCTTGCAGACCATCGGGTCTGCAGTGCACACTTTTCCCAAGATGACTCCTGCCAGCCCAAGAAGAGAAGACATCCAATCCCGAAACACCTCAAGAAAACAGCTGTCCCACTCACCGCAACAAATGCATTCTTCAACAAGCAAAGAATCCTGCAAGATGTCGTCACAGAGTGAACAGTAAGAGAGACACTTTGAATGCTGTTGACAGAGATTACACGGGCAATCTGAGCCGGACTGTGGTGAAAAAAAGCACTTTTAATGCACAAACTTTTACGGGACGTATTTGCCCTAATATCTACCATTATAACTCGTTTTGCGGCTGCCGGCTGCATCTGCCTCCCTCAATACTGAACCAATTTTAAAACGAGTTGTACCTATCAATCATACACACACATACACATGGGGAAATAGGGCCCAGGTTGAAAAATACCAAAGTTATTCCCTTGCTGCAGCAATAGCTAACCCAAGGTTCAGGTGACCCCGGTAAAACAACAAAACAGGGTGGCTGATCTTGTGGCCCTCAGAACTTGTCTTCACGTTAATTAAAGATACAGTAAAGTAGCAATAAATGTGTGTTCTGAGTTTGTCACACCACAGAAAATGTGTTATTAATCACCCAGCCAAATTTGAATGATTAAAAAAAAAAACGCTAATCATATAAAATTAGGTCTCAAAATGATGAAAAAATGATCAGTTTTCTCTGCTATGAGACGCTGGGGGCGTGTTCGCTGGAGGTGCTGAAACCATGCCCACACACAGGAGGGTTCCCGCCTCCGTGTCTTGTACAAGGAGGAGACAATGATCGCTGACGCTGGCAGCTTCATTGGACTGACCAAGCCCTACTTGTTTGAGCGACCAGAGCCAGACACTGACCTACATGATGATCAACCTCATTCCTCACAGTCCGCATCAGAATGGTAATTTATTTATTCCATTTATAAGCACACAAGGCAACTTACTCTCTTTGGTGTGCACATAATGGCGAGACCACAGATGTGTCGAAGTGGCACAAACGGAGCAGGCAGTGACAGATGGTCGAGTCTTGAAGGAAACCCCAGATCCGCGGAAGATCTCACAAGAGTGATCATTTTAACATCATAATGAAGGAACAATATACAACAATCTTGCAAGAATTTCACAAATCAAGGGTTCCCTTCCAGACACGACCAAAGAAAAGCTTTTCAGGGTTCCCCAAACTCTATAACACAACTTTAAAAGCAGACTACGATCTCACATCGTAAAAAAGAAAATAAGAAAAGGAGTTTGGGATTTCTTTGTGTGCCCGTGCCTTCTGGAGGTCCGATAAGGACATGAAATAACTTTTGATAAAAACATCTTTATTTCTTCCCCCAACCCAATTTTTTGATTACTAAATACAGACCTGCAAACTTGTAAGAGGAGAAAAAGATGACATGTTGCCAGTGTTGTATAGTAACGAAGTAAAAATACTTCGTTACTTTACTTAAGTAGTATTTTTTTATATTTGTACTTTACTTTACTACTTCTATTTCTGACGACTTTTACTTTACGTCACTACATTTTCCGAAAAAAAATCAATACTTTTACTCCGTTACATTTACCTGAGCATCCTCGTTACTCGTTACAAAATAAGAAGGAACGTGATAGCCAATGGACAATCTTTGTTTTGTTGCAGTGGGACTAGTAGCCAATGATGTTGGAGATACAGACCGCAAGACATTATCATTGGTTTACCCCGTTGTGCGGCGGATGAAAGCAGCGGCCAGCGGGTAAATTTCAAATTAATGGTCGCATTATCGTGTCAGGAGTCTCAGACAAGTCGGGTCTCTAATGTTATTTGAGGAAGACAGAGAAGCCTAAAATGTCAGAGATGGAAGTGACTGAATCGGCAACTGAACCTGAACCTGCTGCTGAAACAACCAGCATAGACGACAACGACGACGATGACGATGAACACCCGTGGCCATACCTGCGGGGAATGTTCCGCTACATCGGAGTGAAAGATTCCTCCTACCAGATGAAATGTCTGCTGTGCCTACCTAAAAACAGTGAGATATTGGCTTACAAAAACTCTCCATCCAATCTTAGGAAACATGTTGAGGTAAGTTATAAAAGACTAATCCTGTGAACTGCAACATTAATTTTTATTAGTTAACGTTAACTTACTGTATTTTTCATAGTGTTAGTTAGCTAACGCTAACGGCTACTAGATTATTTACGTTAGTAGTAGTAACGTTAGGAACGTTATCCAGTTCAGGGTAACTTAATGTTAGTTATGGATGGATGGGAAGGGAGATTTAATGATTTAGCCATAGTATAATATGCTATGTGTGTATGTTAATCAACTGTAAAAATATAACGCTGGAGTTAGACATATTTATCTGTGATGATCATTCCAAGTGGTCACATTTTTTTTGTTGACTTTCTTCTCATTCATTCACTCATTCATTCATTCATTCATTCATTTATTAAGCGTCAGTGCAATAAACAGTGTTGTTGTGTGAAGGTCAGTGTCAATAGACTTTAATGGGGAAGCAAAGAGTGTGTTGTTCCACGCGGTGAAACTATACAGTCGAGGATAACATTTTTGTTTGTTTGTTTGCTTGTTTTTTTTTTGTTTTTTTTTTACTGCCCTTCAGCCGCTGAGCGTCTCCGGGGGTCTAACGTGAGTGGGCTTGGCCTCTGCTAGCCAAAAACTGAACTTCTGGGTTATTGGATGATCTGTCTGTCTTTTTCTGGTGTTATTGGAGACTGTACCTGTGTTTGGAGAGTCCGTTTGATATAGCAACCAGCTGATGATGACAGTCAGACTAATTTACATAGTGGTAGTGTTATTAATAAGTTAGCTTTTAAATCATGCAGCTGAAATTGCTATGTTTAGTATTACCTGTGGCCACGAAGGAGTGTGTGAGTGGGCGTGTGTCTCTCTCCCTCTCCACTGCCTCCCCTGGTCAGCTCACCTGGGACTAATCAGGTAATCAGGGGGAGCTGACAAAAAGGCAGTGAGATCCTCACTCTCTCAATGTGTTTCTCTCACTGCTCCAGAGAAAACATCCAATTCAACTTAAAAAATATGAAGAGCTGACATCAGCAAAAAGAAAGAGGCCTGTAACTGAGACTCCCTCCACCAGCACCAACAGGCAGATGACCACATTTCTGACCACCACCTGTTCTGCTGTGTCCCAAAGGTAAGCTTTATCTTGTTTATTTGCAGTACTTCCTCTGTCACTGTTGCTGTAGCAAAAAAAAAAAAAAAAAAAGAAAAAATCCCTGGTTTTCTTATCTTCTCTCATCTTAGGTCACTTGACAAAGCTGTCTTGAAGTATGTGGTCCATGGACTCCAGCCCCTCTCTCTGGTTGAACAAGAACCATTTATAGAGTTTGTGAAGGATCTGCTGCCTAATGCCAGAGCAAAAATTATGACAAGAGTGACGCTGGGCTCCAGGATGGATGAAGCCGCCAAGGAGATGAAGAAAGCGGTGACTGAGGCCATGAGGGGAGTTGAGTATATCGCCACCACCACTGACTGCTGGTCTGTCCGAAGACAAAGCTTCATTGGCGTTACTGCCCACTGGATTGACGCAGACACCCTCAAAAGATGCTCGGCAGCCCTAGCCTGCAAACAGCTGAGAGGCTCGCACACTTTCGAGTTGTTAGCAAATGCCCTCAATGATATCCATTCTGAGTTTGGGATTAGAGGAAAGATCGTCAGAACAACAACAGACAACGGCTCTAATTTTGTCAAAGCTTTCCAGGTTTTTGGTGAAGATAACAGTGCAGTCGAAGCAGTTAGTGATGGTGATCAATCTCAACCAAGAGAGGCTGAAGAGGATGAAGAGGAGAGTGAAGAAGTGGTGTTTGTGGATGTCAGCACTTCTGAGCGAAGATGATGGTTTGGAGTTCGAGCTGCCGAAGCACCAGCGCTGTGCTTGTCACCTAATCAACCTCATCACTACAGTTGATGCTGCAAAAGCAATGTCCAACAAGCCATACAAGAAAATGCACCGTTCAACATTTGGCAAGTGCAGTGCCCTCTGGAACAAATCTGGCCGGTCGACACTTGCAGCTGAAACGGTTTCAGATGTGTGCTCCCTCCAGCTGCTCAGCCCAAATGTTACCAGGTGGAATTCCTTCTTTCTGGCAGTGGAGAGACTACTAAGGATCATCAAAGACAAGGGAGAGGGGGCCATCAGAGTCATCTGCAGAGTTCAAAGTTCCAATGTAAGTAATAATGTACAGTATCATTGTTTTCATAATAGGCTTTATGCACAGCTCCACTACTTCCTGAACTTAAGCCAGTTTTTATATTTCCTGTCATACATTATTGGACAAACTGAATAATCCAGGTGTGTCTGACCATTTTTGTGAGGTCAGACACACCTGGATTAATCAGTTTGTCCAATAATAAAGCCTATTTTAAATTGAAAATGTGAAATTTTCTGTGTTTACCCAGCTCAAATATTAACTATATCGCAGTTGTATTCCTACTTCCACTTACCATTTTAGTTATTTACTCATCCTGTTATTCTTTTCTGCATCAGATTATGAAGTGTTATTGAATGGTGATGTTTTTGTTTTTTATTACAGGTTCAATCCAGCCGAACTTGCATTTCTTGCAGAGTATGCCACTGTCATGAGCCCAGTTGCCCAGGCCACCAACATCTTGCAGGCAGAAGAAAATGTCCAGATGGGGTGGCTACTACCCACAATCAACTTGTTGACTGCTAAACTTGACCGAGTCAAGTTGATGGTGAAATACTGCAGGCCTCTGGTGGATGCTCTACAGGTAAGACTCGATGGCAGTGTCATTTCACTTACTGTGCCAAAACAGCCAAAGGAATATCACAAAAAACAAGAGCTTGTTTAATTGCGCTCCTTAGTAGGAGAAAGCTTAAATGGTAACGCAATTGTTTCTGATTTCTGATACAGGCGGGATTGAAGACTCGTTTTGGCCACATGACACAAGACCCGGAGTTAATTGCAGCCGTGATTCTTCTCCCAAAATTCAGAACTTCTTGGACAAAGGATGATGCCACCATCAGAATGGGTAAGGCAACATCCAAATAACATCCAAAAATAACAGTGTATGGCGTGTATGACTTGTAATACTGGCAATTCAATGATCAGTTATAGCCGCATTAATAATGCATGATTTATATTCCTTAAAATAAAATTGATTGTGTTTTATTTTGGCATGAACAATGATTCACACATGTCAAACATAGAATACACACTGCAACATAGTTGTCATGACCGAAAACAAACTATTTTGCACAAAACTATGATAACATGTTAGAAATTATTAATCCTATCATTTATATTTTCATCCTCACCACAATTCAGGAGTCGACTACATCAGAGAACACCTTGAAGCACCTCCCCTGCAGCCTGATGGTGGCAACTCAATCTCTTCTGATGAGGAAGACTTCTTTTCCTCACTGCAGTCACCTCACACATACCCCTTTTCCACCAAGCTGGTTCCAGGGCTGGTTTGGAGCTAGAGCCAGACTTAGCACCAGTTCTTTGGTTTTCCACAGCCAAAGCACCGCTTCCTGGCTCTCAAAACTGGTGCTAGGCAAGCACCAACTCTTTGCTGGTCTAGCGGAAAGAACCACGTTACGTCGGGGGCTACGGGCTTACGTCAGGGGCTGGGGGCGGGGTTATTGAACAACCAAAGCAGAGTGAACACGGAAGAGCGCCATTTTTAAAAAAACGGAGCTTGGAATACGTGGTGAAACAATGGAAGTGAAAGCAAAGCAGCAGTGGTCAATGGAGGAGCAGCACTAACTTGCTGGATTGCAAAGTTTTGCTCTCCAAGGAAGGCTTGAAAAGCCAGCAGCAACACTTGCAGCGCAACGTAGTCCTCCATCTTTGTTGTGGCGACTGAATTTGGTGCTAGTTGTATTGGGAAAATGACGTGACGTATACAGACGTATACAGTGACGTAATGACGTAGCTCTCTGGCCGGCACCCGCTTGTGGAAAAGCAAACGGTTCTCAACCGGTTCTCACATTGAACCAACCGCGAACCGGCTCTAGCACCAGCACTAGCACCGGCCCTGGAACCAGCTTGGTGGAAAGGGAGCAACAGACAGCTCCAAAGAACTGGAGGGATATTTGGCCTTCTCTTCAGATAGAATGGAATCACTGAAGTCCTTCCCAGCCTTGTGCAAGCTGTCTCTGAAGCTAAACACGCCTTTACCTGCCTCAGCAGCATGTGAAAGGCTGTTTAGCATTGCTGGTCTGGTCTTCAGCCCAAGAAGAGCGAGACTGAGTTCTCGCCATTTTGAGAACCAACTTCTTTTGAGGTTGAACAAAAAGTTTTTCAGGGTTCAGTAATGACTGGATAGACAGTTCAAGTGCTGTCGCACTGCAGTCATGTTAAAGTTCAACCAATCAAGTTTTTTGTTTGTTTGCATCACCTCCGAGCACCAAGAGTTTATTAGGAATGATTTTATATTGAATGCACGTGGGTATGAATGTTGGTAGGCATGCATGCATGCGGGTCTGTAAGGATATGTTTGTGTGTATTTTTGTATATGGTTGGGTTTATGTAAGGAGGTATTGAAGCTCCTTTATTTTGAGTGTTTAAGTGTCTTGTGATACTTTGCAAATTAAACAAAACTTAAATACTAAATTAAACAGGAATAAAGAAAATGTTAAACTCAAATTTCTGATTGCGTTTTATTAACAGTACTTTTTACTTTTGATACTTAAGTACAGTAAATACTAGCTACTTTTTTACTTTTACTCAAGTAATATTCTAGCAGGCAACTTTCACTTTTACTTGAGTAATTTTCCAGTAAGGTACTTTTACTTTTACTCAAGTATGGCTTTTGGGTACTTTATACAACACTGCATGTTGCTAAACCAGTTCCCTGTAGGGGGTCTGGAGCCATCCTGCTCTAGAAGAAAAAAGTTGTGATTTTAAGATGTTAACAAAGCATTCTGGTGACTGTTTCAATTAAAAGAGTGGCTTACATTTTCTGTTTGTGCAGACATTATTACCTTTACTTTTACGTTACTTACTTACTTACCTTACTTTTATCTATCTATCTACTCTTGCTTCTCAACCTGTCTGCAGCAATGACTCACAGTGGTACTGTGGGTTACTGTTAATGTTGACTGCTGACCAGGGGAGAAATGTACTTCAGAGTTATCTTATGGATGGAAAAAGAAGAGAGACTGGACGGTCCTGACAGAACTGGAGTCTGGTGAGTACAGAGTTCAGTCAGAGGCTGCTAACTAGCTGTTAGCTACTTGCTCCTTAGCTTTTGGTTGGTTGTTTGGGGTGAATAAACAAATCTGAGTAACGCAAATAACTACAAATGTACCCCAAGTGATCAGGCAGTCACTTGCACGAGTAACACAAGGAGAAAATTCACTTCACTTTCTATGTCCATACAACATGTAACTTCATGTAATTCATAAATAGTGACAAGTTTTCTCAAGTTTGTCAGAGGGCCCACATGTTGTCAATGTCAACTTCTCAGGTTTGAGCTGTTGCATTACTGTTGCTGTGTCCAACTTGTGGATGTGGAATCTTCCAGTAAAGAATGATCAATCTCTGTGCTAACAGAGCCACAAATTCAGTTGTTTTGAGATTAGTGGCAGAGAGATTATTATTGGTCTCTCCTGCTATGCCAAAAAGAGCTATCATACAATCTGGCTGAATGGTATGAATGGTATTTGAAAACATCTGAGTGTTTCAGAGATTGAACTCCAATAACTGTGCAGATTAGGACATAACCAAAATGACTCTGAAGAGGGGCAGGTGATGGTGGCATATGAAGCACATGAAAGCCATGCAGTATCTTGAACTCAACAAGGCCATGCCAGGCGCCAATTGTGGCTGTATCCACCCTTCCAAGGCCATTATCCAATGCTCTGCCATCACAGCCACACGCAACTCTTCCTCCTATGCTGACCTCAGAGTTTCCAATGATGAGTTTTGTAAATTGGACAAGAAATTACACATAAAATATTGTGTATTGTCCCCTTTTCTGAAGGGAAACATAGATTCCATGGGCGATTCATCAGTCAAATTGGGAAAGGAATGTGTCAAATTTTAATATAACTGCAATCCTGGAGAAATCCGAAAAATGGATTGTGGCATATGAGATTTATTTCCAAATCGTTTAATATACTTATTTTAGTCGAACCATGATCTTTTAGAAAACCTAACCAAGTAGTTTTGTTGCCTAAGCGTACCCAAACTGTGATTGTTTCGTAGCGTTAACTAAGCATTTATTTTTGTGAGATTAACAGTGAAGGTTGCCTGACTATAGATCTTTTCTCCACAAAAGTTAATGGGAAGTACTGAGCTATCACATGTATACAAAACTGGACTGTGGCACATCATGCTATCATGCTGTCTATACGCAGATTTAAGAGACGAGGTTGGAGTTCCATTATGGTGATGGTAAAAGCCAACACTTTTAGTAACTAAAAGTTTGTGTTCTTATTTTAATTGCTCTCTTATGAGTTCTTCAAGTTTATGGAAGTGCAATACTAAATTGTACTCCAGAGTATCGCTTTCAGAGGCTCCCTTGACCATGATATGCTAATGAGCACAAAATAACAACTCTGATCCAATATACTGCTCACTTTCACACATCAAGGGCTCCCATCAGTACAGATGCACAAAGCAAGCTGGTATAGTGTGAAACACACAAAGCGCTAACATTAACTGAAAATGTCTCTCTATAGAAAACTAGTTACCATTATTATTTTTTTTAATTTCAGACATGTTGTAGCAAATGTTATCTCACTACATGTGATGTCATGGAACTTAACTTTTTCGCCAACAGCTCTGATGGATTGAATTTTTATGAGAAAATTCTCTGTGTTGTACCAACTGGACCTGACAATCAACCACTCACCACCACCACCACCACCACATTAACGTTATTATATGTTTTCTTCTGTTCTTTATCATTTCTTATAATGTGTGGCAACTTTCTTGTAATAACCTCCATCATTTACTTCAAACAGCTCCACACTCCTACAAACTTCCTCATCCTCTCTCTCGCTGTAGCTGACCTGCTTGTTGGGGTTTTAATTTTGCCTTATGGAATGATACCGACTAGAATAAGCTTTTGTTGGGTACAAAATGATATTGAGCTCTATCTGTGCTCATCCTCTGTTTGGAACTTGTGCTTTATTTCTATTGACAGATATTATGCTGTGTGTCAGCCTCTGAGGTACAGAACTAAAATAAATGTCCGTGTTACTGTGATCATGATCCTGCTGAGCTGGACTGTAGCTCTTCTTAGCAATTCATTGGTAGGTTATGAAGAAATTTTTTGTTTTTATCCCCCAGCTATCATAATGTCTATCATCTACCTAAGGATTTTGACGGTGGCACAGAGACAGGCACGCAGCATCCAGAACACAACCTGTCAGAGCACAAAGTCTGAAAGTAAGATGGAGAGAAAGGCCACCAAAACTCTGACTATTGTGATGGGAGTTTTTCTGCTCTGTTGGACTCCTTTCTTTATTTGCTGGACCTTAGTCAGTTTCCTTCATTACAAAATACCATCTGTTATGATTGTCACATTTAGGTGGCTTGGCTGGATAAATTCAATGTTCAATCCATTCGTCTATGGTTTCTTTTACAGCTGGTTTCGATCAGCTTTCAGAATGATCATTTCTGGGAAAATATTTCAAGGTGATTTTACTCATTCTAAGCTCTCTTGACTCATTACTTGCTGGTAATCATCACTTATTCGCTTCTGAAAAAACTCTTTCTACCAGAGGTCATAAAAAATACTGTACTATGCATAAAGTATCTGTATGTTCAAGTCAACTACAGATAGCAGTACATAGTACACAGCACACACAATAATCTTAACTTTAATGTCTGTAAATGAACACAGGATCCCCTTATCTTATTGTTTTCCTCATTTCTTACGACATGTATTCAATCATAGATGCTGCATGTTTTGGCTGCAGATGGAAACAACAATAACTGTACAAGCAGGGTTTTTATTTTTAATTTTGAAGATTGTATATACATTTTCATTTTATGTTTTTTTTTAAATTTTAAATCATCAGTCTTCAGTCTGACTTTCACACATCTCACCTCTGCTGTGGTATAATCAGTGACCAATCACTTTGCTCACATTACAATGTAATTATTGTTTGATTACATTTGAAGGCAGTGGAAAATTGTTTGGCATAAAAAACTTCTCTAATTGCAAAAGCTTTTATGTGTCAGTCCAGGCAGGGATGAATTATCCTTGAAGGGTAGTGATTCTCAACTTATGACTAGCAGGACAAATCTGGCCCCCAAAAGTCTGCCAAGTGGCTTTCTGACCATTTTCTCAGTCACACTGAAAATCAATTCATTGACACTTTTTTCTCAGGAAGGAGGAACAGATATTCCAATTGTGGTTGATGGTCTAATGAGGCTGTTAGTCACAGACAGAAGGCTGATTTGCATGATGGCATTTCAGGTTGTGAAAAGTGTAATTATTAGCTGAAGAGGAGGAAACGTTACAAAGAAATGAGAATAATTCTGATCATATAAATTTGTGTTAGATAAAGAGCTTAAATATGCTGCTCTTTCTGTCCCTGTTAGGATGGAAGAGGTTCCAGTTATGATTCATGTCGTAACTTATTTCAAATGTTACAAAAGCACAACTAAAATTTAATTGATTTTAAAGCAGTAATATATCTGATTTGTCTGTCAGTCCTTGACCAAGTTAATTTAGTTAATAGGTTAAGTTAACAATTCAGTTAATATGAAAATAAAAACATTCAAAGAAAGATCAGTTACGGGCCTTTTAATGTTTATTCATTTGATCTAATGAGGAATTTTATTATTAATGTTTGCTCATTAACTGGCCCCTGGCCTCCTGTCCTTTTGCAAAAGTGGCTCCTTGTCAAAGCAAGTTGAGTTACCCCATTGAGAAGTTCCTGGGGCAATAAAAGAGCTTTACGGTCATACTGGCCCCACACACTAACCCATTCACTGTACATCATTTCTGAAGCAATTAGTATGTGGTATCTTGATTAAGCACAAATTAATTCAGATTTATGTGACATGTAAGCACAAGATGAACTGAAATAATCAGGGCCCCTCTACAAATTGGTGAAACAAATGTACCTTTTTAGGGTGAAGTGAAGACCAACTAAATACTCAGACAAAATATCTGTCTTTGTCTCTTTTTCCAAATTATTATTTATTTTTGCTTGGAAACAAGAACTTCCATGTACGTCTGGGGAAGAAGCACATGAGACTGAAGAGAAATTATTTAAACTGCAGTTTATACTTGAACATTTGAATATCACTCTTTGTTACAAACAGTTGCATGTTTAGCAACAAGCTCAGAGGGTCTGGGGTTCTTATAACATAACTGCCTTCTACTATCTGTACTTGATCTGTAAACACTTGATGTGAGCAAGGCCTCACTCTTCTCCCCCTCATCACCTCGGAAATAGTTATCATGTAGTTGTTATACAGGAAAAGCAAAGGCTTTTATTCTTCCACAATATAATTGCAGTTTCACAAAAGTCATTTGTAGGTCAAATTTCATTAGGGCACCTCCGGTGTGAGGGCCCGATTGTTTTTGCTCAGATTACTCAAAAAATGATTTGCATTTCTGGGGGCTTAAACATGATCAAAAACTCATCAAATTTGGCACACACATCAGTGTTGGTGAAAATTTACATGTCACATGGTTTTTTCATTGATGGGCATGGCCAAGTCATTTGGCTATGCCCTCTAAACATCGCCATTACCAACACACTTCACCAAAATGCACGAAAATCGGTACACACATAGATCATGCCCAGATGCACAAAAAAGTCCTCGGGAACCTATAACCTAAACCCAACAGGAAGTCGGCCATTTTGGATTTTGTGGTCATTTTTGGCGTTTTCCACATTCTATTTTCACAAACTCCTCCTACAGGATTAATCATAAAGACTTCACAATCATGTAAATCTAGACTACTTTGTAATCAAAAGTTATCAAAAGATTTCTCTATCGTTAAAGGGTGTGGCCATGGCATGGCATCGAAGTTTGATGTCTCACCATGACCATGAAATTGCTATAACTTTAGCATAAATGGTCTGATCTGCACCAAACTTCATATGTTTGACAATAGTCCCACCCTGAACACATCTACATGACAATATTCCATGATTGTCATTAGTTTGACAGAGAGACAGAGAGGGTCGTGTCTAGAAGGGAACCCTAGACCCGCGAAAGATTGCGTGAGTCTGATTATTTTAACAACGGAAACAACAACGTAACAACGAAACAACATTATTTAACAACAACGGAAACAAATCTCGAGAGAGTTTTGCAAATAAAGAGTTCCCTTCTAGACACGACCGAGAGCAGTGTGCCGCTGCAAGAATAGACAATCATGTCATGGTACAGATGTTTTAATGTGGCGGGCCGCCATAAATAAAACAGTGTATTCACTGAGCCACAGAGAGTCACTGAAACACTGATCACTGACCTGTTGTAATGAGAAAAAGTAATCAGATCTTTTACTTAAGTAAAAGCATGAATGCCACAATATAAAAATACCTAATTACAAGTAAAAATCTTGCATGTAATTGTTTCTCTTTTTTTGAAAAATCAACATTTTTATTGCTTTTGTTGTACTTTAATGGTACTCTTATTGGTATTTTTGATTACTAAATCAGATCTGCAAACTCATAAGAGGAGAAAAAGGTGACATGTTGGTAAACCAGTCCCCTGTAGCGGGTCTGGGAGTGTCCTGCTCCAGAAGACAAACGTGTAATTTTATTATGTTAATTAAGCATTCTGGTGACTGTTTCGGTTAAAAGAGTGACCAACATTCGTTCATGGTTTCTGCAGACATGAATGCCTTTACTTTTACTTTCGCCCTTCAGTAAAAAGTACTAAGCAAGGTACTGCAGTAAAAGTAAAGTTACTTTACTTTATATTTTGAATATTACCATTGCTCTTGGAGAAAGCAAAAGTAATGTAATAGAAAAAATTGCAGCACGTGCAATATTTCTTATCCCATTACTCGATTAATCACCATAATAATCGATAGATTACTCAATTACTAAAAGAATCGATAGCTGCAGCCCTAGTTGAGACTGTTAAGTCAAGATGTGAAACAATTAACAAAGAAAAAGGAAAATTCAAGCTGTAAGCACTTTATTTTAAGGTGCACAATTTTTCAAAAACTATTTCATTTATTTTCTCTATTTTATTTTTAAATGTATATCTGTATAGTTCAATCAGGATAGACTAATAGAATAAAAGAGAAAGACAGGTATGAAATGAGATCAAATTTATTGTGAACAGAAAAGTAGTCTTTAGCGCTTAGACCCCACAGGAAGGAGATCATCTTAGGAAGCAGCTTGATGGATTAGATGCTTCCCATGAGAGAGAGAACACTTTTAAATATGACAGCTGATGACTGATTGGTTAAAAGAGAGGGAGGCAGATTGTGATTAGATGAGAAGGATGGTGAGTAGTGGAGCGTAAGGATAGCAGGAAATTGATTATGACATAGAGGGCATGCGCAAAGAGATAGTCTTCCTGACTGAACTTTCGCTAAGCTTCATATGGAGGCTGGACCCAATTATTCAGGGACCAAACACTTTTCTTTTTCCATGCCTTAAAATACAGGTATCAATTACAGATGACCCCCTTCCATATAACATTATGTTTCACAAAGCATTATTACTGGTCATCTTTCAATATTGAAACTGTACCTTACATGAAAAAAACACACACACAAAAAAAATTAAATTCTAACTTAAAAAACATTTTAGACTAAAATCATCATTAACCCTTACACCCTGCAAGGACTCAACGAGTCCTCGCCCGTTCTTCTATTGAGCAGCATTTTGGCTGCAATCATGCTATAGCAAAACACTTTGGGGAAGTTTTTCCTTTATATGTTAATGCTGAAATTAAAAAAAAAAAATTATAAAAGTTTTTTTTCAGTGTGTAATTAAATTTATAGCTCTCACCCTGTAAGGACTCAATGAGTCCTTACAGGGTGAATGGATGGAATTTAAAACAGGGTATTCGGGTTAAGTCCATTTGGTACCATAGTGTTGAGTGTGTATATCCAAAACATTTCTCTTTGGGCCAGTTTCTTCAGGACATCTCCTCCTCGAGTGGGTATAGTGATTTTCTCAATCCCACAGAACCTCAATGAAGAAGGTGAACCATGATTAGCTTCAGCATGTTTTGCAATTGCATAATCCATGTTGCCTGTACGGATTGCAGTTTTTGGGCTCTACCCTTTCAACTCTTTTGGAATATGCTTACTGGATTTTGGGTCTAGCACTCCACTGACAATCCCATTGTTGAAGCGCAACCTCCTTTTCTAAACTCAATGCTCAATCCATTCATCTATGCTTTCTTTTACAGCTGGTTTCGATCAGCTTTCAGAATGATCATTTCTGGGAAAATATTTCAAGCTGATTTTACTAAACTCTCTTGACTCATTACTTGAAGTGCTGAAATATTGACAATCATCACTAGTTTGGCAACTGAAGATTTAAATCTCTTTCTACTGCAGGTCATATAAAATGTTCCTGTACTATGCCTAAACGGCAACTCAGTGCACTGATAGCAGTCAATAGTAAACAGTTCATAGGATAATCTCTGTGTTAATGTCAGTAAGTCCATGTAGGATCTACATATATACATCTCAGTGTTTTCCTCATTTCATACCGTGTGTATTCATTTATCAAACTGCATAATAAATGCAGGAGTACATCTCTGAATTGCTGTCTTTGTGGACAAAGCTCCAGGAATCAAGTAGGACATCAGGAAATTACCTTTCTGTTACACTAGTTTTCAGTCAATGCTTTATTATCTTCAGATTCATTTATTTATTTGCTTCTTAAAACACTGTATTATGCAAATTATTGAGTTGTCATTCTGTCTCTGCTTTGACATTTATGAAGATGATGTGAATCCAAGACAAAATGGAAAAAAATGTCCACTTTTACAGCCCATGATGACCATGGCCATTCATATTGTCCACACTGCAGACTGTCTACACGTTTCCAGTTTATGTATTCTTGATTATCAGTCTTCAGTTTTACACATCACCTCTGCTGTGATATAATCAATGACCAATCAATGCACCCACATTACATGTTTGTTGAATGCTGACATTATAATACCTTAGAAAATTGTGGGAGACAGAAAGTTCCCATCGAAAACCACTTTAATCTTACACACAAACATTTTATGGGTCAGTTCAGGCAGGGCAGAATTCTCTTTAGAGGGGTTCCTGGGGCAAAAATGAGCTTTAAAATGAGCATACGGACCCTACACACTTATTTATTCTCTGTACATCATTTGTGTGTTACTTAGAAATAATAACCATAATCATAATCATAATCATAATCATAATAATTGGCAACTTGATTTAGACACGTGATGTGTAACCATGAAATAAAGTTAAACAATAAGGACCCCTCTACAAGACTATCAAGTGACATGCAAAACCAAAAAGTTGTTGCATCTTGTTTGTAGTGAGATGAAGAGCAATAAAATACTCAGACACAATATCTGTCTTTGCCAGATCATTTATTGTTTGCAAACAAGGGTCTCTATGTACATGTGGGGAAGATGCATGTGAGAGTGCAGAGAAATTTGTTACATTGCAGCTTATACATTTTTTCTCCTCTTTTCAGTTTGCTCGAAGGTTTTTTTTCTTTCTTCCCTTGTTTTTTTTTTTTTTTTTTTTTTTTTTTTTGCTGAAACGAACAGAACTGACTGATATAACCTGTAACTGAACTGAATTGAACTGAACTTTATTTTTTTATGAACTGAATCGATTTTTGTGCTAAAAGAAAAACCAGAGTGGAATTTTGCATTGACTGATTTGAGTTAATTGTGGACTGGATTGGGATTTGTGGGTATTTTGTAAATATTTGGTTATTGTGGGTTCTTGCATTGTTTGGTGGGTTTTTCGGGGGTCTGTACAGCGCTTAAAATACATTTACTTTGGTTTTTGCAAACATATATGTGTTGAGTTGTGTGTTTCATGGTGTGTGACGTTCAATGTATAGGGTGTCAAATCTTTATGTATGTGCATCCTTTGTGCAGTTTGCTTTAAACTTAAAGAAAAAAAACTGACAAACTAAACTTTTACCCAAAATGCCAGGAGAGAGACCTGGCTACCACCCTTCATAATAATAGCAATAACTCAAGCAAAAAGTACAAGTCAAACTGTCACAGTATGCATCGTTATTATTTTCATAAAGCAGAGAGAGAGGCATGGATTGTGATGAAGGCATCTGGGTGTTTTGTATGTAGTCCTGCAGTAACTGATTGGATGATGTCACATGCCACCTCCACGTTCCCCAATTGAGAAATGTAAACAATGATGGCGATGGCACTAGTAAACTCCCTTTACAGATGGTAAGGACAAAGTCCGATGGTGATCAGCTTGTTGTTCAGGCTGCAGACACGCTGTTTTACAGAGATGTATCCCGGTTTGCACCATCTGGAGTTCACAAGTCTGGCAAGCCCCCCTCCTTTCCTCTTACCGCTCACGGTGGTATCTCTGTCCGCTTGAATTGTGAGCAGGCCAGGGATTGTAACATTTGAATCCGGTATCTGTTAATGTAACCACATTTCAGTGAAACACATGATGCTGCACCCTTTGTACTCCTTCTAGATCCTAGCGAGCACTTGCAGTTCATCCATTTTATTTTTTTTTTTCCAGCCTTAATTCCCTCAGGGAGAATGTTTGATATTCAACTGTGTTGCATGACTGGGGCACATCTTGTGTTCTGTGATGTATTGTCCACAGCACCATATTGTTTGTTTGGACTGTCTCTGGCTGAGCCTCATGAAGCAATGCCTAGCTATCAGGAATGGATTTAATTTGTTCAAGGTGTGTCCAAATTAACCTTTGCTGCCTTGCGTCAGGGGTTCAGGGATATCCTGTCCTGTCCTGCAACTTGTGCCGGCAGTGCACAGCAGGATACACTCATCAGCTGCGCCCAAATACCTTGATGAATTCACAGGTGAGTTTGGGCCAAGCATGGAATAAACTGATCACAAAGCCAGCCCTCATCACCTTTAAGAAGCAGGTGCACAAGGAGCAGAAGCAGTAGCAGCATGATGGCGGATTTACCAGGAGAAAACAAAAAGAAAAGAATTTCTTGCGAGGAGACAGATCTCCTGCAGGCTCTGCGTTACGGGTGGGTCTGACGGGCCTGGGCCCACCCACTTGTACATTTGGCCCACCCTAAATGACTGGGAGAACATATATCTCTTCTGTGGCGGTTGTTCCAGGTTAGCATACTGAGGAAATTATATCATTGTCTTATTTTATACCTGTAAATGCATTTCTCATTTAAACCAGAACTTCTAGAAAATGTGGGAAGTAGAGCTAAATATGCCTGCCTGACTTGATTGTCTTCAGATCACATTGACAGCAGACAGTTAATGTCAGTTTCTTAATGAATTGATGCATTAATATACTTAATCCATAGCGAAAATATAGATAACGAGATATCCTGTGTCACTTGAAATAAATACATACTGCTGCAGTGAAAAAATAAGCTCTATCGGCACTGAAACTGTCTTTAAAAAGTGTCATAACCAACTAGAAGTGCAGGATTATACCAGTCATTTTTGTTAAAGTAAGATTACCAGTTGAAAACAGTGTTAACTTTTGTAATTAAAAGGCCCACCCAAAGTTACTGTGGCCCACCCAAAATTGAAATCCTGGCGCCGTGCCTGGTCTCCTGGCTCAAGAGGTGAAAGTGCTTGAGTGCACAATATATGGAGACAACAGGACGTCTCCAAAGCATCTTCATGTGTAAATAGTTTACTTTATACTAACACCTGCAAAAAATAATACAATTCATGTACTGTAAATATCGTGCAGATGTGTAACTGCTTATGTTTTACACTGAGACACCTTGAAACTATGTTGTATTTTATAATGTATTATTATCATCATCAGTATTATGCGACTCCGCTGGCTGAAGCTCCTGAAGAAGGAGCTGGTGGGCAGGAGCTGTAACGAGGAGAGTCTGGACCTGAAGCTGGACCTCAGCCCGGCTGAACACTCACCTGAGCCAGACTGAGGTGCAGCTTAAACCTGTGCAGAAAATTACATGCAGGTTATCCACCCAGCATCAGACTCTGACAGAAGAACACATACTGTCTTCTCCCTGGGTCAGACTGGTCTCGTGTACATAATGATATAAGATCATATTTGTTAAATGCTTGTATTTCTGGATCCGAATAAACACGCAGACACAAACACTACAGCTGCTCCGGCTGCCATGCTGACTGATCTGTTAAAGACGATAATGGGCTTTATAATTATAATAATAATTCCTGATTCCTTATTACTGAGAACAATTTTACACACACACACGCACGCACACTGTTTAACATTAATGAAAGTTAAAAAAATTAAAGACACACATCCACCCACATGCTTTTAACTTCAATATTTACACTTTATTTCTGGTAGAAAAATGACACTTTACACTTCTGTGTGGGGAAAAGACTTAACATAAGTGAAGGTGTTTTAATGGTTGTGGAGATGTGTGTGTGTGTCTGCTGCTATCACCACACATATATCCACACAGGCCTTAAAAGTGAGTCTGTTATCCAGCCCTACGTAAGTATAAGTTTCAACAGCTTCAATTTCAGAACCTTAAAGAGTTTGGATATGAACAGTAGGGTGGATACTTTGCGGTTACCTAGAGAACAACGTACATTTTGTTTTGTCAGAATCTAATACAAGCTTACTTGGTGAGAGAGTCCTGAAATATAGCAAAAGCAGCTTGTAAATTTGCAATTGCCAGATTAAGAGAAGAGCTGGTGGAGTATAATATTGTGTCATTGGCATAAAAATGTATGTTATGGTTTGGGGTGGCAGAAATGATTTTGTTCATATAAATGGTAAATGACAGAGGGCCAAGATCGGATCCTTGAGGTACACCTGTATTAAAAAAGTGAACTAGATTTGAGACCACTGGAGACTACTGCCTGGGTTATACCTGAGAGGCAGTCATGGAACCATTTAACAGACTGTTCATCTACTCCAATTGAGCAAAGTTTGTCCAATAGGGTATGATGATTAACTGAAACAAATGCCCCAGAGAGATCTATAAAAAGTACGTAACAGTGTTGGTGATTGTCCAAGGCTTCAATAATATTGTAAAGTACATTTATTGCAGCTGTTGTGCTATGATGTGATCTAAAACCTGATTGTTCTTGCTATAGTATGTTATTTGACACTAGAAACAGCCTCAGTTGAGAATTTACTAGGGAGTTTTTGCTAAGCATGACAATTTTGAGATGGGTCGGTAGATATTTAGGTCACTAGGATCACTTCCTTTATGTAGTGGAGTAACCTGTGCAGACTAGTTTGAGGTGCTGCAATTAAATTAGCACTAACCCCATTAACCCCCATTAAATGTTCCGTGAGAAATCTTTGATGATGAAAAGCCTCATACATATTAGATTTGTTTGTTATGATTTGATTTTCAAAATAGATTGTAGAAAGAAGTGAGGCAGGGGAATTATTTTTCAAGGATCTGATAATTTTCCAGTTGCATTTGAAAACAAGGACAAGTTTTTCAAATAAGTTATTCCATTGGTGCCTGAATTTCTGCCGGTCAGTTGGACCATTGGTAGTTTTGGCTTTCCTCCAAGCTGCATCCCTGATAATAAGAGTGATGGTAATATTTGGGTAGAACCAAGGATTAGAGCCATGTTTAATTCTAAAATTTTTGCAAGAGCATGTTTATTGGGTACATAATTGAAAATTAGCACATTACTGTCAAGTGACCATCTTAAAGAGGTACTCAATGTGTACAATTTCATATTGCACTTCCATAAAGTTGCAGTCATAAGAGATGTATTAAAATAAAATTAAAAAAAGAGTAACAAAGGCCGAGATATCCTGACTTTGTTACTAAACATGCTGGAGTCTGAGTCTTACCATTACCACAATGCAACTCCAACCCCGTCTCTTCAATCTGTGTAAAAACCCAAACTTTACACTTTCATGTTGCATTTTTGCATACTAATTTATGTGGAGAGCAGATCCAAAGTCAGGTGATTGCCATCATCATGGTGACAAAAATTAAAGCTTGGTTTTCATTGAGGTTTAGGCAATCAAACTACTTGGTTAGGTTTTGGGAAAGGTCATAGTTTGGCTTCAAATAAGTAAGTTAAACATTTGGGAAATAAATTTAATCTGCCATAAAGCCTTTTTTCAGATTCATCCATAGTCGAAGTTCAGTCAGACAGCTCACGTTTAAGAATGTTTATTGCAGCAGCAGAACACTGCTCCATGTGGTCCTGGCCACCAGCTGCCGATAGGCTATTCCCCCGAGCTCTGCGGCTACAAGGGCAATATGCTACCTAGTGAAACTGCTATGTGTGGGCCTGGGCACCAGCTGCTATGTGGCCATTCCTAACGAGCGCCGCAGCTATGAGAGGAATATACTCCCTTGTAAAACTGCTATGTGTGGGCCTGGGCACCAGCCGCCAACAGGCTACCACCCCTCAAACTCTGCGGTTACAAGGGGAATATGCTACCTCGTGAAACTGCTCTGTGTTGGCCTGGGCACCAGCCACCGTGTGGCCATTCCTAACGAGCTATGCTCGACAGAGGACCCCGCTCTGTGATTTTACGTGGCCTACCACTTTGTGGCTGAGTTGCTGTTGTTCCCAATTGCTTCCACTTTGTTATAATACCACTAACAGTTGACCGTGGAATATTTAGTAGCGAGGAATTTTCACGAATGGACTTATTGCACAGGTGGTAATCTATACCACTGTACCACACTTGAATTTTGTGAGCTCCTAAGAGCGACCCATTCTTTCACAAATGTTTTATACACCTGTGGCCATAGAAGTGATTGGAACACCTGAATTCAATTATTTGGAAGGGTGTCCTGATACTTTTGTCAATATAGTGTATGTCATCCAGGCGCGCTCTGTAACAAGAGCAAGCCAGCTCTCCCTCTTTCATTTAAACAAAACTTGGTAATGGTGACAGCAGAAGAAAGACAAAATTAAATCTTAAGATGTTATATAATTAGAAAAAGAAATAATTCCAGGGAGGCTTCTAATGTTGGATTGTTTTTACCAGGGAGAAAAATACCTCATAATAAAGTATATACTGCCCCTGAAGCCAGAAAGAAATGTCAGTTATTTAACAGACTTGTTGAACTCCTTACAATTGGCTTCAGTCTAATTTTATGTGCTGATTCTAATACAGTCACGTCAGAAAATGACAACAGCTGTCCTTTTTGTTTTTGATTGCATTTCTATGCTGACGTTTTTATAGGTGTTTTTAAAGGCTTTGTGTAGCGTCGTGGTTCTACAAGCAAGTCAGTGCATCATTAGGTGGTTTCAGAGAGTTACAAGGTTCTGTAAATGCATCATGAAAACAATACGGCAAGGTATTGATATTAGAAAATGTACTTTGTAATTTGTACTTTTGAGTACTTAAGTATTTTTTAAAGCAAGTACTCTGGTACTTAAACTCGAGTAAAATTTTGACTAAGCAGCTTTCACTTGTAGTTGAGTAATATTTGACCAGGAGTATCTATACTTTGACTCAACAGACTCATGAGTCTGTTATTATTGGCATTTTTACATTTATATTTACATACAATTATTATTCACATACAGTGCCACATCTCCTCCTTTCTTGTTCATGTAATAGACCCTTTTACAGTTTGCAAACAATGAGCAAGCTGGGTGCGCAGTTTGGCAACAGAAGTATGGCGGACTAGCTTGTCACTGGGCGCTGCAAACACGAGCAGTTTTGATTGCATCCTCAGTCCAGTCAGCACGTTTTTCAGTGACATCAGCTGTAAATGGGTCTATTGAATCCATATCCTTTCAACTTGAGATCTGTTTCCTTCTCAGAGCTAAGCCAGGTTTATGAAATTACTATGGCATTGAATGGTTTGATGAATTAATTTAAGTATTCTTTGATGTTTTGGTAATTAGTGTTTAGTGGTTTTCAATCTAGCCTTTAAAAATGATCGCTATCACTAGCGACAGAAAGTGACATGCAAAATTCAAATTACCGCAACTCCTCGACCATTTGCGCTATCGACGTAATTCTAATACCATTACGATAGTGGCAGGGATCACTGGCAGGGGAGGGGAGGAAGTGAGCAGACTAACTTCAGTGAAATATAGTGGTATTTTAGCGGTGTTTTAGCGGTGTTTTCTTTGTAAATAATATTGTAGTGTTGTAAATAATAGTATTAGTATTGTTCCTGAAAAGTGTTTTTTGCTGTGCGTTTGCCGTATTTTCACCGTATTATTCCTTTTTTTTTTGCCATCGTTCCTCTTTTCTACGCCTTTTAATAGATTTTCTTGTCAGTAATTTTGTAAATACTGGAAGAAGAAATGTTGAGGAGATCAACCAGGGAGAGGAAAGTCCCATCAAGATTTGTGGAGGAGAGTGGACAGGAGGATGAACAGTGTGTCACCATCTCAATCACAGTAAGTAATACAGTTTGTATACATTGGATATTTATTCCCAGCTTTATTACAATAATGTTTTTCAATATCTAGTGTAATTTTTCATATTGGCTTTGTCTCAAATTGCTTTACTATTGCTTAGTTTTTTACTTTACCTGTTATATTTATTACTTTTCCTATTCTTATACTGTTGAACTTTTTTTTTCTTTTGGATAAATCTTATCTGATCTTATGATATTTTTAGAGATTCTTCTGATGAAAAGCCATCCACCAGTACCAGCACTGGTACAAGGTGGGGACGGAGTGAGATCTGTGGCTGAGGCTGAAGCAGTAGAGGTGCTGATGCTGCTGGTGATGCCCCTCGTAGCTGGTCACCGCATCGTCAAGAGGCCTGGAAAATGCAGGCAGACCCAGACATTGCCAACCCTCACCCACCCAGATTCATCCCCAAGCGTAGCTCTGGTGTCCAACCC
This sequence comes from Lutjanus argentimaculatus, assembly GCA_034769285.1. Taxonomy (NCBI): domain Eukaryota; kingdom Metazoa; phylum Chordata; class Actinopteri; order Lutjaniformes; family Lutjanidae; genus Lutjanus; species Lutjanus argentimaculatus. The sequence continues at coordinate 155,610 of JAWZSL010000061.1, read as the reverse complement.
CCTCTCACCACTGCCACCCCAACACCAGGTGAGATTTTTGCTCTTTTTTTTGACAATGAAGTAATCAAGGTCGTGTGCAAACACAAATAAAAATGCAAAGAAAAATTTGGAGAAGGGGAAAAAGTTTGCTTGGACTGACATCACCCCACAGGAGCTTACAAAATACCTAGGCATATCGTTGTTTATGTCTGTGTGCAACCTCCCAAAAATGTCAGACTTTTCGAGGAAAAAAGCATTTTTCATGTGCCATGGTTTATGGCAATCACCGCCAACTTGCACATGAGTGATCCAGAGGAGGATGCAGTAAATTGCCAGAAAAAGGGGACAGAGGACTATGACCCCCTGCAAAAGGTCAGATCTCTTCTGGATATCATCAGAAACACCTGCAAGAGCATTTACCATCCAAAGCAGCACATCTTGGTGGATGAGAGGATAGTTGCCACAAAGGCTAGGCTCTCAATAAAACAGTATATGAAAGCCAAGCCGACAAAGTGGGGGCTCAAATTTTTTGTGTTGGCTGATGTGAATGGGTACACAGTTGACTACAGGCTGTACACAGGGAAGACCCGGGGTGCTTCAGGGAAGGGGCTTTCTTTTGACGTGGTGGCGGAGTTGATGAACAAGGACTATCTGGGGAGTGGCTACATTGTCTATTGTGACAATTTTTACACCAGCCCTCTCCTGTTCCGTCATCTGAGCCAGCAGGGGTTTGGGGCTTGTGGGACTTACAGGCAGGGCAGAGTTGGTGTCCCAACAACTCAGGAGAATGCCCTGGACAGAAAATCAAAGAGAGGCTCCATCAGGTGGATCAGAGATGGTGACCTGCTCTTTGTAAAATGGAAGGACACCAGGGAGATCTCCATCTGCACAACTGTCCATCCTGTATACACAGGGGAGACTGTCCTACGGTGGCAGAAGACTGATGATGGGCACAGTCAGAGGGTCCCTGTCCCCAGACCCACAGCTGTGGGTGAGTACAACAAGTACATGGGGGAGTGGACACCTCTGACCAGATGCTGGGAACAAACTCAGTGCACAGAAAAACGAGGAGATGGCCCATGACAGTTTTTCAGCACCTTTTGGACATTGCTGTCACTAACACTTTCATTGTGCACAAAGAGCTCAGCATGGGGAAGCAGCAGAAGCCAGTGACACGCCAGGCTTTCCAGGAGGAGCTGTGTGCAAAGCTGCTCGGCGTGCCACTGACTGGCCCACCTAAGCCCCCCACTCAAGGCCACTTTCCTGTCCCCACCAGCAACAGAGAGGACACTGGGAAAAGACAGAGGGCAAGCCTGGGGAGGAAACAGTGCACTCTCTGCAAAAGAAGCACACCCTGGATGTGTGAGGAGTGCAAGGTTGGGCTCTGTCTTCAGCTGGACAGGAACTGCTTCAAAGACTTTCACTGCAGCTAAAAAAACGCCTGGACATGGACAGTTATAACAACCTGTAGCATGGACACTGAAAGCTCTAGGCAAACACAACAGCTTGAGAAAATGTAAAATAGGTTATGTTTCATTTTTGTAATCTCAAAATTTTTCCATATGTACATTTTCAATTGTTTATAAAGAGAAACCTGCTGAAAATTCAAATCTGTTTTTTTACTTCTTTGTTATTTCACACAGTTTTAAGCATTTATAACAATAATGACAAATGCTTGCCAGATTTTGAAAGTTATATTTCTCCTGAAAAAAGGAGCAAAATAATTTACACAAAGGACATTTTCTGACACATTTATTGAAAAAAAAAAAAAAAGACAAAAAGGACCAGGCAGACTGTCATAATTCTAGTATATAAAGGAGTCGTAAGTAGCCAGGTGAGCGCTGCCTCGCCGTTCCCTGCTCTTGTTACTGCTGTTGAAGGTTTCACATCAGATTAAGGTATGTTTTGTTACCTGGTTTCTGTGTAGATGTATTTATGCATGTAGATTTAATAGGATTTCGCTGGCTTCCCTGCAGGTGCTGTTGGCGAGTATACTCAAGCTGGTTGGTGTTTGTGTTAGCCTCCCCCACCGCAGTTGTACAGCACACGTGTATGCAGACAAGTGTGGCGTGCGTATGGGCTCTGATGATCACATGTAACTTGACGTTTAAAGGTACGCCCTTTTTAGACACCAACTTGAATTCACACTCACATATTATAGTGTACTATATATCAGAGCAATGATATACGCTTCTCACAATAGGAACAAGGTAACATGGCGATGGCGTCCAGATGATTTAGCTCCATTTTATTTGCCTGAGGTAATGCAGTATAGTCCCTAGGAGTCTACTTTGCCCACGGTTGTACAGACCTGAAGTTAATATTGTTTTTTGTGAAGCACACTTACCCTCTCCCCTCATTTCCCCCAACCTGTGGGTTCCTTGGCATCCTTCCCCCTGTGCTGGTAATGAAATCCCTGCAACCAATTTTAGGGTTTTAAGATCTATTTTTGTAATAAAGAAAATTTATATTTTTTTTAAATAACAGTCTCTTTCTTTTTTAACAGGGTATACAAACTAAATTAATTATTTTTTTGAAATTTTAATAAATGATTGCACACTGGACTTGAAACACATGTCTCTGCTCCTCCTTCCTTATCCAAGAACTTGTATGGGTGAATATATTGAGTGTATATTCTCTGGGTGAAATTCCCAGAGTGGCGTTGTCGGGTTCATTTAGTCTGGGGTGGAGTCAGACCCACATATAAACTTCAACAACAGAACTGAACAGTTGACATTCCTTGATCTGACTTCACACTGCTGTCATACTGTCCATCCATGTAGTAGCAACGTGTTTTTCAGATGGTCAAAGAAATTATTGTAGGGTTCAATATCTTGTTAGGGTTTATGCACATTATGTTCGCTAAGTGATGAGTTAATGTTTTAAGACTGAGAAAGAGCCCATTATCCATAGTCAGACAGTTATGATTACATTGGTATTTTGTTCTGGTGTCATTGGTATTTGTCCAGTTCTTAAAGTTCTCTGATGACCAGCACTTTGGCCTCCTCTGCTGACCTGTTAATTTGATGAACACCTTACAGTTTGCAGTCCATGTTAACTGAATTTTCCTCTGCTTTCATAGACTCTGTCTTTTTTGGAAATATCTGCATTTTCTTTGTAAGGCGTTTGTTCACATAGACATCTGATCCCTTCAGCTTCCTTCCTTTATCTGAGCAGTGCAGTTTTTTGTTGGTAAACCAGATTATTATGGCCTGTTTGTGGTTCGTATTTCCCCGAGAGAGAGGGTGAGAAGGTGGCATCCCTTAATGCCGGGGTTGTTGACGGAGATGCCTTTGTTGTTGAAGGAGGCTGTCACCTGTTACTCAAGGGACATCTGGTCAGGCTCGGTTGGATCCCCACCATCTGCTGGCCTTGGCCATATGACCGCAGCCTGGTCTCCAACCTGCTAATGATCACGTTGTTTATGCGGGAGTTCTCTTCCAGGCCTGCCACACAGCTATCTCAGAGGGCCACCCTCTTGTCCTTCTCAGCATGTTGTCTCTTAAGCGCCTTAATTTCCCCCATTAACACAATTATTAGTTTTTGCTGTTTAGAAACAGTTGAGATTTCTCCAGTCAGAAAGTCCAGCATTTTCTTAATCTCCTTGACCTCCTCATCTGTGATTGCACTGCTTTGTCTGGTTTGCTTTGGTGGCATTTGGCTTGTTTGTGTACAAAAACATACCAAAAGTCCGCACACCAGAAATAGCTCCTTTGAAGGTTTTTTTTAATGGTATCACCACACATGACGTTTCGGGCAACAGCCCTTCATCAGACATTATGTCTGATACTTTTGCATCTGCTCTTCCATCCAGCACCCAGCACTCACCGTTTTTGGATGTCCATGCTGTTTTTTGCATCTTCAATTTGGCTTGTTTGTGCACAACCGACCAAGCATAGTAGTGTACAGTTATTATGTACACAGCAGCCACCACCACTGTAAACAGCTATAAACAGCCCAGCAAGACTGAGTGGCCACACTAGCTAGTTGGCTTACCAGCATCAGACTAGTCTGAGTTGCTTAACCTTTGTCACAGTCCAGGCAGTGGCCAAAGCCCGATATCTCTGTTGTATATATTTAACCATCATTATGCAAAAAAAAACCAAACTTAACTGTCACTGTTACTTGTTAAATGTAGTGCCCTACTAATTTTGTTTACTTTTTTTATGCATTTCAGTTTGAATTAATCCTGGCATAACTTGAAATATGAGCTGGCTAAATTATCACAACATGTGAAGTCATATTTGGGCATTAATATGGATATGTTTTTGTTTGTGGTAAGATGTTGAAATTTCCTCTGTTTTGAGAAGACCTTGCCCTCCTCAGGTCAAGGTATGTTTTCTATTTGTGTATTTGGCAGCCAGGTGTCAGTTTTCATTATCAGCCAATCAGTGTAAAGTTGAGATGAATGTTGGAATCTACAGGACTCCTACAGGGGTGGAATTAAAACTCTGCACAAGACAAGGAAACAAAGAAGAAGGTACAGCGACATGGGTGAAAAGTAGAGAGATGCTGAGTGCTGTGTGTAAGTCCATTACACAGTGTTAGTCTATTTTTCTAAGATAATTGCAGAATGTTTTATGAGCATGTACCTTCAGAGCAAAACATAACCAGTTGCATATCTGCATGTACGGCTTTATTGTGTTAGGTTTTGCAGGTGTTTGTGTAAAATAAACTATTTATACACAAAACCTGCTTTGGAGACATTCACTGTCATGGTGCTAACGCTTTTAATGCTTGTTAAAGGTCATGAGGGCTGACTTTCTGAATCATTACTGCTTTTGTTACAAAGAATCATTCCTTTGATGTTAGTGTTTAACAGGTGAATTGCTTCTTGCCCCCAAAATACATATATTTAAACAATTAAATTTCAGAACAGCCACTGATAAAAGTATCATGACATTTTGGGAATTGCAGTATTACAAATAGGTGAAATTCTGAGGGAAAAAAATGCTGTATTAGCTTACTGCTAATGCAAACAAAACATTTCCTAGTGTTGCAACTTCACATTAAAATCAACTGGTGAAACATTAGTTGACTTTTATATTTGTCACAGGAAATACAATGTCTATGTAAGTAAGGTTAGCTTCACGGCTATCATTTATTTATAAAACAAATCACAGGTCATTTTCTGAATTCTTTGACAGTGAATCAGTTTGAAATAGATAACTGTGGCCAGGTCAGAATTGGAGATAAAGTGTCTTTATGACACAAGCCTTTCTGGGTTTGGGTTGTGTGTGGGGATGTTTATTTTTGGTTTACACATAAAGGCATCTGAACATCTGCATAACGAGAAAATGATACACCAGAACTTTGTCATTTATTGATGTAAAAATATGTTTAAGGCAAAATATTTTATTGGATTGGATCAGCAGGTCCTTTACCAATGTACCAAGACTGAGTTTTATCAGTGAGTGGAGTAATATGAGGATTCAGTGGTAGGTTGCATGAATTTTGTATTTTATTGTTTGTTTGTGGGCCTTACTCTTTACACAGATATATCTCACAAGTACCCAACAAAATGTCGAAGTTATGTATATGGCATAGTTGTGTGATTGCTGGAGTTTTGACTTCTTCAGACCTTTCCCCTTCTTCATGCATCTTGGAAGATGGTAAAGCTGTGCCAGAAATCCCTAATCTGTTTTGACCTGAAATTGTACTCATTTTCACAAATTAATATGTATTCCTTTTTGTTGTTTTTGTTTTTCAAATGATCAGAATTGAAGGCCCCATAAAGGTATGCAAAAAATTAGGCTAGTTTTTTTTCCATATAGTTGGAGGACTCACAAGAGTCAGATTAAAATGTGAAACAATAATATAACAAATAATATAAGCAGTAGTGACTGTCCCAGGACCCCAGACCCTCTGCTCAAAGTCTTTAGGTCTACCATGTGATTAATGGAATTTTTTCTGGATAACACTGTGGATCCTATCCTACACCCGGCCAATGCCGTTACGCCGCCGGCGCAAGTGACTTTGCTAACTTACACCCAGTGCACCCTGGCCTGTTCCGCCATGGGCAGGAGATCTAAACATGAAGGCAAAATGAAGGTGGTTTCTACTGTGTATGACATGGAACCTGTTTTTGCAACCACTGTCACAGGCACCCACTGAACACCTTTAGTGTAGTTCCGGGCGAGAACACTATCTCCAGCTGTGAAGCCCCGAAACTTTGCTTTCGCTTGTCTCTCCACTTGAGCTCTCTGCTGAAGGTGCATAGCCTCTTTTGCCTTCTGAGGTCTCAGAAGGTCAAGTTGAGTACGAAGCTGTCTTTTGAACATGGCTGAAGCAGGAGACAGCTTGGTTGTAGCATGAGGTGTGTTTTGATATGACAAGAGGAATGAACTGAGGTACTTATTGTGAGACTGTACACCTTGAGAAGATGTGAGAGTTTGCTTCATGGTCTGTGCAAATCTTTCAGTGAGCTCATTGGTAGCTGGGTGATATGGCACAGACTTCATCTGCTAAATAACGTTCTCCATGAATGTCTTGAACTCTTCAGACACTAGTTGTGGGCCGTTATCACTGACAAGCTGTTGTGGCAGACCAAAATGGCTGAAGATAGACTTAAGCTCTATGAAGGTTCTCTCTGAGGAGGTGCCCTTCATGACAGTGCCCTCAGGCCATCTGCTATGGGCATCGACTACAACAAAGAACATGCAGTTCTCTAGTATTCTAGCTAAGTGTATATGGACTCTTTGCCAGGGTTCTTTAGGCCAGTCCCATGGATGCAATGGAGCCAGCTGTGAGATATGTCTCAGTTCCAGGGAGGCAGAACATGACTTTGCTTCCTCCTCTGTAGCTTCATCCAGACCTGACCACCAGAAATAGCTGTGTGCGATTTCTTTCATTCATACGACACCACAGGGTCCAGCGTGGAGCTTGCCAAGCACTTCCTCTCACAGTGGAGGTGGGATGACACGATAGCCCTGCATCAGGTAAGGCTTCAAGCATGGTGTCATTTCCCCTTTCCTCCCACAAGTGATGATGTCCAAAACCTCAGACATGGCAGGCTCAGTGCTTGTGTTTCTTAACATGAGGTGAAGTTACTGGAGCAGTAGTCCCTTCCTTGAAGTAGATCTCAGCTCATGTTGGCTCAGTGTGTATGACAGGAGATGGAAGTAAGAGGTTGATGGTCAGACAATAGCATGAATTTCTTGCCATAGAGATACTGGTGGAATTTCTTCACCCCAAACACAATAGACAAAGCTTCACATTCAATCTGTGCACAGTTGCTTTCAGCTTTGCTCAGTGTTAGTGATGCAAAGGCAATGTAGGGTCAAAGTGGGTGAGGGCCACAGACCAAGAGAGGGTGGTCTTCACGTCCTTGAATGCTGTCTCACATTTGTTTGTCCAGTTTCATGACTTGGTTTTGTTGAGAAGCTCATGTAGCAGTTTCAGCTAATTGGCAAGGTTAGGCATGAACCTAGCATAATATGTCAGCAAGCCCAGGAATGATCTCAACTAGCTCATGCTCTTTGGGGATGGAGCCTCCACAATAGCCTTCACCTTTGATGGTGCTTTGTGGAGTCCCGAGCTGTCCATTACATGCCCCAGAAACTCAACAAATGGTCTGAAAAACTCGTACTTGTCTTTCCTGACTTTCTGACCATATTCCTCCAGCTTTTGCAGTGTTGCATCCAGGTTCCTCAAGTGAGACGGCTTGTCTGATACTGTTATAGGCAAGCCATCCAAGTAGCACTGGACACCTGGAAGCCCACTTAGAATCTGGTCCATTGCTCTTTGGAACAATGCTGGAGCAGAGGTTATTCCACAATGGAGCCTCCAGTATCTGTACAGAGGTTTGTGTGTCACTATGGTCAACTGTTCCTGTGATTCTTGATCAACATGCATCTAAAGATATGGTTGACATACATCTATCTTGCTAAACTTCTGTCCTCCAGCCAAACCTGAAAAGAGGTCATTGATAAGGGGTAATTGATACTGTTCTGCAGTCAGGACAGGGTTCACAGTGACTTTAAAATCACCACAGATCTTTGGATTCCCATCCTTTTTCATGACTGGAACAATCGACATAGCCCACTCACTTGTGCTCATGGGTTCCAATACTCAACTCTTCACTAATCTGTCAAACTCTGCCTCTATCTTGGGTTTGATGACATAACAGGTCTAGCTTTTAGACAGTTTGGTGTGCTTCCTGGTTTGATTGTCAGCTTACCTGTGATGTCCTTCATGCCTCCAAGTTTTCCATCAAATACTTTGGGATGCTTTTTTGAGGTCTCATTTTGGGAGCTTGTGTCCCCATCCTTAAATAGGAACACTTCCTGCCAGCTCAATCTGAGCCTTCTCAGCCATCTGCAGCCTAACAGAGCCAGACAGTTTCTTGGGATCATGTTCAGTGGAAGCATCTTTTTCTGTTTGTTGTGTTCCATTGTTGCATCCACGACTCCTAACACCGGGACAGGCTCACCAGTGTAGGTCCGAAACTTCAGTTTTGTCTTTCAGAGTGAGGTGCTGTATCTTTTCCTTCTAAACAGCTTCTGATACCATGGATACACGTGTACCTGTGTCCACTTGCATCCGGATAGCTTGTCCCTATTAATCATCACTTTCAGTCACAGATAAAACATGAACTGTGTCTTTATCATCATCAGATTTACAGTTACTCCATCATCCTGTTCATGCTCCATCTTGTTCACAAGTTTATTTCTGTTTATGGAGAAACCACTTTTCATTGTCTCAGTGTGCTTTTTGTATGTCAGAGTCTTTATTTTTATCTTTTATCTTTTCTTGTGAAATATTTATTCTTATTCTAATGTGAATCCTCACTGTGAAATCTCTGCTGCTACTATTTGCTGCAATCCAACCTACCCCTCTGTGCAATCTGCCACTGCAAGGCAATACAGTTCACATTGTTTTCTTTCCTTTAATCTTTATGCTACACACCATGTGTGTATTATAATCTGTGTGCAATTAATTAATATACACCCATGTAGATCTCCATATATCTATACTTATCCAGGCATGTATAAGTGGAAAGTATATATAATGTAAATAGTCCTGAGGGTATAGTTTTTTCTAATTTAGTACTTTATATATTTTTTTGTATTTTATATTTTATATTTCTTAATTCTGATACATAGACACATATTTTTTCTATTTTTTATCTGTATTTTGTTAATATTCTGTTGTCATTCACTCCCCTTTCTATCTGTACTACTTAAGCTGTTGTAACATGCAAATTTTCCCGGCGTGGGATCAATAAAGTTTATCTTATCTTATCAAACTCAACTAAAGCAAATAATTACAAATGCTCCCCAAATGTTCTGTCAGTCAAACTTGTGGCAATAACCTAATCAAACTGTGACTGTTTTGCAGCCTCAATCAAACCATTTTGATCTCTGTCTGAGTGCATCTTCAATTTGGAACTTGTGCTTTATTTCTGTCTACAGATATTATGCTGTGTGTCAGCCTCTGAGGTACAGAACTAAAATAAATGTCTGTGTTATTGTGATCATGATCCTGCTGAGCTGGACTCAGCTTCTTTTATGCTGAATTACAAAATATTTTATGTTTTTACCTCCCAGCTGTCATAATGTGTGCCATCTACCTAAAGATTTTGACAGTGGCACAGAGACAGGCACGCAGCATCCAGAACACAAGCTGTCAGAGCACAAAGTCTGAAAGTAAGATGGAGAGAAAGGCCACCAAAACTCTGGCTATTGTGATGGGAGTTTATCTGATCTGTATGACTCCTTACTTTATTTGTTGGGCCTTACTAGAAAATTAACATATAACAATGTCTGTGTATTATGCATGTACGTGGCTTGCATGGTCAAATTCGATGCTCAATCCATTCATCTATGCTTTCTTTTACAGCTGGTTTCGATCAGCTTTCAGAATGATCATTTCTGGGAAAATATTTCAAGGTGATTTTACTCATTCTAAGCTCTCTTGACTCATTACTTGCTGGTAATCATCACTAGTTTGGCTCTGAATATTTACATCTCTTTCTACTGCAGCTCATATAAAATTTGCCACTGTACTATGCATAAAGTGTCTGTATGTACAACTCATTTCACAGTACATACACTACAATACAATACAATACAATACAACTACTATATACATTCACTGTACATAGTAAACAGTACATAGAATAATGTAAATGTTAATATCTGTAAAAAAAAACCAAAAAAAACAGAGGATTCACATATCTCATTGTTTTTCTCATCACTCACTCATTCACAAAACCGACTTAATCTCAAAAGCTTTTATGTGTCAGTGATACACAACTTGCAGCCAGTGGGCAAAATGTGGCCCCCAGTAGTTGCCAGAACCCAAAAAGCTGTGTCATACAGACATGGCTGCTCCTTAAACAAATTGTTGAAATGAACCTCTCTTTCCTCCGTCCAAAACTCTGCCATTACTGACAGTTTGTAAGTGACTTGAACAGCTGACTTTGCTGTGAGTTGATTGGCTGTTATAAAATTTGCTGCTCGCATCTTGACAAGCTGGGTCGCATAATCAGCCAACTTGAGTCAAGTTGAAACAGGCCAGTTCACACTGTCCAGCATACTGGGAGCTTCACCTTCTCAGTGTCCTGGAGCCTCAGTTGCCTAGTGTCCTGGAAGTTCCATTGCCCAGTAACCTACTATTTTTGTCTCCCAGTAACTCCTGTTCCTGCTGCAGCCACATCCTGCTCCACCTGCAGTTACCTCCTGTTCTTGATTGGTTGCAACTATCTATTTCAAATTGATTCACTGTCCAAAAATGCTGAAAATTACTGGGTTTTTTTTGTTTGGTTTTGTTTTTTTTTTTTTTTTTTTGTTTTTTTGTTTTTTACAAACGTAATTTTGATGAGCAATGGCAGTGAAGCTAAGCTTCCTTACAAAGTTGTTCAAAACATGGGAATAAATAATTACCAACCTAAAAAAAAAACCAAATACCTGCATAGTTATCAATACAAAGGCTTCTTTCAAATTCTCACTTATAGTCCTGAGCTTCAGTAATGGCAAGAGTGATATCGCTGATACAAACAGCTGACATGGGCTCATCCTTAGGTTATGGAGCTCAGATATCTGGAGGGAGTTCAGGGTTGAAACAAGCTAATAATAATGATCAATAACGGATTTAATTTTAATTTAAGCTAGTGTAGGCAACATTGTTTTGGTATCAGTGAGGAAATCATTTCATAATAAACTGTCTGTATATTGTAAATCCAGTAGTTTAACACAGAACAAAACTCTGCACCTCTGTTTCAAGCCTTCTTCACGTTTGCTTGTAACTTTGTGTGCAGCAGCGGCTACTGAGGAGCTGACTGTTTGGTTTACAGTAAGATAATTAACTTTTGTTGTGAGAATAAAGACATGAGGGATGAAATGGAAACAATAGACTTCTCTGCTGTGTCAGTATTGATACACAAACACACACACAGGGCTTTTCCGTTGGCCTTTTTGGCTGCGCCAAGTCAAACCATGATGCATTTATTTATGTTTCCATTACTGCCTTTTTCGCACCGACCCCCATCTGAGATGGACCTACTCTGGTGTGGGGTCAAAGCCAGCCTGACCTGCCATCTTACCAACCACAGCCACAACCCCTTTTCTCCACCTTGAACAAGCAAGTGTTGTGATACTCAGGTCATGTGTCATGTGTGTGTAGGAGACCAGCGAGAAAGATGTTTTTAAAAGTGTCAGTGTTCAGCTCTTACTACCTTTAGCCTCTGACTGAATTTCTCTGCTTTGAAATGTAGTTTAGCTCCTCTGTCACCTCCTCCCCTCGGTATCTGATTTATTGAACACAGCTGATGTCTGCTTGTCCATGCTTGCTCACAATTGCATCGGTAAACTGTTGCCTGTGAACATGAAGCGCGTACTGTTCGTCTGGTAGGAGGGACTCAGGATGGAGAAAATGAAACCAAACTCACATCTGAGAGACGTCACTCAACAATCAGCTTTTTTTAGGCTTTCTACCTACTGCAGCTTTAAAGCCGCTTCAGGGGCAGCACTCTTCAAAAGAAGAACTAAACCATCAATTTGGCATTCTGAAAAAGACAAAAAACAAAAGAAAAATTTAATTAATAACTATAACCAAATTACCATATGAACAGCTCATGAAGGTTGATGAATATGGAGTTCTATGTAGTTAAAGTTGGGAACACTCACTCTTGACTATGCTTAGCCATGTACACTGTTACTATGTTGTGCCCAGTATGTTAGCAGTACTTGGGGAAAGAGCAGTTGCTTTGAGGTGCTTGTAAGCTGGTGGTCCATTACTGTGAAGGAAGAGCCAGGTGGTGCAATCCAGTGTTGCAGGGAAAAGTCTTTATTTGCTATGTTTAATGTGGTTGCAGGCAGGAGGGAAGCAAGCTGCTCCTTTCTTGCCATTGCAGAGTAAGCAGTTCTAGCTCTAACTTGGTTGTTGCTCCTATAAAGCTGTGAAACTAACCAAGTTGACAGACTTTGTGTTCTAACTGCAGGTGCTAAGTAGACTTGCTTACTTTGTTAACACAGGCTGTCACAGCACTGCCTTGAAAATAATATCCTTTGTGGCTGTTTTCCAAATCCACCTTTGCTATGTTGTGCCAGGAGTGCAGTGGTATCCTGCCTTGTCCTGCCCCTTGCACCTGCAGCACCCTGTGGGAGACACGTGTCAACTGTGCACAAGTGCCTTGATTAATTCATGTGTGTGTTTTAGGATGAACATGCATGACACCAGTCAGAAAGCCAGCTGTTATCACCTTTAAGAAGTAGGTGTGTCCAGAGTGCAAGTGTTGACAGGATGATGGTGGATTTACAAGGAGGATACAAAGAGAAAAGATTTTCAAGCAAGGAGACAGATCTCATGATTCCAGTGAAAGCATGAGTGCACAATATATGGACATGACAGGGCACCTCCAAGGCAGGCTTCATGTGTAAATACTTTATTTATCATTAACATCTGCAAAAAAAAAAAACAACAAAAAAAAAACAAAAAAAACATTCATTTATTGTAAAACAATAAATGGCATCCAGATATATAATTGATAATGTTTTACAACTTGAAATTATGTTGCATTGTGACAGCCCCAGGGCCTTGGTCCTTCTGTGGTACTTTGTGTGTGTTCCGTGCTGGTTGGAGCTGAGGTGCCATCAAGTAAACACCTGGCCAGTGTTCCCAGGCTACTTATCTCCACCTGCCCAGACATCTGGGCTGCAAGGTTCCTGATGGACTCCCGACAGTCCCTTCACAATACCATGCTACCATCTTTTGTTGCTGTGCTTTGTTTCACACTGACATCATCACCTTTCCTTGAAGTACAGGGCCTAGATCTCCTCTTCCCCTTTCCCTAAAATGGCTCGGGAGCACATGTAGTTTTGGCGTGTTTTCCAGTTTATCTGATCGGTTATGTAACTAGATTCTTGATTAGGTAGTCAGATAGTAGGGAACTGCTCTGATTGCAGGCTGTGTCTGCCTTTTGAGTGCACTGGTGGGTTTAACATGTTTCATTCTCATTCTCCTATACAGCAAATATTTGTAAATTTTGGATGAAGTGGTACAGGCATTTGTGGAAGCACCAGCTGAAAAATGTCTTGATGAGTGCACAAGAGATCAGCTGGTCAAGGTCACTGACCTGTGGTCTCCTCCACAAAACGTTTGTCATTGCACTGCATTATTATAAGCCATGATGAGGAGTCCAGACTCTGTCTCTCCCTCTTCATCTCCTCGGTGTGTGTTGGTGTGCAGTTTGTCTGTCTGCTGTGGTCTAAAACATCCTCACTGATGTAAACTGTCAGAGTGACACTGATGTAAATGATCCTGTGCTTTAATACAAAAAATGAATATCGCGCATCGTTTCATCATTATACAGACTGAGCTGAATAAAGGTGAGGATTTATCAGAGGACAATATTTTATCAAAGAAATAAACTATTATTAACAATAATGATACGAAATAAATAAATGCATATAAATAGTAAACCTTTTCCTGAAATACTGCTGGTTCTGTGGTGTTGAAATTTTAAATCTGAAGCATGCAGTTCCATAGAAACTTCAACTGACTTTTATATGTACGTTTTTAATGCGTTTTGGCCTTAATGTTTAATGGAGCAGGTCAGTATGCTCATCTGTGCCTGAGAGACTTGGATTTGTCATGTTATTATTTGAGCTTTTTTATGCTAAATGCAGTGCCTTTTTCTGAACAATGTTTGTCATTGTTTTTGGTTAATATCCCTTTGAGGTACATTTTGAACAAATAAAAAATGTGTGATTAATTTGCGAATAATCATGATTAACTACAGACTCATTGCGATTAATCTCAATTAAATATTTTAATCGATTGACAGCACTAGTTTAAAAAGTTTTGAAAGTGTTGAGTGTAGGCAAAATTGTAGTTTGGCGTATGCAGTCAATGCAACTTTCAAAAAATAAATTGGTGTTATTTGGGCGTGGAATGAAGAGACCAGGATGGGGTTGCATTATGGAAATGACCCAGCAATTTTTCTGTTTTTTTTAATTTATTTATTTATTTTATTTCAGTCTTTCTCTTTGTGAGTCCTACAATTTCACAGAAGTGCAATACTAAATTGTTCTACATTAAGAACCCCTTCGAAAAGGTCACCTGACCATGATATGCTAATCAGCTCCGAAGACTAACTGATCCAATATACTGCTCAGTGGTACAGAGCAAAGGCTCCCATCAGGACAGATACACAAACCAAACAGGCACAGTGTGAAACACACAGAGCACTAAAATTAACTGAAAGTCTTTCTCTATAGAAAACTAGAAACTATTAATTTTCTTTATATACTGCATGTTATTGCAAATATTACCTCACAATTAATGATTGTTTATGCATGGAACTGAATTTTTTTGTCAACAGCTCTAATCATGTTTTTGAGGAAAAAATTCTCTGTTTTATAACACCAGATTTATCTGGCACAACAGCAGCCACAACCTCCATTTATTTATTATACATTTTGGTTGGCTCTTTATCAGTTCTTATAATGTGTGGGAACCTTCTTGTAATAATCTCCATCATTTACTTCAAACAGCTCCACACTCCTACAAACTTCCTCATCCTCTCTCTCGCTGTAGCTGACCTGCTTGTTGGGGTTTTAATTTTGCTTTATGTTGTGTTACCGTATACAAGAAGCTCTTGTAATGTACTAGACAATTTTGGTATCTATCTCTGCGCATCTTCTATTTGGAACTTGTGCTTTATTTCTGTTGACAGATATTTTGCTGTGTGTCAGCCTCTGAGGTACAGAACTAAAATAAATGTCCGTGTCACTGTGATCATGATCCTGCTAAGCTGGACTCTATATGGTCTTAGCTTCTTTTATGCTGAATTACAAAATATTTTATGTTTTTACCTCCCAGCTATCATAATGTGTGCCATCTACCTAAAGATTTTGATTGTGGCACAGAGACAGGCACGCAGCATCCAGAACACAACCTGTCAGAGCACAAAGTCTGAAAGTAAGATGGAGAGAAAGGCCACCAAAACTCTGGCTATTGTGATGGGACTTTTTCTGGTCTGTATGACTCCTTACTTTATTTGTTGGACCTTACCAGGAAATTACCGTATACCAATGTCTGTGTATTATGCATGTGTGTGGCTTTCATGGTCAAATTCAATGCTCAATCCATTCATCTATGGTTTCTTTTACAGCTGGTTTCGATCAGCTTTCAGAATGATCATTTCTGGGAAAATATTTCAAGGTGATTTTACTCATTCTAAGCTCTCTTGACTCATTACTATAGTTTGGCTCTGAAGATTTACATCTCTTTCTACTGTGGGTCATAAAATTTTACTTTGTACATTTCATAAAGTACCTGTGTGCAACTCAGTGCATAGATAGCAGTAATAATGTAAATGTTAACATCTATTTAAAAAAAAAAAGATGATCTGCATATCTCATTGTTTTTCTAATTTCTCACTCATTCACAAAATTGACTTGATCGCAAAAGCTTTTATGTGTCAGTGATGCATAACTTGTGGCCCTTTGATTGTTTTCTTGTTCACACTGAAAATCAATTCACTCTGTTTTTCCGAGGAAGGAGGGACAGATATGCCAATTTTGACTGATGGTCTAAATTAAGCTATTAGTAACAGAGAGACAGATTATTTGCATGATGACCTTTCAGGCTGTCAAATGTGTAAATCTTAGCTGAAGAGGAGCAAAAGTTACACTGAAATGAAATGAACTCTGATGCCATAAATGTGTGTTACAGACTAAAAGAGCTTAAATATGCTGCTCTTTCTGTTCCTTGTAGGATGGCAGAGGCTCTACTTATGTTTAATGATGTAACCTGTTTCAAATGTTACCAAAGCACAACTAAAATGTAGCTGTGGTTTTAAATACAGTAAAATATCTGATCTGTCAATCCTAGAATCAAGTTGATTTAGTGAATAAGTTTATTGAATGACTTCATTTATTGAATGAAGAATTTAAAATAAATTTGAGTTATAGATCTTTTAATGTTCATACAATTTTCATTTTATTTGATAAGTAATGTTATTATTAATATTTGTTTATTTATTGGTCCCTGGCCCCCTGTCACTTTGTCAACGTGGCTCTGGGGCAAAGCAAGTTTGAGTAACCCTGTTGTCTGGGTTCTGGGGACAAAAATGAGCTTTACACTCATACTGACGAAATACTTGCCCATTCACTGACATCATGGAGTATTAGTATGTGGCAGCTTGATGAAACACAAATTTATTTAGATTAATGAGACATGTAAGCACAAGAAAAACTGAAATAATAAAGGCCCACCTACAAGATCAAGTGTCATGGTAAACAGAAAACCTGTTTATGAAAGAGAGAAAAGCTTAACACTTTTACTGGCATTTATCTTTATCATTACAGTTTCACAACAGTCCCTCTTAGGTTATTCTTCATCATGCATAAACTTTATTTTGTTTTGGCAGATGTCCTTAACACTCACTTTTTCAGTCACTGACTCAGCATTTTTATGCATTTATGTTCAAAGTGAAAATAAACATCCCCACACACCACCCAAACCCAGAAAAGCTTGTGTCATACAGACGTTATCTACGGTTCTGACCTGGCCACAGTTATCTATTTCAAACTGATTCACTGTGAACGAATTCAGAAAATGACCTGTGATTTGTTTCATGAATGGAATTTATTTTATAAATAAACGATAGCCGTGAAGCTAACCTTACTTACATAGAAATCATATTTCCTGTGACTAAAATAAAAGTCAACTAGTGTTTCATCAGTTGCTTTTGATGTGAAGCTGCAGCAAGTTAATACAGTATTTTCTTCTCCAAATTTCGCCTATTCATAATACTGCAATTCCCAACATGTCATGATGCTTTTATCAGTGGCCAGTGTGAAATTTAATTGTTTAAATATATATTTACAGGAGAGGGAGTGAGCCATCTGTTAACTGCTAACAACAAAAGCAGTAATGATTTTGAATGTGTTGGAACAAACAACAAGGAGACTAAACATTTTGATAATTTAATTTCAAGTCAGTATGACAGCACACAAGCCTCATTGTATAAAACATGGGAATAAATTATCACCAACTTAACAAAAACAAATATCTGTATACTGATCAACACAAGGCCTACGTTCAAATAGTCATCTGTTGTCATGAGTTTTAGTAACAGCAAGAATGATATCGCAAATACAAACATGTGAAATGATTTCACTCTTATGTAGGTTATGGAGAGTCGCTCGGAGTTTAAATGAGCCGATTCAGGTTTTTCAGGCAAGTCCAACTGGTAAGATACTGCAAGGTAGACACAATCTACCAATGTTGCTGGAAACAGGAACACCTGGACCACCTTCTTTCAGTTTGGGCCACACAAGAAGTGAAAGTGTGACAGCATGAAATATATGGAGACAGCAGAGCGTCTCCAAAGCAGGTTTCATGTGTAAATAGTTTTATTTTACACGAACACCTGCAAAACCTAACACAATAAATGAGCTGTACATGCAGATATGTAACTGGTTATGTTTTGCTCTGAAGCAGTAGACATTCCACTGCTGTAGGAGTCCAGGAGGTTACAACATTCACCTCAACTTTACACTGATTAGCTGATTATGACAAACTGACACCTGGCTACCAAATACACAAATACAAAATGGACTTTGACCTGAGGAGGCCAAGGTCTACTCAAAACAAAGGAAATCTCAACACCTTACCACAAACAAACACTTTTCCATATTAATGCTCAAATATGACTTTAACTGTTATGATAATTTATCCAGCTCATATTTCAAGATATGCCAGGATAAATTCAAACTGAAATACGTTTAAAAAAAGGAAACAAAATTAGTAGGGTACTACATTTAACAAGTAACAGTGACAGTATAAGTTATTTTTGCATAATGATGCTTTATTTTAGTGCAGGGGTCACATGCTGGCCAAACTAGATTTATATGGTCCATAGATCAAAAACAATCCAGTTCATTACCAAGTTCCAGAGACATTATTTATTTGTTTAATTTATTTATTCATTTAAATTATTATTAAAATATTATTAAGGACGATTTTAAAATTATCTGACAGTTTTTTAACTTGAACTCCAATAAATGCACACATTAGGACATGGCCAGATTGAATGTGCTCAAGACAGAGGTGAAAATCTTCATCATTCAGAGGCAGCATCTATATCTATCCTTTACACATCTATTTTTTGGTTCTGGGATGCTGTGTCACAGATGTTTTCAGTTTTCGTACTTCTCGTTCTTGGCTTTTTGACTGCATTTTTGGAAAAGACAAAGAAAATTTTTGGATTTCGGACCTTGGACTACACAGAACAGAGATATCAGGCTTTGACCACTGCCTGAACTGCAACAAAGGTTAAGGAACTCAGACTTGAAAGACTGATGCCAGTAAGTCGACTAGCTAGCATGGCCAGTCGGTAGTGATGGGCAGGTGAAGCCTCATGAAGCTCTGAGGCTTTCCTTCTAATTGTGCTGAAAAAGATTCAAAGCTTCAAGGCTTCAGTCTAACTAAGAACAGTGACATCTGGTGGCCAACTGAAGCCATAGCAACCTCTCAAGAGCGCGACTGAAGCACTGACACTGTTTCAATCCCATGTCAGCAATAAAAGTTCAGAAAAAACTGTGTGGTCATTTTAATCTGCTGATGTTTTTGTTCAAAAGTCTATACAAACAACAAGACCAGAGATCCTTCCTGCTGCAGCTTTGCAACTGATTATGGTGTTTGGATGAACACAAAAACATCTTACTTTTTGTTTAGTGTTTTAGTCCAGTGTTTTTTAAAGAAAACCTTTAAAGATAATGGTTTATCAGTCATTTGGGGACGTCTATGGTCCATCAGGACTGCTTATTCACAGAAGCAAGGTGACAAAGGTTTTGTTCTTCACAGGTTTTTATTTAGAAATAATATTTCTCTCCTGTGGCAGGCTTCAGTCTGCTCCTCTTCTGGCTCACCAGCTCCCCAGCTTTAGAAAATATTCTTTCACATGGAACAGATGATGCTGGAATGCACAGATACTTGCAGGCGAGTTTCCATAATGTAGGATATAATGTCCTGTGTGCTGCCCAGTATTTCAGGGGGTCGTCTGGTCTTGTCAAATGTTGGTCTCTCAAATATCTTGAGACAGAAAGAAAGGTAATGCATGACTGAATAAAACAACTTAAGTTTCAGCAGCACTCATTGGTTTACTACAATACCTCTGGATCGCCACTGTGGCGCTGGCAGATGCACTGCTGGTGCGGTGTTGACATTCTACGTGGCTGTCCAGCAAAGCCCACAAGTTGTAGTGCTCTTCACTGGCAGATGTTGCTGCATACTCTGGAGGTACATCTTCTGTCGAGTCATGTTCAATAAGGCTGGCACACTCCCACAGACAGGGAGGTGACCTTTTCCAAGCCACTGAATTTCTCATTCAGATTGTTTTTCAAGTGGTTGGCAGGTGTGGCACCAATACTAGGAGCCATTTTGGCACATTCAGCAGCAATAACATGTCTTAACATTTTGGTTATTGGAATAGCCTTAGACCCTGACACTCTCCTCTCCTCAGAGAGCTCAACAGTTGCCTGATGGAATGGCCTTAAATTTGCTATGCACTGGTTGATGGCTTCATATTCCTCAGCACTGAAAGGAACTATGTTAGTACTTAGAGATGCAAGGGCTGCTCCCAATGGTTCTCTCTGCTCAAAAAGCCTTGGAAACATGGCAAAGGTGCTGTTCCATCTGGTATCCACCTCTTGAACCACCTTCATTTGTGGCATGCCCATATTTGCTTGAATAGCACACAACTTTTCCTTTGCTCTTGTGCTTGATTTGAAGTGTCCTACTATTTTGCGGGCCCTGCTGCACATATTTTCCAGCTCAGTAGTTTGGGAAAGTGATTTTTTCACAACAAGATTAAGCATGTGGGCAAAGCAATAAATGTGTCTGATGTTTAGCTGATTTACACTTGCTACAATATTGTGGGCCCCATCAGTAACCATGCCACTGACTTTTTCAGTAATTCCCCACATTCCCCCCAGCTATTAAATTAGCAGTAACCTCTGTAATGTGGGCTGCAGTAGCCAGATCTAGGCTGTCTGACACATAATGACATGTTAAACCAAGGTATGCATCCATGTTTATGGATGTCCACATGTCTGCCGTCAAGCTCACAGCTGAAGCCTGCTTTACTTCTGCCAAGGCCTTTTCTTTGGTTATGGTGTATCGTGCCTCCACCATTACCTTTACAGCTTTGCGGCTTGGAATGGAGTATGATGGATCCAGGATTTTAATGAAGTTTCTAAATCCTTCATCCTCAACCATTGAAAAAGGCTGGCCATCCTTGACAATCATATCCACCAAGGCCTCATCCAACCTCTGTTTTCTGGACACTGTGTGGGAGAAAATACACAGTATGTTGATACACATTATATATATATATATATATATATATATATATATATATATATGGAGAGAGAGAGAGAGAGAGAGACATTTTTAGCTTACTGTCAGGATTTCCAGTGTTGACAGGGTCATTGGTTTGCTGGCTATGATTGTCATCATGCCTGGCATGCAAGTGTCTCAGCATGGATGAGGTATTGTTGTTGTAAGACAACTCTTGTGTGCACAGCAAACACCGCACCTACAAATAATTGTAATTTTGAGACCCATTTAAAAATGAAAAATACAGTTCAATAATTGAAACATAACATGGCAGGCATGTCCAAACTATTCCATGAAGGGCCATGTGACTGCAGGTTTTTGTTCCTACCAAGCTGGAGCACACCAGGCTCAACTTATTTAATGAACTAATTTCAGCCTTCAAACAGCTAATTAGTCGAATCAGGTGTGCTGTTGGTTGGTTGGAGCAAAAACCTGCAGCCACTCGGCCCTCTGTGGAATAGTTTGGACATGCCTGAGAAGGAAAAATATTCTACCTTATTTGGTGGTATAAGATCAAAAGGATCCCAAACCTTGGAATGCCGTTTACCACTTGTAGTCGCCATCAAAATTGCCAAAAATCACCAAACTCACCAGCACTCTCCAAATCTCTCTCTTCTCACAACCCAACATTGTTGAGCAATAATGATACATCTTATATAGCTTGTTTATCGCCAAACCACTCAAAGCTGTCAAACCAGGAAACGCATGAAACCATCTGAGCCAATGAAATGCATTGAAACACTCTGAGCCAATGAAACGCTTCAAAACGTTTTGAACCAATGAAGCGCTACGTGAAGCAGCGATTACATTCGAAGCTTCGGAGGTCATCGGTCACATGACAGCAGTGGTTTAATACAAGCTCCGACACAGTGTTTCGATGCACTCCATTTCAGGAAGAGTGACACAAGCTCTGAAGCCGTGGTATCATTTTCCCATCACTACCAGTCGGTCTAGTTGGCCTGTTTATAGCTGTTTATAGCAGTTTACAGTAGTGGTGGCCGCTGTGTATGTAATAACTATACACTACTATGCTTGGTCGGTTGTGCACAAACAAGCGAAATGCCACCAAAGCAAACCAGACAAAGCAGTGCAATCATGGATAAGGAGGTCAAAGAGATAACTTTCTGTCTGAAGAAATCTCAATTGTTTCTGCCTTGATTAATTCATGAGTGTGTTTTAGGATGAACATACATTACACCAGTCAGAAAGCCAGCTGTTATCACCTTTAAGAAGTAGATGCGCCCAGAGTGCAAGTGGAAAACAAACACCTTGAAATTATGTTTCACTTTATAATTCATTGTGACAGCCCCAGGGCCTTGGTCCTTCTGTGGTACTTTGTGTGTGTTCTGTGCTGGTTGGAGCTGAGGTAACATCAAGTCACTAGGAACACCTGGCCAGTGTTCCCATGCTGCTTATCCCCGTTTGCCCAGACATCTGGGCCACAAGGTTCCTGTTGCACTCCCTTCACCATACCATGCTGCCCTTTTTCATTGCTTTGTTTTGTTCCACACAGACAACATCACCCTTCGTTGGAATACAGGGGCTGGAGCTTCTCTTTCCCTTTCCTTAAAGTGGCTCATGAGCACATGGAGTTTCGGGGTGGTTGCCAGTTTCTCTTGTCACATCTCTCAGGCCAGCAGCCTGCTACTGCATTAGTACCCACCGCTATGCCTTATGAAGACTTGGGGGGAGCTATGTAGTTAGATTCCTGATTAGGTAGTCAGATAGTAGATACCAGGTTAAGATCGCTGGATATTTTGCTAAAGAGTGATTACACAAACAGTAAATACATTTTCTGTGCATGTAGAATACATACAAAGTCAATGTAAAGAGGGGTGATGCAAATGATACAATTATATGAAATTTGGTTGTAAATTTGCAGGGATCACAGAACTTCTGCAGAGTTTTGCATACAGAGGACTGGGCAGCACAGACACAGAGCCAGAGTCCAGGGAGCTCTGCAAAATAGAGCTGGGAGGCAGGCTGGTGCCTGCGGAGGAATAAACACCATAGGCACACATTTTTGCTCTACTGCGGACTTTCATTCTGGTGGGAGGATATGGAGCTAAATTAGGGTCAAAAGTTTTGAACTTGAAAAAATAAAATTTGAAACTGAAAATTCAAGTTTTGATCTTGAATTTTGAAAAATACATCAGTATATTCAAAATAAAAATAAGTGTACAAAAAAAATCAGTTTAAATATAATTATGATTCACTCTGGTAATTCTTTTGAATAAATTATTTATTTTCATTTTTCACTTTCATATATTTTGATATTTGAGATTGTATTTTTTTCAGTTGCACCTTTTTTTATTTTCAGATTCAGATCTTTTTTTTTCAGTTTCAAATCTTTTTTTTTCAGGTTCAAATCTTTTTTTCAGTTTCAGACTTTTGACCCTGATATCGCGTGGCGGGCGTGGCATCAACTGAGAGGGGTGGGGAATCATGACAGACAGCTTAACAAAAAAGGCTAGGGACCTTCCCCTATCACGTTGCCTTCAGAGAACGTAGAAACTAAAACAATTCAACTCAACACTTTTTTTTTTTTTTTTAAGTTATTTTTTTGGCCATTTTTGCCTTTATTTGATTGTACAGCTGAAGAGTAGACAGGAAAGGGGACAGAGAGAGAGGGGATGACACGCAGCAAAGGGCCGAGGGCGGGAGTCGAACCAGCGGCCGCTGCAGAGGACTAACAGCCTCCATACATGGGTCGGACGCTCTACCCACTGAGCTAAATGTCCGCCAACTCAACACTTTATATAGGCTACGATATGTGATTGGCAGTGAAAAAACTGATGTCAATGACAAACTTCCATATGCACGACATGCACGAATATCCTGCACGGTTAAATCTGTTTTAATTTCCACTGTTAGGCTAAGGCTGTTAATATGTCACTTCATTAAGTTTTAATATTCTTCAATATGTGGTAAGTTTATCCAAATATTGTCCATTCTTCACCAAACTTCACATGATTCATAATAGTCCCACCCTGAAAACAGCTACATGACAATATTCTGTGTTTGTCATAGCGCCCAAATAATATTTTTTGAAATTTATTCGGAGATATGACATGTGAACGCTGTTTTAGACAGTACTCGGGACCAGTTGCAGAAGCGGAGCGAATAAATTATGCCAGATTGTGCACTTCAACAGCCACACTTTAAGTGCTGAAATGTCGATTTCCACGTACACTGTGAAACGCAGCCAGTGTCCGCTGGCAATGATGGCGTCCAGTTCAGCAGGCTCACCTGATGGAGCCATACACAGGTGAGAAATGTTCACAATGAGAGGTCATTTTGTGACAACATACAATTTTTCTGATGTCTTTAAGTGGTGAATTGGCAAAGCTGGAAGTTAAGCATAGGGCTAACGTTAGCATCGAGTAGCTTAACGTATTTTATTCATATGCATGACAGTAATTAATGAATAAGGGTAGTGCTGTTGTGGTGGAATGCATGGGTGCTGAAATAACCTGCAGCAGCCTGCGTGGAAAAGGTTGATGAATGTGTCCTGGTGCTGTCAGCCAGTGTCTGTGAATTCTTACAGCAGTGGTTCCCAACCTTGAGTCAGGACCTCAAATGGGGTTGTCAGATATTTAAATAATTGATCGATTAAAATTAAATTAGAATGTTAAAGCATGGCTATGGCTAGTTGTTGACCACTTTCCTGACTCCTAGTGAGTTTATATCACAAATAATGCATGGTGTGAGTGTCGTTAGCCCTATGCTTAACTTCCAGCTTTGCCAGCTCACCACTTAAAGATGTCAGAAACATTGTATGTTGTCACAAAACGACCTCTCATTTTGAACATTAATCACCTGTGTGCTGGCTCCAGCAGGTGGGTCTTTATCGCCCTGCTTCTGTAATTGTTCCTCAGTACTGTCTAAAACAGTTTTCACATCTCGCATCTCCACACATCACATCCTCCTCACATCTCCGTAAACGTTGGAATAAATTTCAAAAAAGGCGATATTTGGATAAACTTACCATGTATTGAAGAATATTAAAACTTAATGAAGTGACATGTTAACAGCCTTAGCCTAACAATGGAAATTAAAACAGATTTAGCCGTGCAGGATATTCGTGCATGTACCTGAAAAAAAAAGATTTGAACCTGAAAAAAAAAGATTTGAAACTGAAAAAAAAGATTTGAACCTGAAAAAAAAAAGATTTGAAACTGAAAAAAAAAGATCTGAATCTGAAAATTAAAAAGGTGCAACTGAAAAAAATACAATCTCAAATATCAAAATATATGAAAGTGAAAAATGAAAATAAATAATTTATTCAAAAGAATTACCAGAGTGAATCATAATTATATTTAACCTGAAAATTTTTTTTGCACCCTTATTTTTTATTTTGAATACACGGATGTATTTTTCAAAATTCAAGATCAAAACTTGAATTTTCAGTTTCAAATTTTATTTTTTGAAGTTCAAAACTTTTGACCCTAATTTAGCTCCATAGAAGGAGAGCTCAGTTTGTTTTTCAAACTTTCAGAGGTAAAAAGTGGATTAATCTTCATTCTTGCTTCTTAACCTGCACTAACCTCACTCAACTGTTTACTGTAGGCTAATTAGTGTCTCTGTCCATGTTGACTGCTGACTGTGGGAGAAATGTACTTTAAAGTTACATCATGTACATACAGAGAGGAAAAAGAAGAAAGACTAGAGGGTCCTAACAACCAGATTCTGGTGAGTACAGAGTTCAGTCAGAGGCTGCTCACTAGCTTTTAGCCAGTTGCTCATTAGCTTGGGACTGGCTGTTTGGGGTGAATTATCAAACTAAAGTAAAGCAAATAATTACTAATGTTCCCCAAATAATCTGGCAGTCAAACTTGTACCAATAACCAAACCAAACTGTGACTTTTTCACAACTTTAACAAAGCATTAATGTTTGTCACAATCACAATGAAGGTCACCTGATTTTTTTCTCCAGATAACTTCATGGGAAGGATTGGTGTATCACATGTAGGCAAAATAGTAGTTTGGTCTTCTCAGTCAATGCAGTTTTGAAAGTATAAAGTTCAGGTCCAAGATCTTGGCTGGTTCTAGATGAGCTTTATTCACTGCGCAGCAGAGACAGCCTCACGGCACGTTGGTATGGTGCTGTCTGCTGGAGTCAGGTTGTTATTCAAGTTAAATACAGTTTGGCAGGAAATGACAGGAGGATCAGAATGCTAAATTCACTAGAAGGTTCAGGAAACAGGCTTCCTGAACCCAAATGTGACTTAGGTTCTAAACCAATGGGAATGCATCTGAGAAACCCAAAGTGGAAGTCTGTAATTATAATGGCAATGAGTTCTTGTGATGAGGCTCATACTATAAGGTCACAGACTACAAGGGGAAGAGCAGTTGGGGGTAGGCAAGGTGTGGTTTCAGGGGACAACTGGGCTTACCTCACAATACAACAAAGGGTTCATTTACACTGGTATGTGAATGAATGCAAATACAACCTGACTCTCAGCAGAGACACTCAAAGACAAAGAGAACTATACAAAATGAGAATAAAATAAGAAGAAATAAAATATCTTCTTCTACAATGGACACAGATTGAAGAGACCGGGATGGAGTTGCATTATGGAAATGGCCTAGCATTTTTAGCAAGTCCAGAAATATTGGCCTTTGTTGCTCTGTTTTTTTTCACTGTCTCTTGTTAGTCCTTCAAATTCACAGAAGTGCAAAACTAAGTTGTTCTACATTGACAACCCCTTTGAGAGGGTCAGCTGACCATGATATGCTAATCAGCTCTGAAGAATAACTGATCCAATATACTGCTCAGTGGCACAGACCAAGAGCTCCCATCAGTACAGATACACAAACCAAACAGGCATGGTGCGAAACACACAGAGCACTAAAATTAACTGAATTTTTTTCTCTACAGAAAACTAGAAACTATTAATTTTCTTTATATACTGCATGTTATTGCAAATGTTACCTCACAATTAATGATTGTTTATGCATGGAACTTAATTTTTTTGTCAACAGCTCTAATCATCATGTTTTTGAGGAAAAAATTCTCTGTTATATAACACTAGATTTATCTGGCACAACAGCAGCCACCACCTCCATTTATTTATTATACATTTTGGTTGGCTCTTTATCAGTTCTTATAATGTGTGGGAACCTTCTTGTAATAATCTCCATCATTTACTTCAAACAGCTCCACACTCCTGCAAACTTCCTCATCCTCTCTCTCGCTGTAACTGACCTGCTTGTTGGGGTTTTACTTTTGCTTTATGTTGTGTTACCGTATACAAGAAGCTCTTGTAATGTGCTAGGCCGTTTTGGTATCTATCTCTGCGCATCTTCTATTTGGAACTTGTGCTTTATTTCTGTTGACAGATATTATGCTGTGTGTCAGCCTCTGAGGTACAGAACTAAAATAAATGTACCGATTAGTGTGATCATGATCCTGCTGAGCTGGACTCTATATGGTCTTAGCTTCTTTTATGCTGAATTACAAAATATTTTATGTTTTTACCTCCCAGCTATCATAATGTGTGCCATCTACCTAAAGATTTTGATTGTGGCACAGAGACAGGCACGCAGCATCCAGAACACAACCTGTCAGAGCACAAAGTCTGAAAGTAAGATGGAGAGAAAGGCCACAAAAACTCTGGCTATTGTGATGGGACTTTTTCTGATCTGTTTGACTCCTTACTTTATTTGTTGGACCTTATCAGGAAATTACCATATACCAATATCTGTGTATTATGCATGTACGTGGCTTTCATGGTTAAATTCAATGCTCAATCCATTCATCTATGCTTTCTTTTACAGCTGGTTTCGATCAGCTTTCAGAATGATCATTTCTGGGAAAATATTTCAAGGTGATTTTACTCATTCTAAGCTCTCTTGACTCATTGCTTGCTGGTAATCATCACTAGTTTGGCTCTGAAGATTTACATCTCTTTCTACTGCAGGACATATAAAATCTGCCACTGTACTATGCATAAAGTATCTGTGTGTAAAACTCAGTACACAGATAGCAGTACATAGTAAACAGTACATACAATAATGTAAATTTTAATGTGTGCAAATGTACCAGACGATCCACATATCTCATTGTTTTTCTCATTTCTCACTCATTCACTAAACCGACTTCATCTCAAAAGCTTTTATGTGTCAGTGTTAACAACTTGCAGCCAGTGGGCAAAATGTGGCCCCCAGTAGCTGCCAGGTGGCCCTCTGACTGTTTTCTCATTCATAATGAAAATCAATTCACACTGTTTTTCCCAGGAAGGAGGAACCGATATGCCAATTTTGGCTGATGGTCTAAATTAGGCTGTTAGTAACAAAGAGAAGACTGATTTGCATGATGGCCTTTCAGCCTGTTTTACATAAAAGAGCTTAAATATGCTGCTCTTTCTGTTCCTCTTAGGATGGAAGAAGTTCCAGTTATGTTTAATGTTGTAACCTGTTTCAAATCTCACTAAAGCACAACTAAAGTACAGTTGCAGTTTGTAAATGCAGTAAAAGATCTTATGTGTCAATCCTTGAATGAAGTTACTTTAATTAATACGTTTAGTGAATAAAGAATTTCAAAGACAGATGAGTTATGGACCTTTTAATGTTAATGTTAATATTCATTTTATCTGATAAGTAATGTTATTATTAATGTTTGTTTATTTACTGGCCTCCTGTCATTTTGCAAATGTGGCCCCTGGGCAAAGCAAGTTGAGTAACTGTTGTCTGGGTTCCTGGGACAAAAATGAGCTTCACGCTCATACTGACCAAATACTTACCCATTCACTGAACATTATTGAGTATTAGTATGTGGAAAACTTGATTAATTAGGGCCCGAGCACCATCTGGTGCGAGGACCCTATTGGTTTTGTTCAGACTGCCCAAAAAATGAATTGCATTTTTGGGGGCTTATTATTATTAAAAGATTGTGCTATCATTGAAGGGTGCGCCCGCTGCGGAGTGTTGCATTTTGATGTCTCGCCATGAAACACAACATTGCTATAACTTTGGACTACATTGTCCATTCTTCACCAAACTTCACATGATTCATAATAGTCCCACCCTGAAAACAGCTACATGACAATATTCTGTGTTTGTCATAGCGCCCCCTGCTGGCGACAGGAAATTACATGTTTTACACTTTGAAGTGCTGCTCCCAGCACATTGACCATGTCCAACTCAAATCTGCTCTGAAAGGCCTTAAGACCTTTGGCGATGCTATATTATGAAGATTGTGACGTATCATCAAACGGCGTTGCCCTGATGGCATGGCGAAGGTCAAGTTTCGCCAAAACACAGGCAGTGACCCTAGCTTCAGTGTTGATCGAATCTGTCTGAAATTTCACGTTTGTTAATGGTCCAGGTCCGAACATGTGATATGGTTTTTGTTAATGTTCTCTAAACACCGCCATTATGGTACGTTTCACCGACATACACGAAAATCGGTACACACATATATCATGCCCAGATGCATAAAAAAGTATTGACACCCTATAACCTATACCCAGCAGGAAGTTGGCCATTTTGAATTTCGTGGTAATTTTTGGCGTTTTCAATATGTCAAATTTTAACGAACTCCTCCTACAGTGTACCATCTAGACTAGTTTGTGATTAAAAGTTATTAAAAGATTGTTTCGCTTATTGTTTCATTCACCATGAAACAGGAAATGGTTATAACTTTGGCATACATGGTAAGATCTGCACCAAACTTAAAGTGTTTCATAATAATAATAATGACAATATTCCGCGATTGTTATAGTGCCCCCTGCTGGTGACAGGACATGTCATGTTTTAGACCGTGGTAATGCTATGGTGTGAAAGTCATAACATTTCGTCAAAGGGCTTCGCCCTGAGAGCGCGGCGTAGGTTGATGTTTCGTACAAACACATTAAATGGCATTAACTTTTGTGTACACATTCTCATCGCCATGAAACTTCACATGTATGTTAAAGGTTCTGCCCTGAATATATCACATGACTTTTGTTGATGGCCCTGGCCAAACGCCTTGACCACGCCTTGACCACGCCCTTTAAACAGCAGCCGCTGTGGGACGTTCCACCGACATGCATGCAAATCGGTACGCACATGAATCACACCCAGACACATAAAAAGTCTCTTGAAGCCATAGGCCAAACAAACACGAAGTCGGCCATTTTGAATTTCATGGTCAATTTTGGCGTTTCGCACGTGTCGTATTTGAACAACTCCTCCTACAGGATTCATCACAATGGCTTCAAAATTACTGTGTACCATCTAGACTAGTTTGTGATCAAAAGTTATTAAAAGTTTTGGTCTGTGTTGAATGGTGTGGCCATGATTTGACGGCAAATTTTGATGTCTCGCCAAAACACAGGAAGTTGCTTTAACTGCACCGTACATGGTCATATCTGCCTGAAACTTCACATGTTTATTGACAGTCCATGCCTCGAACATATGATATCAATTACGTTAATGGGTGTGTATAAATGGCTTGGCCATGCACTCTCTTAACAATAACCCCCATAGCATGTTTCACCAATATGCATGAAAATCAATAGGCAAATGTATACCACTCAGACGCACAAAAACGTCTCTTAAACCCATAGGCTAAACCCAACAGGAAGTCAAACATTTTGAATTTTGTGGTCAATTTTGGCGTTTTCCATGCATCCTATTTTAATGAACTCCTTGTACATAAGTTATCCACTTGAGTTGAAAACAAAAGTGTGTGATCAAACTTGATTAAAAGGTTTGGTGTGCATTGAACAGTGTGCCCATGATGTGGCGTTGGGTTTTGTGGTCTTGCCATGAAACAGGAAATTGCTTTAACTTTGGTATAAATGGTCTGAGCTGCACCAAATTTCACAGGTATGATAAAAGTACCACCATGAACACATCTACATGACAATCAGGAGTCAAAGTCATAGCTTAAACTAGTAAAACAGGAAATGACATCTAATTCCTCCTATGATGTCTGAAATACAGTTTAATCCCAGGAAACGGGATCCATCCCAGTCAGCACGCATACATCTCACCGATGTCGGCCTCAGATGGAGCATCGGCATTCTCCTCCTAATGTCTGTAAATGTGTCTGAGAAG
This sequence comes from Lutjanus argentimaculatus, assembly GCA_034769285.1. Classification (NCBI taxonomy): domain Eukaryota; kingdom Metazoa; phylum Chordata; class Actinopteri; order Lutjaniformes; family Lutjanidae; genus Lutjanus; species Lutjanus argentimaculatus. The sequence continues at coordinate 124,737 of JAWZSL010000061.1, read as the reverse complement.
CATCAGCCCGTAGCAGGGACATGGTTTACCAGAAGGCGGGTTTATGTGCTCTATTTCAAAGTTGGAGATAGGTCAGCTGTGGATCGGCCCATTGCACTTCATCCAATTGGCGCCAGCGGAACTGAGAGCCAGCGTTAGAAACGGAGGAGAACCATGCAGAGAACGCCTTGTTATCGGTCTTAACTGGTCTTCAGGTAAGCCCACTTTAACCCTCTGGAGTCCCTGGACGCGCCGGCGCGTCAAAATCACGCGACAAATTTAAACTGATGCTACTGCAGATGCAGCTCCTCACAGTCTCCGTTTCAACTGTGTCGAAAGTGCACATCTCAAACTGTATTTCAGTTTTTAAATCGTGTTGATAGGCCAAGTAAAACCATAGTTATGACAAGTTATTTACGCCATATTTTTTCCTGCATATTTTGGTAGCAATCGCTGCACGATCGGTGCAGAAAGAAACAGAAAAATGGAGCAAATGAAAGCTCACAAACGAAAGTGCTGGCAAATAGAAAGTGCCTGCATTCAAAACACGACAACCCCTCTCCTATTGGTGGAGGAAAGCATCAGATCAACCAATCAAAAGTCACAATGCGAAGGTGTCATCTGGCTGCTGGGGGAAGGGAGAAGTTGTGGGAGTTACGGCGGCAATTTCAAAGAGACAGAAGAGCATTAGCGAGTTGAGAGATTTGAGGGATTATTACAATTTAGCGAGTTTTGAGTGTTTTGTTAGTCTGTAGTGGTGTAGTGTAGTGTGTTGTGTAGTGCGATTAGTGTTTTGTGCGGTCGTTTTTTTTTTTGTTTTGAGTGCCAAAACAATGAGGCGACTCATGAACGTGGAGAGGGCGGTGGAGCTCTTCTTCGAGCTGGCGGGAGCTGAGGGAGAAGCGGCGGGGTTCGAGTCTGAGCCAGAAAGTGAGGACAGCGTGGTGGATGATCCCTCGTTCATTTTGGAGGAGGAGGGGAGCGAGGAGGAGAGAGAGGAGGAGGACGAGAGAGCGGAGAGAGTGGAGGAGACAGAGGTAGAGGAGATCCAGCCGATCCAACCAGAGGAGAGGACAGCGCGGCATGCCCACCAGGTCCCGGTCTCCACAGGCGCAGGCAGCAGCTTGTGTCAGGCCTGAGCCCTGGAAAACAGAGGAGGATGCTGACACTGCTCCCGCAGTAAGCAGGTTCCAGCCTCAGAGACCACCAGGCGTGCAGCTAGACACACTTTCCAGCTACACTCCAAAAGAACTTTTTCTTTTATTTTTTGCAAATGACACAGTTGGGACCATCTGCAGCAACACAAACAAAAATGCTGCAAAAAACAAAGAGTTGGGAAAGAAATACAGGTGGAGTGACATAAAGAAGGAGGACCTCTTTGAGTTTTTTGGTCTCCTCATATATATGTCGTTGGTGTCGCTGCCCAGTCTCCAGGACTACTGGAGACAGAACCATATTCTTTCTGTGCCTCTTCCAGCCAAGGTGATGACCAGAGACAAATTCAGGTCCATCTTTTGGAACATTCACCTCTGTGATCCTGAGGAGGATGTAGAGAACGACAGAAAAATTGGAACACCAGGCCATGACAAACTTTTTAGAGTCAGACCTCTCTATGACGACATCCTCAGTGCCTGCCAGCCTTATTACCAGCCGAGGAGGGAGCTGTCAGTTGATGAACGGATGGTGGCGACAAAGGCGAAGAATGGCATGACACAGTATATGAAGGACAAACCGACAAAATGGGGGATGAAAATGTTTGTTTTGGCTGAGTTCAAGCAGTGGCTACACCAACAGGTTCAGCTTATACACTGGTAAGACTGCAACCACAAGTGAACATGGGCTGTCCTATGATGTTGTTATGGGCCCCATTCAGTCATCCTCTCTCGGTACTGGGTACCATATATACATGGACAACTTTTACACGAGTCTAAAACTGTTCATGGACCTGGCCAGCCTGAAGTTTGGAGCGTGCGGCACCTACCGGGAAACAAGGAAAGGATGTCCCAGAGGGAGAGAAAACGCCCTCACCAAAAGATGTGGAAGAGGATCGGTGAGGTGGATCAGAGAGGGCCCACTTGTGTTTGTCAAGTGGATGGACACACGGGAGGTGTCTGTCTGCTCCACCATCCATCCTGCATTTTCTGGTGAGACAGTGCAGAGAAGAGTGAAGGATGGAAATGGACGCTGGGCTGTGAGGGACATTCCCTGTCCCACGCCCATCATCGCCTACAATAAAAATATGGGTGGAGTTGATCTGTCGGACCAGCTCATCCAGTACTACTCCACCCACAGAAAAAGTGCTCGCTGGTACAGGACCATGTTGCTGCACTTCCTGGACATTGCAACAACCAGCGCCTTCATTCTGCACCGCGAGATGAGCAATGCAAAGCAGGTGCAGCCCATGACACACAAAGACTTCATGGTGGAGCTGGTGTGTCAGCTGTGTGGCACAGACAAGGCAGGTGTTCCCCACAACAGGAGGGCTGAACATATTCCTGTGCCCATCCTCTCAGGCACAGATGCTGGACAAAAAGCCAGCAAAGGGAGACTGAGGTGCACGCGATGCACTCAAGTGGACAGCAGGAGACAGGACACTCCATGGAAGTGCCAGGCCTGTGATGTGCCCCTCTGTCTTGTTGTAGACAGAAACTGCTTTTTTGAGTGGCACAAGTGATTTGTGAGACATTTCTGTAAATATGTAAATAGTGGTAAATTACTTTGTTGTGTGCCAAGATTGTACATAAGTTTTGAAATTTACAATTTATATTTGCATTCTAAGTTATAAAAATAATTTGTATTGCATATTTGTGGTTTTCACAGTAAAAAAATTAACTTTTTTCTACTCGGATTTTATGATTTTATGTTTTTTATGTGTGATTTTAGGTCCACTGTGTTAATATAGTATGTCAAAATGGAAAAATAACTGAAAATCCACAAATGTGAGGTTGTGCTGAAAAAAATGATACCAAGCAATGCAAGATAAACAGTTTTTTAAGGTGAATTATAAGGGAAAAATAAAAAAATCTAAAGTAGTCAAAAAGGCCAAATATACCCTGGATTCCAGAGGGTTAAGCAAATCTACATAAAAATAGTTATTTTGTGAATATAACATTTAATAAAGTTGCTAGTTGCTAAGCCCCGACCGGGTGTGCTGGCACAGGTGAAGAGGCAGATGCCGATTCCTAACAGGCTTGCTAGCTAACTAGCTTAGTAAACGTTAAGTCACAGACTCCATTAGCAAACCCCTATGCTAGGTAGCTATAAATCTTTCCAGACATGAACAATCCCCATCTGGACAACAAATTAGTGTTGAATTCGGGTTAGTTAGCGTTGGCTGTTAGTAGCCGGAGGGCTTCGGTGTTTGTACAGCTGCGGAGCTGCGGTTAACTGGCAGCTAAAAGGGAAGCGCTGGGTTCGTGCCTTTATTTAACATGGCGGTGTAAGAGTTTCTCTTCGGTACTGGTTATGGGTTATTGGTGTGTTTGTACTGAAAGTAAAGCTAATGTCCGCCTCAGGGTGTGTTTGAGTTTAGTGCACCATCTCTGGAAAGCGCAAGAGAATCCAGCTGTTTCTGCTTCAGCTGCAGCCTCTGAATACGAACGGAATGTAGAATCTGTTTCAGCTCAATATCATGACTTTGAAAACACCAAATGACTTGATTTAACGAATTTCGTTAAAATAAAAATATGAAGAATTGTAAAATATCACTTCCATGAGGCTGTTCAGTCAGACAGAGACAGATCATGAGGCTGAACTTGGTCATTTCATCCTCACATGCAGCCGCAGCGAAGGTCGAGCTGTGCGCAGCCTGCACCGTTTATATTTGTGTTCGTAATAATGTTTATTAATGTTGAAATGATGTTTCCTGCCTCAACAATAATTATAAATACCACCAGATAATTGACTAAAGTGATCATGGGTCAAAATGTGTCATTTTCGAGAAAATATTAATTCCCTCACCTCATCACTGCTTAACATTATATAGACCGATATTTTTTGCCCCCCCAATGTTCAACTTAAGTTCGGCGCCTACGGTCTGATTGACTTTCTTCATCAGTAGGATTTTTATAAAGTCACCCCAAAACCCAACTCGCATTTTGTTTTTTCCATGTAATTCACCCGCGATTCAGTTTTCACAGCAGCAGAGAAGCTGCACGAGAGTTTATTAAAACAATCGAAACTAACGTGATGCTGAATGACACCAACTAGCTGTACTTATAAGATTAAACAACTGTATAAGAAGGATTTTACATTAAACAGGAGAGTCCTGTGCTTCTCTGTCTGAAACTGTCTGACCTTCTCATAGCAGAGCGAACAGGTGAGGGAGGAGGAGGAGGACAGATTGATTACTAATCAATCGCGGATGCAGTCGTCCTCTCGGACTGATTAAAAAAAATAAAAATGCCAAAGTAGGTCACAAACTATACCTGGGTGTCCACACAAGTGTGTGTGTGTGAAGCACTGCAGAGAGTAACATCATGCTGTTCACAGACAGTCTGCTGTCATTAGTTTGACACAGACACAGAGAGGGCCGTGTCTAAAAGGGAACCCTAGACCCGCGAAAGATCGCGCGAGTTTGATTATTTTATCAGAAACAACAGAAACAAATCCTGTGAGAGTTTTGCAAATAAAGAGTTCCCTTCTAGACGCGACTGAGAGCGGTGCGCTGCTCCGAGAATAGACAATCATGTCATGGTACAGATGTAAAGATGGTTTTATGAAACTTCTCTTTTTTTTCATTAGCTGTATTCTGTTTCACAGCTTAAAGTTGATGAACAACCCGGGCTCCCCTTGCAGACTGCATCTCCCAGCAATCCAGACCCTGCTGCCAGTGTGCGTCTCCCGATATGTTTTCTGTACTGTTTATCCTTTTGTGCTGGGGCTTTTTTGGCTGTGCTGCTGGAAATAAATTTATGATCATGAACTTGAATCGTACCTGTCTTTTTATTTCACCCACACACTATTAGGAAGCTATTTAGTGGTCAAGCATATTGTTTTTATTATGGTATTGCCATATTCCTCTCACATTTGAAGTAAATACATGTTAATTTCGACTATGGATAGAGAGATATTTATACTAATTGAATGATCCGACCTAAATAAAGGTCACATAAGCTGTACAGAGGCCACACTGTGCATCTTTGATTCATCGTCTAAACATCGCCTGGAGGGCATTTTTTACCAAATGCCGATGTCTTGGCGACGTACTCCCAATGAGCAAACGCTCTCCATGATACGTCTCGTCGATGCAACTTTATTCATCGTGCCGACGTCGGCGAGACATATGTGTGCTAACTGGGATGGGAAATCTAATCAAGACCATTTCACATTTCCCAGGAAATGCAATGACAAGAAATGGGAAACATGTTTTTTTTTTAAATTTATCTTTTTTAAGCACAGAACATATTAGATATGTTCAGAAAAATGTAGGCTGACACTTTACTGTAATAAAACATGCAGCAGATATGTTTGTCTTTGTGCTGTGTGCCAGTAAAACAGATCACAGCCAATTAAGTAAGACAAAGTGCTGATTAAAAAGCATATGCATGCTCAGAGTCTGACCTTGTGGCATTGTGCATATACTAATGCACAAATGCTGAAGTGAAAATAAAATGATCTGTTAACTTTGAGTGATCATTGATTTTACTAGCTTACTTTGTATTGCTTTGTTATTACAGGAGGCTCGCTCTCGCAGCCTCAGCTCGTACCAGCGGAGCAGCAGTATGATACAGATTTGCCTGGGACGAATCAGGCCACGAGGCCGCGGCCGCAAGCACGCTGAGTTGTGTGGGGATGCGAGGGCCCGTTCAACGCTGCTTGCAGCTTTAATTATTATTTTTCGCTATTATTCCTCCAAATGAATCGCATGTTTGGGAGCTTAAACATATTCAAAAACTCACCAAATTTGGCACATATGTCAGTCCTGGTGAAAATGTATGTGTGATATAGTTTTCACATGTGGGTGTGACCAAACGGCTAGGCTGCGCCCCTTAAACAGCAGTCCCTGCGGCATGTTTCACCAATATGCACGAAAATCGGTACACACGTATATAATGCCCAGACGCACAAAAAAGTCTCCTGGACCCATGAGCTAAACCCAACAGGAATTCGGCCATTTTGAATTTCGCAGCCATTTTTGGCGTTTCCCACATGTTGTAATTTAACAAACTCCTCCAACAGAATTAATCGGATTGGCTTCAAGCTTGACTACCATGTGATCAAACGTTATTAAAGACTGCACTATCGTTAAAGGGCCTGCCCGCTGCGGAGCGTCAAATTTTGATTTCTCGCCATGAAACACGAAATTGCTATAACTTTGGGGTTAAGGGTCATATCTGCACCAAACTTCACATGATGGATAAGAGTCCCATCCTGAACATGTCTACATGCAGAAATTCTGTAACTGTCATAGCGCCCCCTGCTGGTGACAGGAAATGCCATGTTTTAGACTTTGAGGTTGCTGCTTTGAGCACGTTGACCAAATCCAACTCAAATCTGGTCAGACATGTCTTCAGACCTTGGTTATGCTATATTGTGAAGATCATGATGTATCCCTAAACAGCATTGCCCTGAGAGTGCAGCAAAGGTTGATGTTTCGCCAAAAGAGGAAGTGGCCTTAACTTCAATATACTAAGTCAAATCTGCCTGAAACTTCAAGCTTGTTAACGATCCAGGTCTGAACATATGATATGAGTTCTGTCAGTGGAAAAACAGCAGCCCCCGCACCACGTTTCACCAACACGCACGAAAATCGGTATGCACATGTATCACACCCAGACGCACAAAAAGTCTCTTGCACCCATAGGCTGAACCCAACAGAAAGTCGACAATTTTGAATTTTGTGGTCAATTTTTGGTGTTTTCTAGATGTTGTATTTTAACGAACTCCTCCTACAGAAATAAGCCGATTGACTTCAAAATTGGTGTGTACCATCTAGACTAGTTTGTCATCAAAAGTTATTTAAAGAATTGGTCAGTGTTGAATGGTGTGTGTGTGGCCTGGCATCAAGTTTTGATGTCTTGCCATGAAACACGAAATTGCTATAACATGGGATTTAATGGTCAAATCTGCTCCAAACTTCACATGTATAATAATAATCCCGGGCTGAACACATCTACATGAAACTCACAAGTCATAGTCATAGTGCCACTTAATGGGAACAGGAAGTGACAACACATTGCTTCCTACATTGTCCAAAGGGGGTGAAAATTCAGCACCCCCTCTACCAGTCTGCCTCTGGTGACATGGTGGCCGATGGCACCAGCCATGAGTGTTGCGGGGGTGCGAGGGCCCGTAAAACACTGCTTGCAGCTTTAATATTTTTTTTTTTTAAGAGTGAGTTAAAACTTCTTTTAAACTTCTCTGTCTAGTACACAGCTATGCTATGTACGTAACTTCTATGTTTAAGTGGGTACTTGTGTGATATATCTTTCTAAAGGTTAAGACCAACAAACAAATAAACAATAAATTACAAAATTAGGGCAACTTGCCAATGAGTTCCCATATTACTCCACTCATTGATAAAACTCAGTCTTGGTACATTGGTAAAGGACCAGTTGATCCCATAAAGTATTTAGCCTTAAACACATTTTTACATCTTTACACATTTTCAATAATTCACAAAGTTCTGGTTTATGATTGGTGTAAATCAGTAACAGGGTATCAAAATGGTTGCTGACACCTCAGTTTCCACAATAGGAGAGAAAAGCGTCCTATCTTCAAAGCGAAAATAAACATCCCCACACACCACACAAACTCAGAAAGGCTTGCGTCATACAGACGTGTTATCTCCAGTTCTGGCTTGGCCACAGTTATCTATTTCAAACTGATTCACCATCAAAAAAATGCAATAAATGACCAGTGTCTCATTTTATGAATACACTTGTTTTATAAATAAATGATAGCTGTGACGCCAAACTTACTTACACAGACATCATATTTCCTGTGACTAAAATGAATGTCAGAATTTCACCTATATGTAATACTGTGTGGTGTGCATTAATAATTGTCTAAACTATGAGGTCATGGAGAACATGTCAACCACTGTTGATGATGTGATAGATTGTATCACTGTAGAGATGTGTGTAGCTCTCTCCACAACAACAGACACAGGTTGGTTCTTTGAAACGGGTGTTTATTGCTTGGGCACATCTCTGCTGCATCCTCTCCTTCATGCCATCACACTTACGCCATGAGAACTATATTTGTAAATAAACACAGTGCAAAATATCTAAATGAGTTACAAGGCACCATGACATGAAAATAAAAGTAAACATAAATTGAAAGCTTAGTGCCGATGTGGCAACGTGGAGATATGGGTTTTTATATTATAACAGGGTCTGTAACAGGATAACACCAATTGCAAGCCAGACAACGCCACCTAGGGACTTTCACCCAAGGAGTCTTACCCAATTCTAAGCAATAAGGCAAACACAGGTTCAAACACTACAAGACAGAGACGTGGTTCAAAAGCAAATCAAGATTTATTTATTAATTGTTTAAACAAAAAGAATAATACTATTTAACTGGAAGTGTCGGTGGAGGGAAAAGGAAAAGTTAGTAGTGGGGAATGAAGGCAAGTCAAAATTACGGAAGGATGTATGAAAATTTATTACAATTTATTCTCTTAAACACAATTTTTCTTTTTAATTAATAAAAACACTTCCAGAGTATATAATTAAAACTATCAAAAAAAAGGGGGAAAGGGGAGTGAGTGGAAGCTAGCAAGGGGGAGGCAAACTACCAAAAGAAGTGTCCCAGGAGTGCACTTACCCACCACTCGTGAACTCACAGCAAACACACGGCAAACAGGTGCAGACTATCGTGTCCCAGTGCCCTTATCACTACAACAGAACGGTGCTTGGAACCACCCAGGGTGCCTAGCCCCCACCGCTAGCCAGCAACCACTACACTGTAAGGGAAAAAGAAAGAAAATGTTACTCAATAAATGGCTAAAACTGTATTAAAACCAGTTGGTTCAGACTAAAAGAAGGCAAATTTTAATAATTCCAATAAAAGTCATGATGCACAGGTAGTGGCTAACTCAAAGTAAACTAAGCAAAATACTAATCAAAACTAAAACAAAACAAAACCAAATGACAAAGCAAAACACTACAAAACAACAAAACAAAACAAAACACTACCCAACAAAATGACAGCAGTCATCTAATACAAAACAGCAGCTGATTGTGTCTGAGCAGGTACCACAATTACCCTGATGTCCTTCAGTTTGACACAGTTCACCGCTCAAATCAACTTTAATGGACACCAAGCTCACCAGGCCATCCGTGCAACACAGGCAGTAAACTCAGAGACATGACCATGTGGCAGCTACCAGGCACAGACAAAGAGAAAGGCAGTCTTCATGCCACAGGTGTGTTAAATAGGCTCTGCCAATTTAGAGGGGTTGGGAAAGGGGAGGAGTTGACCTACTTTTGGAGGCTGCAGTGTGCAGCCTCTGACACAGATTCTCTCTGCTACAATCTCCCCCTGCTTTTTGAATCGCCGACTCGGCGATTGTTTAATTATTGCCAAGGTCTAAAAATATTAGAAACAGGTACCTGGGAGTTCGCAGCCCCAATCGCCCTGCTCCCCACAGCCTGGGGGAGGCGGTGAATGTTTGTGTGCCTTCCAGCTGTCGACCTGTTGGACCTCCTTACCGCTTCAGGCTCAGCTCCCTGTTGGTTCCCTGCCTGGTGAAGTGGGGGCCAAACCTGTGACTGCCCGCCTGCAGATGTAGAGGGCACTGCGGGATCAGGTTGTGGTATAAGGGCTGGAGCAACGTCGATCTGTGGGCATGAAAAATTCACAGGCACATGAGTTTGAGTGGGTTCTGGCAGGATTACACACAAATCCCCATCTAATGAATCTTCTGCCAAGGGATGGGATACCACGTCCTCGGGTGGGCAAGTATCAGTGCCTTTGTCTCCCACGGTACATTGAGGGCAACTCTTCAGTAAGGTGCGGTGAACATGCTTCACCTTACTGGAGTCATCCAATGGAGCAATGGTGTATACAGATCCACCTCCCTGGGGGGCCCTTACAACTTCATACAGTACAGAGCTCCCACATCCTGGATCTTATGGCGGCCCCTGATGCCCACATCCTTGAGGTACACCAGCTGTCCAACCTGCAGGGAGGAATCCTTCACCTTTTCATCATGGCGTGTTTTGCGGCGACTTGCAGCAGCTTGCAGATGCTCTGTGGCTCCTTCAAAAGCCAGCTGGAGCCTGGTTTGATGCTCCACAATCCAGTCTTGTGTACTTCCTGCCACTGGGACTGGGGCCCTTCCTAGAAGAAAGTCGACAGGAAACGGGGGATCTTGACCAAACATTAAGAAGAACGGGGCCCCTCCCATTAGATTAAAGAACTGTTTTGTTGTCAAAAACACCACTTTGGGGCAGATAAAATAAACCATCTCTCTTTTCTTTTGGGGGCAATGTGCGAAAAAGGTCGTGAAAGGGTCCTAAAAAATTTTCTCCCACTGGCCTTTTCCCCTTCGGGAGGGTTTGGGATATATAAGTCTTTTCGATCCCCATACAAGTGCACAACTGTCGAATTAGGTCATAACTCTCAAAATTTCGACCCGGGTCATAGTAAATTTCGGCGGGGGCCCCCACCGAATTTGCAGAACCCCCTTTTTTACTAAATTTTTTTAAAGCCACAGTTTTTGCCTTTTGGCCCTTTGGGTGGGGACCCCCAGAGTGTACTTAAAAAGAAAATTTTAATTACCAAAACATTTTCCATACCATTTTTTAGAAGGCCCCCAACAAGGGGAAGTCCACTGCCAGGACTGTTTGGGGGGGGGGCCAGCGAGGGGGTTTTCCCCCATGAACGTGCGAATTTTTTTGGCTGATTTCCTTGGCGACCTGACACCTTTTGCACCTTGACCCCAAAACCCTTTTAACATCCTAAAGCATCCGGCCAGAAAAATCCCCGCCCAACAAAACCCGGGTGGCCCGACCACCCCCTGGGGGCCAAAAGCTCGTTGTTTAACGTTGCAGGACCGGGGTTTTTTAAATTGAGGAGGGCAAAAACCCAAACGGGAAGTACCCCCACCCCCATCGGGTTTGGAAGACCTTAGGGTTAAAACCCCCATTTTTGCCCAAACGACCCCATCCCACTTTTTTACCAGTGCTGGGCCCTTTTTGGGGGACAGCGCCCCGTCGCTTTTGCGCATCGGGGGCCTTTTTGCGAGCCCCAAAACGTCAAGAAGTCACGGTTTTACAGATTCAGCTCCCCTTGAGCAGGAGATCATGACAAAAATGCCCTTGGAAAAAACAGAGATGGTTTTTTCTTTATTACCCGGTACGGATGTGGTATTTTCCCCCTGGATGGCCTGGGGAAGACGGGGGCCCGGGGGTGCCAAATCGGGGGCCCGGGTGACTGATGCGGGAAAGGTTTACTGTCTTTAAAGGGCATCAGCTTTTTTCCCCAATTGCTTTTCCGGGCCTGTACTTGATGACAAAATTTAAAAATTTTGGGGGTTTTCTGATGCCCAAGGGTTTTTCCCAAAGGGCCCCTAATTTTTGCTGTTGAAAGAGGGTTTGGGAGGGTTTTTTTTGCATTAAGACATGCATTTCTAAACCCAACGGATATTCCCTGAATTTTTAAATCAGGGGCCCATTTAAGAGCCAAAAATTTTAAAGCTTCAAGAACTGAAAATTGTTCATTTTAACGTTCTGTTGGCCAAAGGGGCCTCGCGGGCATATCGATTGGGGGGGATCAAACCGCCCGCTCCGGGGAAAGAAGGGCCCCCCCCAAACCGCTGGGGCGGGCACCCCATTTTCCGGGGATGAAGGGCAGCGGAAATTGGCTTTGGCCGCACGGGTTTCCCACAAGGGGGCGCTTAAAAAAAAACCCTTTCGAAGCTTTTTTCACACTCCCCAGTCACCCCGCCGTCAGAGACTGTTTCAAAATCTTCTGTTTTTTTTTGGTCCCCCTCTCAGCTCAGCCACCACCTGTGAAGGGGCTCCCCAGTTTAGCGAAACCACCAACAAAACTCATATTAGCTGGCAAACCCCAAAAACGACTGCAACCGACGACATTAGTAGCCTTTTCCATTTGGGAGACTTTTTTCGATCTTACGAGGATCAGTAGCCCACCCCTCTTTCGAGATCACAGGGCCTAGGTAACCAACCTCCTCTTTGAAGAAGCAGAAATTCTCCATTTTTTGCCTTGAGATTTTCTTGCTTCAGCCGCCCCAGCACCAAAAAAAAAAAAAAAAAAAAAATAAAAAAAAAAAAAAACCGCAACCCCATGTTTTGGGGCTACAGGGGAAAGAGAAAATAACAATGTCACCCAAGGTATAACAACAAGGACGTTTTTTTTGAGCTCCAAAAACCCTTTTCCATAACCCTTTTGAAATAAACTTGGTGCATTGCACAGCCCAAAAGGCATTCTTTTCCCAAAACTCAAAAAGGCCAAAGGGTGTACAAAAAGCAGTTTTTCATCTTGTCCTTTTCAGCCCACCGGCACTTGATTGTACCCCCCTAGCCAGGTCTGGGGGGTGGAGAACCAGCGCTCCAGAGGGGCATCCAGGACTCCCTTCGATCCTGGGCGGGGGGGAAGGCATCCTTCCGCGTTTTGCTGTTAACACCTGTAGTCAAACACACCCCGAAGAGTCCCCACCCTTTCCCTTCCTGACAAAATAGGAAAAGGAACGCGAAGGGGCTGCTCCTTTCCCCTTTGAAAAATTTGTGACTCAAAAAGCTGGTAATATGGGTTTTAACAGAAACATCCGGGGGGGAAGGGCGCCTATCCCCTTTGCCCGTATTGGTGTCTCATCCAGAAAAGGGAAAATTCATGAAAAAATCATTTTAGAAAAAAAAAAAAGCCCTAAGTCCCACATGACTGAAAAAAAACCCCGGCTGTTTTTCCTCCCAAAGGGGCTCTAACCTGAAAACTGATCGGGCCTGACAGGGCCCAAATAAAACAGAAATTAATTTTTTCCTGCACTGACCGGAGATTTCTGAAAAAAAACCTAGCTGAGGTGATCCCTCCATCTCTGTCCCCCCCTTTGGGGGCAAACTCACCACCTTGGCATGATTTAAAAACACCTATCACACCCCTTGGTTAAAGCACAAAAATCACAAACTCCTACTTTGAAAATTTAGGAATGTAAACGGGTCCCCCTTTTGTTGGTCAACGAGACTGGAGGGGCCCAGTAAACCTGCAGGTAACCCGTCACTCAGGGGTTCAAAAAAAACCTTCATTACCCCAAAGGGCTCCCTGGAAGCAGGTGGCAGCCACTAGTTTCATGCTACCGCCAGGAACCCCTAAAAAACCCGCCTACCCTTCCACCTAACTCTGCCTGAGCGTTCTTTTGGGGGTGCAGGGGCCCTTTGGGTTTGGTGACACTGCGTAGGGCTTGTTGGAGTGGGCGGGGGCCTGAACACGAGGGCAAATCATAAAGACAGACCCTGGTGAACAAACAACTCTTTAAAACCCCATGTTTTAAAAGAGGGTTCTTTACCTGGGATACCGGTGAGGAAGAGGAGTGACCGGGGGGGTTCTTTAACAACCAACACCCCACGCTTTGTCTTCCCTTTTTCGAAAAAGCTCAACATCAAGCTCAAAAATAACCTACAAAGGGTACTCAAAACCCTTTGGGCAGCCTTCATTTTGTCCAGTGGCAGGGATTTAAAAGCTTCTTTTCCCCCCCCAGGGAGCAAAGTTCTGCACAAAAAAGGCCCCCATTTTAAGGGGACACCGGGAACCTGTGCAACTAAACTTTGGCACGGGAACCCCCCCAATTAAAGCAGTTATGTGGGGACAGGCTGACTTTAAACTCGGGCAAAAGCGACTGATTTCCTGCACCTAGCTCTGACCCAAAACGGGGCCCCCCTCCTGAACTTTGGCTAAAAGCATTTCAGGGGGTGCAATTTTTCCCCCGTTTTCCCGGGTTTTTGGAAAGACTGCTATGGTTAGAGGTTATTTTACCAGGGGGGGCTGGTTTTAGCTGGGGGCCAAAACCCACTTCCCCATCACACTCCCTTCAAAGGGGCCCCTTTTTCCTTGACACCGGGGGCAAATAACAGAAGTTTACTTTATTGAAGGTGGCCTGGGGGCATGCGATTCCCATTTAAACAACTACTTATTTGGGTTTTAGCGGGTTTCCTGCGGGCAATTTTTAACATTTTCCAATTCTTTAAATTTTCAAAAAACCGGATTTTGGTTACCTGCCCCCCCTTTTTCTGAGAAAACTGGAAACCTGTAGCAGAGGGGAAAAGAGTGGCTCCCGGCCTCTGGCACCCCCTGGTTTTTCCCTCCCGCCCCCACCTGAGGGCCCTCCCAAGGGACATCAAGAAAAAGTGGCATTGGGTTGACCCGGTTTAACTTTTTTAAATTCCCTGCAAAGGGTACAATAAAAAACATGCTCAAAAAAACTGGCCCAACCGGCATTTAAAACCCCAAAAATTTGGGGAAGGGCCTTTAGGGGCATTATTTACAACTTTTTCCATCAAACACTTTAAAAGGGCCGGTAAAATTCCGGGAGGGGTCCCCCTCCCCCCCGTTGTTTCCCCTCGAAAAAAACCCTTCCTGCAGAGAAACAAAGGATTTAGAACATCCATACAACTCCCTGAAAAAATATAAAAGGGACTTTATCGGGATCCTCCCTCTCCTCTCTAAAATCGATATTTTAAATTTCGTCTTTTAGCCACCCCACCCAGATGATCATAAATGAAAAACCCTTGCCCAAGCTCTAACAAAGGCGTACACGCATGAAAGCTTTAACCCCCCTCTAACCATTCAAAAATGCAAAGACCAGTTCAAACCCCCAAAAAAAGGGGCTTTTCCCCTGTCCCAAGGGACTTACACCAGTCGCTAAACAAGTGGGGCTTTGGGAAGGGGGGGGCTGATTAAAAGAGTCATTGATTTATGCAACACTAGTACGGGTGCTGTTTTCTCGCTTCCGCAGCAACCGGTTTTCCTGCTTAAAATTTGACTCCCAAATTTCCCCCTTTAACGGGTTTAAAATTCTTCTGCCATAAGGGGGAAAGGAGCCCCCGGGACCAGAGGCGAATGGGGAGGGTTTTTTAACTTGGGATGCCTTTTGGAATCAGCTGCCTGTTTTGCCCCTGTTTTCTAAATACTGATAAAACCCTATAAATGTTTATTTGTTTTAAAAATAACCCAAACTGGCATACAAAAAAAAAAATAACACACGTCTCTGCTTTTACAGTAGTTTCCTGCCGACAACGCCAGAATGGGGCCCAACTTTGAGTTTTATGGGTTTTTTATATTTAAAACAGGGTCTGTAACAGGTTAACCCCAAATTGGGCAACCCAAACCCAACGCCCCCTAGGGACTTTCCCCCAAAGGGAGTCTTCCCCAAAATTCTAAGCAATAAGGCAAACACAGGTTCAAACCTAAAAGACAGAGACGGGGTTAAAAAAGCAAAATAAAGATTTATTTTTTAAATTTTGTTTAAACAAAAAGAATAATACTTTTTAACGGGTGCCCGGGGGGGGAAAAAGGGAAAAGTTAGTAGGGGGGGAATGAAGGCAAGTCAAAATTACGGAAGGAGGGTATAAAATTTTTTAAAAATTTTTTATTCCCCCTTAAACACAATTTTTCTTTTTAATTAATAAAAACACTTCCAATTTATAAAATTTAAAAACCCTATAAAAAAAAAGGGGAAAGGGGGAAAGGAGTGGAAGCAAGAAAAGGGGGGAAAACTCCCCAAAAAAAAGTGCCCCAAAGGAGTGCATTTAAACCCACCACTTCGTGAACCACAGCAAACACAGGGCAAACAGGTGCAGACAATCGTGTCCCGGGGCCCCTTTAAATCACTACAACAGAACGGTGTTTGGAACCACCCGGGGTTTGCCAAAGCCCCCACCGTTTAGCCACCCCCAAACTAAAACTGAAAGGGAAAAAGAAAAAAATTTTACTAAATTTAAATTTGCTAAAACTTAAAAACCTTTGGTTTTCAACAAAAAAGAAGGCAAATTTTAATAATTCCAATAAAATCATGATGCACGGGTATGGCAAAACCAAAGAAAAACTAAGAAAAATTTCCAAAACAAAACTAAAACAAAAAAAACCCAAAATGACAAAGCAAAACAAAAAAAACCCAACAAAACAAAAAAAAAACACTCCCCAAAACAAAATGACAGCAGTCATCTAATCCCAAAACCCAGCAGCTAAATTGGGGTCTAGCAGGTCCCCAAAATTTTCCCCCTGATGTCCTTCATTTTGACACATTCACCCCCTCAAATAAACCCTTAAATGGCACCAAGCTCACCAGGCCCCCCCTTTGCAACACGGGCAGTAAACTCAGAACATGCCCAAAGTGGCAGCTACCAGGCACAGAAAAAAAAAGAAAAGGCAGTCTTCATCCACAGGTTTTTAAAATGGGTTTCTGCCAATTTAGAGGGGGTTGGGGAAAGGGGGAGGATTTGACCAAATTTTTTTGGGGGCCCGGGCAGTTTGCACCCTGACAAATTCCTTTTAAAAACAATCTCCCCTTGCTTTTTAATCGCCGACCGGCTTTTTTTTTTAAATTTAAATTGCCAAGTCAAAAAATATTAAAACAGGTACCTGGGTTTCGCGGGCCCCAATCCCCCTTTCCCCCACACCCTTTGGGAGGCGGGGGGAATGTTTGTGTGCCTTCCAGCGTCGACCTTTGGGCCCCTCCAAAACCGCTTAAAGGCTCACCCCTTTTGGGTTCCCTCCCTTTGGTGAAGGGGGGGCCCCAAACCTTTTAAACGCCCGCCTGCAGATGTAGGGGGCACTGCGGGATCAGGTTGTGGTAAAAAGGGGCGGGAAAAACGTCGATCTTTTTGGGCATAAAAAAATTCCCACAGGCACATGTTTTTTTTTGGTTTTTGGCAGGATTACACACAAACCCCCCATCTAATGAATCTTCCCCAAAGGGGAGGGAAAATACCACGCCTGGGGTGGGCAAGTATCAGTGCCTTTGCCCCCAAAGGGTACATTGGGGGCCAACCCTTCATTTAAAGGTTGGGGTTGAACATGTTTCCCCTTTTACTGGAGCCCCCCCATCCAATGGGGGCAAGGTGTATACAACCCCACCTCCCTGGGGGCCCTTAAAATTTCATACATACAGACCCACAAAATCCGGGATCTATGGGGGCCCCTGAGCCCCCCAACCTTGAGGTACCCACTGTCCAACCTGCAGGGGGGAAACCCTTCCCCCTTTTTCATCATGGCGTTTTTTGGGGCACTTGCAGCAGCTTGCAGATGCTCTTTGGCTCCTTCAAAACCCCAGCGGAGCCGGGTTTTAAATGCCCACAATCCTCTTGTGTATTTCCCTTTGCCACTGGACGGGGGCCCTTTTCCTAAAGGGAAAGTCGAAAAGGTAACGGGGGATTTTTGGCCCAAAAACATTAAGAAGAACGGGGACTCCCAGAAATTTGGGATGAACTTTTTGTGGTTGTACAAAAAACACCATTTGGGCAGATAAAAGACCAGTCCTCTTTTTTCGTTTTTAGGCAATGTGCGAAGAAGGCCCGTAGAAAGGGTTTCCAAATTAAATCTCTCGCACTGGCCATTTCCTTCAGGATGGAAAGGTGTTTTTATGAGTTTTTTCCCGATCC
Organism: Lutjanus argentimaculatus; assembly: GCA_034769285.1. Classification (NCBI taxonomy): domain Eukaryota; kingdom Metazoa; phylum Chordata; class Actinopteri; order Lutjaniformes; family Lutjanidae; genus Lutjanus; species Lutjanus argentimaculatus. Next base: position 107,194 of record JAWZSL010000061.1, on the reverse strand, counting down.
CCATACAAGGTGCACAACGTCGAATTGGGTCACCCCAAAATTTCGACCCGGGTCAGAGTGAATGGGGCCTGGGCACACCGAACTTGCAGAACCATTTTTTTTAACAAATGTTTTTAAGCCACATTTGTTGCCCCTTTGGGTTTCCCTTGGTGGGGATTTGCCAGAGTTTTCTAGAAAAGCCCTCTTTCATTACCAGCACATTTTCCATACCTTTTTTTAAAACCCCCTTCCAAAAAGGGTGAAGTCCATCCCAAAGGATCGGGTTTGGCGACCCAGCAAAGGAGGTGACCCAAATGAACGTGCGAATTGTTGGCTGAGGGGTCCTTGGCGACCTGACCCCTTTTGCACCTTGACACCACGCTTGACATCCTGATGCATCCCCAGGCCAGTACATCTCTCCCCACACTAAACCGGGGCCCCGATCCCCCCCCCTGGGGGCCATGCTCTTGTGTAACTGATGCCGGACCTGGGGTTTTTTGAGGAGGGCAGAACCCTGGAGTACCCCCATCCCCATCCCGGTTGGAAGACCTTTCGGGATAACACTCCATCTTGCTCCCCACGTCCGATCCCCCGTTTTACCCCTTTCAAAGGGGGGTTTGGACAGCGCACGTTTCCCCCTCTTTCTGCATCTGGGGCCTTTTTGCAGTCCAAAACGTCAAGAAAATCACGGGGGGTTTTTTTCAGAGTAGCTGCCTGTAGAGCATGGAATTTTAGGACAGAATGACTTGGAAAACCCCAGAGATGGTATTCTGTATTTCCTCTGGAAATGGATGGGGTTTCTCCCTGGATGGCCGGGAAGACTGGTGCCAGGTTTCCAAAATGTGGGCTGGGACTGATGCAGGTAGGGAAGTTTTTGAAAGGGGATCAGCATTTTCCCTTGCTTTTTCCCAGCCTGTACTTATGACATAATCAAAATTGGCGAGTTTTGATGCCAAAAGTTGTTCCACGGGACCTAACTTTTCTGTTGAAAAAATGGCTTAGAGGGTTAATTTTCATAAGACAGTCATTTCTGACCCCAAACAGATATTCCCCGAATTTTTCAGTCCCTTGGGCCCCTTTTAAAAGCCAAAAAATTTAACTTCATAGAACTGTAAATTTCATATTACGTTCTGTTGGCCCAAGGGCCGGGCTGGCATATTCGATTGGCCGGATCTTACCCGTCCCGCTCCTGGGAAAAAAAAGGCCCCCCCCAAAACCCCTGTGGCTGGCATCCCCCTTCCAGGAAAGAAGGGGAGCGAGAAATTGGCGTAGGCCAGCACTGGGGCTTTTCCCCAAGGGGGCGCTTAAGACCTTTGAACTCTTTTCCACCCAACCCCAGGGCCCCTGCCCCCCGTCAAAGACCGCTAAAATCTTCTGCCCGGGTTTTTGGTACCTCTCACTCAGCCCCAGCCTGTGAAGGGGGGAGCCAGTTTAAACGAAAAACCCCCAACGAAAAATTTTATATAGCTGGCAAACCCCCAAAAAAACTGCAACTCCCACACATTTGTAGGCCCTTTTCCAGTTGGAGACTGGTTTTTTATCTTACGAGGACAGTACCACACCCTTTTCAAAATCACATGGCCTAGGTAACCCAAAAATCCCTTTTTAAAAAGCGCAAAATTTTTTTCCCCCGTTTTGCCTTGAATTTTTTTTTCTTCAGCCGCCCCAGCACCGAATCGAGAACCCCTCCATGTGTTGGGGACAGTGGAAAGAAAATAACAATTTCATCAAGGTAAACAACCAAAGGGCTGGTAATTTTTTGAGCTCCGAAAATCCTTTTCCCTAAGTCTCTGAAAAGTACTTGGTGCATTGCACATCCCCAAAAAGGGATTCTATTCCACCGAAAAGGCCAAATGGGGTACAGAAAGCAGTTTTCATCTTGTCCTTTTCAGTCCCCGGCAATTGATTGAAACCCCCTACCAAGGGCGGGGGGAGAACCACGAGCTCCAAGAGGGGATTTCCGGGACTCCTCGATCCTGGGCAGGGGGAAAGGGATCCCTTTCCGCGTCTTGCGTTTAAACACCTGTAGTCTACACACAGCCGAAGAGTCCAAACCCCTTTTTCCTGACGAGGGCTATGGGAAACCGAAGGGGCTGCTACTCCCCTGAAAAATCTGTGACTCAAGAAGCTGGTTAATATGGGCTTTTAAAAAAGCAACATACTCCCGAGGGGGGAATGCGCCTATACCCCCTGTCGTATTGGTGTCTCATTTCCCGTAAAGGGAAACTCAAGAAATCAGGGTTTGTTACAGCCTAAGTCTCCATCTGACTGAAAAAACACTGCGTGTTTCCCGCAAAAAGGGGTCAACCTGACACTTTATTTGGGGGCCTGGGGGGGCAGGGCTGACAAAAACAACAGCATTAATTTTTTTTCCCGCACTGAGCCGGAATTGTCTGAGATGACCTCTAGCTGAGGTGATCCCCCCATTCCCCTGTGAAAACCCCCGTGGGCAAACCCACCACCTTTGGAAAACCCTTTAAAGTAAACCCATCACAGTCCTTGGGGGGAAAACCAAAATCACTAACTCCTACATTGACAATAGGAAGTAAACTGAAACCCCCTTGGGTTTGGGCCCAACGAGACTGGAGAGGCCCGTAAACCTGCAGGGAACCCCCTCACTCATAGGTTTTAAACAAAACATCATTACTCAAATGCTGCTGGAAGCAGGTGGCAGGGCCCCTTTGCCCCATTCTACCCCCCAGGAACTCGAAAACCCCCTACCCTTCACCCCCAAATCTGCCTACGTTTAGGGGTGCAGTGGCCTGGGGTTGGTGACACTGCTGTAGGGGTTTTTGGGGGTGGGCTGGGGGCCCCGTAAAACAGAGGGCAAATCAAAAAGAGCAGGGCCATGGGGTTTCAAACAACTCTTTTTAACATGATTTTTAAAAAGTTCATACCCAGGATACCAGGTGAGGAAGAGGGGGACCTGGGGGGGCCCTTTTCAACCAACACCCCACCTTTTCAATTTCCCTTTTCCCCAAAAACCCCAACATCAACCCAAGATAAAACCCACATACGGGATCTCTAACCCATTTGGGAGCCTTTAGTTTAGGCCCGTGGCATACTTAAGCTTCTCTTCCCCCCCGGGAGCAAAGTTTCCCGCACAAAGAAAAGGAAATCAGTTATAGTGGAAAACCCCTGGAACCTGTGTCAACTAAAAATGGCACTGGGAAACCCCCCAAAATTTAAAAAAAGTTTTTGTGAGGACAGCCCGACAAAAAACTCTGGCATATTCGACTGATTTCTCTTTAAACCCAAACTCTGGGGGGGGCCCAAAAGGGCCCCCTCCTTAACTTTGGCTCAGCAGTTTTTGGGGGGGCAAGTTTCCCCCATTGCTGGTTTTGGTAAGACTGTCTATGGTTTGAGGTAGTAGTAAACCAAAAGGGGGGGCTGGATTGCGGTGGCCTAACTCTCTCCCCCCTCCAAAACTCCCTTGCAAAGTGACCAAAGGGTTTTTGGGCACCTGCGGCAAATAACAACTGTTTACTTTTATTTAAGGGGGGCCCGGGGGCATCTGGAGTGCATTTAAAAAAACTACCCTTTTTGGTTTAACTGTTCCTGCTGCATTCTTTTAAAATTTGTGCCCCAAATTTTTTTAAAAAAAGAACCGGAGGTTTTTGGGGAAACCCGACCCCGTCCCGAGAAAACTGGAAAACCCGTAAAACAGATGGGAAAAGAGTGGCTCCTGGGTCCCGGGACCCCCCGGTGGGTTCCCCCCCGCTCCCACCTGATGGGGGTCACTACGGACATCAAGCAAAGTGGCCAAATTTGGTTGACCCCCGGAAATTTAACCCGTTTTTTTAAACCCCGCGAAGGGGACAATTTAAAAACCTGCTCAAAAAAACCGGGCACGCAGTAAAACACCAAAAAAAATTTTGGGAAACCATTTAGGGGGCATTAGTTTTCAACTTTGTCCCCTCAAACACTTTAAAACGTGTGAAAATTCCTGGAGTTGGCCCCCTCCCCTCCTGTTGCTTTCCCCGAGAAAAAGTCTTCCCGCAGAGAAAAAATAGGATTTAGAACATCCATACAACTCCTGCAAAAAATCAAGGACTTTTTCTTGGGTCCCCCCTCCCCCTCTCCCCAGATCCCATATTTTTTTTCGTCTCTAGCCCCCACCGCCCGATGATCATAAATAAAAGACCTTGTCACTCTAGACCAAAAGGCGTACACGCAAAGCAAGTTTAACCTCCTCTAAACCCTTCTGAAAAGCCCAAGACCCCGTTCCCAACCTCTAAAAATGGGGCATTTTTTCCCGTCCCTTTGGGACGTACACCCCCTTTTGCCAAATATGGGGCATTGGAAAAGGGGGCTTTATTAAAAAGACCCCTTGACTGATGCAACATAGTACTGGTGCTTCTTTTCGCACTCGCAGCAAACCTTTTTTGCTTGAAAATTGAGCTACCAAATTTCCCCTTTTAATTGGGGTCAATTCTTCTGCCATGATGGAAAGGGGGAAGACCCAGGACCCGGAGGCGAATAGGGAGGGGTTTTCTTGAAGCTTTGGGTGCCTGTGGTTTAGCTGCTGTTTTGGGCTGTTTTTTCTAAATACGATCAAACCTAAGGGTGCTTTCTTGTTTTTTTAAAAAAGAACCAACGCATACAAAAAAAAAAAAGAACACACGTCTCTGCTTTTTCAGTAAATTTCCCGCCCACAACGCCAGAATGTTGGGAAAAGGGAGATAAAGGTTTTTTTATATTAAAACGGGTCCCCGTAACAGGAAACACCAATTGGGAAGCCAGCAACGCCACCTAGGGACTTTCACCCAAGAGTCTTAAACCCAAATTTCCCAAAACAATAAGGCAAAAAACAGGTTTTAAACACTACAAGAAAAGAGACGTGGTTCAAAAGCAAATCAAAAAATTTTTTTATTAATTTGGGTTTTAAAAAAAAAAAATAATACTAAATTTAAAATGGAAAATGTCGGGGGAGGGAAAAGGAAAAGTTAGTATGGGGGGAAAGAAGGCAAATCAAAATTACGGAAGGGTTAAGAAAATTTATTTTCAATTTATTCTCTTAAACACAAAAAATTTTTTTTAAATTTAAAAAAACACTTCCCAAATATATAATTTAAAAAAAAACAAAAAAAGGGGGAAAGGGGGGTGATGGAAAACTAGCAAGGGGGGGGCAAAATAAAAAAAAGAATGTCCCCGGGGGCACAAAACCCCCCCACCGTGAAAAAATCACACAAAAAAACGGCAAACAGGTGCAGACTATCGTTCCCATTTCCCTTTTTCACACAACAAACGGGGCTTGGAAAACCCCCCAGGGTGCCTAGCCCCCCCCCCGCACCAGCAAAACCCCACAAATGTTAAAAGGGGGAAAAAGGGAAAAAAAATGTTACCAATAAATGGCTAAAAAAAGTATTAAACCAGTTTGGGTTTAGACTAAAAAAAGCAAAAATTTTAAAAAATTCCAATAAAAGTCATGATGCACAGGTAGGGCTAACTAAAATAAACCCAAGCAAAAAAAACTAATCAAAACTAAAACAAAACAAAAACCCAAAAAAAAAGCAAAACCTAACAAAAAAAACAAAACAAAACAAAAAAACACCCAACAAAAAGACAGCATTTAACCCAAAACAAAACAGCAGCTGATTGTGGGCGAGCGGTACCAAAAAATTAAACCCTGATGTCCTTCAGTTTGACACAGTTCCCCCCTGCTCAAAACAACTTTTAAAGGAAAACCCAAACCACCAGGCCCCTCCGTGCAAAAACAGGCAGAAACTCAGAGACATGACCAGTTTGGGAGCTACCAGGGACAGACCCCAAAAAGAAAAGGGAGTCCTTTATGCCACAGGGGTGGGTTTAAAAAGGCTCTGGGCCCAAATTTTGAGGGTTTTTGGGGAAAGGGGGGGGAGTTGACCTACTTTTTTTAGGCTGCAGTGTGCAGCCTCTGACACAGATTTTCTCTGCTACAAACCCACAAAGAAAAAAGAACATTTTTCAAATTAAATAAATAAACCCTTTTTGGGTGCCTTTTTGAAAAAAGAGGGTTTGGGAAATCCCCTGAAAATCCTTTAGAGTCTTAAAAGTCCCTTAAGGGCCCCCTTTTCCGTCTGCTTAGGCTTCAGATTTGAACTTTAAAAGAACAAAAAAACAGGGGAAAAGGGCCTCCCGAGAAACCTTTTCTTTTTATACCCTTTCCCCCAGTAACTTTTACAGTAGGTGCGCCACAAACGGAACCCCTGGTTCCCCGACAAGAAACGACAAATTTAAAAAATGAACTAAAGCATATGTGCTTACAAAAGTTTTTAGAAAATTTTATTATTTTTTTCCCTCTTACACAACAGATTTTAATACATCAATTTTAACCTTACTTCAAATTATTTATTTATTTATTAACTTATTTATTGCATGAAAATTCCTGACTTTTATGAATTATTTATCAGTGTATCATGAAGACACGATTTATGTAACAGCACTTACAATGTGCATGCAGAAACAGAAAAATGTAATTATCAGTTGTGTATACAGAGCAACAGGGGCCAGCACTGAAACCTTTAAAGAGAGGATGGAGAGAATATTTGCCAAAACTAATCAGAAGGTCATGTCTATTTGTGGGGATTTTAATATGACCTGCTAAATCCTAACAAATGCAAAATGACACAATGTACAGTATGAGTTCACACCCACTGATCACCAAACCAAGCAGAGCAACAGTGCACTCTGCCACTCTAGTTAACAATTCACTAATAAAGAATAATTTGTATATAAGCAGTTTATTGGTTATGATGAATGGAGGACAGCTTGGATGATGAAGAAAGAGTCTAGAAGGGGAATGCGGGTTGAAGGGAAGGAGGGAAGGGGTAAGGAGGTTAGGGTTTGGAGGGATGAGGGTAAATGGATGCTTTGAAGGAAGAGGGATGACGGCAAGGGACGTGGGATGTAGGGTGAGGAATGAGGGCAAAGGGATGTGGAACGGAGGGATGGAGGGAGCAGGATGAGGGTAAAGGGATGTGGGATGAGGGGAGAGGGATGAGGGGTTATTGGAAGACGAATGTACGAGATGGGGGGAAATGGTGAAGAGGATGTGGGGTTTAGGTGTGAACAGACGGATTGGTTTGGTGGAGTCGACTGGTGACTGGAAGACCGGATAGAACCAGGCAGAGTTGAGGCTCTGGGTCAGGGTACCATCTCTCGCAGTCTCCTGATGTTTGGAGCCCCCTTTGGTTCCTGAATTCAGGCAAAGAGAGAAGAAGAAAAAGAGGGTCGGGGCAAAAGGGATGTGGAAACAAAGTCAAAAGGTGTGGAAACGGATGAGGTGTGCTTAAATAATTAAATTTCAGAACAGCCACTGATAAAAGTATCATATTTTGGGAACTGTAGTATTACAAATAAGTGAAATTATGAGCAAAAAAATGCTGCATTAGCTTACTGCTAATACAAACAGAACATTTCCTACTGTTCTTCACATTAAAAGCAACTGGTGAAACACTAGTTGACTATTATATTAGTCACAGGATATCGGATATCATTTATTTATAAAAGAAGTGCATTCATAAAACAAAACACTGGTCATTTTCTGCATTTTGATGGTGAATCAGTTTGAAATAGAGAACTGTGGCCAAGCCAGAACTGGAGTTAACATGTCTTTATGACATGAGCCTGTCTGGGTTTGGGTGGTGTGTGGGGATGTTTATTTTCACTTTGAACATAAAGGTCTTCCTCTCCTACTGTGGAAAACTGAGGTGTCAGCAACCATTTTGATACCCTGATACTGATTTACATGCTGAGTCAATGACTGAAAATTAATGTTTGGGACTGCCTAACTTGAAAATCACACCCCAGAACTTTGTCATTTATTGATGTAAAAAATGGGTTTAAGGCTAAATATTTTATTGGGTTTGGATGAAATGGTCCTTTACCAATGTATCAAGACTTTTATCATTGAGTGCAGTGATAAAGCTGTGTACTGTTTAAAAGAGGTTTTACTTCACTCTCAAAAAACAAACAAACAAAAAACAAACAAAAATGATAGCTGCTGCGCAGCAATGGTTGGGGCCGGGCAATTTTAGGCAAAATTAGGCAATTCTGAACAACAAGCAGAGTGTAGGAAGATGAAAAAAAAGGTGGCATTCTAATGTGCATTTTACATCAGTTGAGGCTTGAACTCACAATTTCTGGCACAAGAGACTCTGCATATTGACTGATAGCTAAGCCAAATAAACAGGGAAAAGAGACAAGGGATAACAGGGAAACGTGTTGATAAAGAGTATTTGTCTCTTCCCAAAACTCCCTGAATCATAATTATTTGAATCTTAGCAGTCTCTAATCCACATAGCATGATACCTGAACATAAGGCTTTCACATTTGAAAGTCCATCCTGCCTTAGCTGAGGCTCAAACTCACGACTTCTGACACTGAAGTCCGTCTTTTATCTCACTGAGCTAATTGACAAGTGACAGTTCATGTGTGGCTTCACAAATTGACTAAGCCAAGCATCAGGGTGCCAGGCAGCAGCCATCCATGCCATGGAAAAGCACATTTCAAAGTGAAAGTTCCAAAGCTGTAGCACATATGGTTGATTTGTTGTGAATTTTCAAAGTTTTTGAAATTTAGAGGCTTGCTGTAGCGCCACCATCAGGACTATTGTCTTGTGTTTCCAGTTGAGGACATCTGGCATGGGACTGGACCTTTGTGAAAAGTTTGAGTAGATTTCTCATGTGGAAATGTTGTACAAGCTGAGGCTTGAACTCACAACCTTCAACACCAAGAACCATCCTCTATCTCACTGAGCTAATTGGCAAACAGAAAACACCACTTGTAGCTTCACAAATTGACTAAGCCAGTCAGCTGTGTGCAAGACAGCAGCTGTTAGTATGTAAAGGCAGATTTCAAATGACAAAAATCCCAAAATACACAAATTGCATCTAGACAGCATGGAGATGTTGGTCATTTGTTTTTAACAATGATTTATTGGCTCCAAAAGTGAAAAACTGATGTTTAAAAATTCAATTTTTGCATTGACTCCAATTGTTCGCATGAGAGTGAAATTCAAAATGCTGTAAAAAATTCAGTTTTTGAGATAAAATTCTGATATTTTCCAAACATCATCTACCATGACTCCAAAATTTTGTCATTTTTTTCATGAACATTGAAAATGTATTTAGCAAGAATTTGCAAGTATATGTTTATAATACCGTTTACAGTCAGACATTTTGATGCACTGTAGGCTCAATTTTTGATAAATCAAAAATCTGTGTGGATCGTTTGTGTAGGACAGTCTGAAGATGCTCTGTAGCAAGTTTGGTGTCAATTGAGCAAAAATTGTGGGAGGAGATAGGTTTAATAAGTTTTACAGTTTTTGAAAAAAACAGAGTGATGGACTTCATAATTTGCAATAGGTTTAAATGTACAAAAGTTTCTTCAGTATTGGGGCTACATTGTGGTGAAAGTTGTAAATCTGTAGCACATGGTTGATTTATTATGAATTTTCAAAATTTTGAACTTTAGAGGCTTGCTGTAGCGCCACCATCAGGACTATTGGCCTGTTTTTGCAGCTGAGGCAATCTGACATGGGACTGGACCTTTGTGCAAAGTTTGGCCATTTTTCGTGCATGGGAAGTAGGATTTCCTCGGAAGAAGAAAGAAAGAAAGAAAGAAAGAAAGAAAGAAAAAGAAAGAAAGAAAGAAAGAAAGAAAAGAAAGAAAAGAAAGAAAGGAAAGAAAGAAAGAAGAAGAACATGCAGGATTACAATAGGGTCCTGGCAGCTTAGGCTGCCCAGCCCCTAAAAACCTAATAATTATTATTATTATTATTATTTTTTTTTTTTTTTTTAAAGTTGCAGGAGTTTTGACTTCTTCAGACCTTTCCCCTTTTTCATGCACCCTGGAAGTAGATAATGCTGCACCAGAAGTCGCTAATCTGATTTTACCTGAAATTGTACTCATTTTGACAATATGCAACGCAATATGTATTCCTTTTTTATTTTTGTTTTTAAAATGATCAGAACAGAAGGCCCCTTAAAAGGGGTATGTAAATTAGAGTCATTTATCACTGCTCAAAGTCTTTAGGTCTAATATGTGATTAATTGAAACTTTGTTGGATAATCCTGTATGCTCCTATGAAAGCACAATAATGAACTGAAATTACTGGGGACCTTATGTTGAAATTTACATCATCACCTCATGTTAGGGGAATTGTGGTGTTTATATCTGCCAAAATAAAATAAAGTTTATGCCTGATGAAGAATAACCTAAGAGGGACTGTTGTTAAACTGTAATAATAAATATATAAGCCTGAAAAAGTATTAAGCTTTACTCTCTCTTATAAACAGGTTTTCTGTTTACTATGACACTTGATGCACCATCTTGTAGAGGGGCCCTTATTATAATTTTTCTTGTGCTTACATGTCACATTAATCTAAATTAATTTGTGTTTAATCAAGTTTACTCAACTTGCTTTGAACAGGGGCCACTTTTGCAAAATGACAAACGGCCAGGGGCCAGTTCATAAACATATTAATGATAACATTACTTGTCAGAAAAAATGAATATTATATAAATAAGTATATGGACAGTAACTAGTAACTAGTCTGAAATTTTTTATTCACTAAACTTATTAACTAGGATTGACAGATCAGATATTTTACTGAATTTACCAACTGCAACTGTACTTGAGTTGTGCTTAGGTAGCATCTGAGACAGGTTACAACATTAAACATAACTGGAACCTCTTCCATCCCACCAGGCACAGAAAGAGCAGCATATTTAAGCTCTTTTATGTAATACACATTTAAGGTATCAGAGTTATCCTCATTTCTGTGTAACTTTTGCTCCTCTTCAGCTAAGAATTGAACTAATTGAAGCCTAATTTAGACCATTAGCTAAAATTGGCATATCTGTCCCTCCTTCCTGGGAAAAAACAGTGTGGACTGATTTTCATTGTGAATGAGAAAACAGTCAGAGGGCCACCTGGCAACTACTGGGGCAACATTTTGACCACTGGCTACAAGTTGTGCATCACTGATACATAAAAGTGATTAAGTTTTGTGAATGAGGGAGAAATGAGTAAAACATTGAGATATGTGGATCCTCTGTTTTTTACAGACATTAACATTGACATTATTGTATGTACTGTTTACTATGTACTGCTATCTGTGTACTGAGTTAAGCATACAGATACTTTATGCAATGTACAAAGTAAAATTTGACATGACCTGCAGTAGAAAGAGATGTAAATCTTCAGAGCCAAACTAGTGATGATTACCAGCAAGTAATGAGTCAAGAGAGCTTAGAATGAGTAAAATCACCTTGAAATATTTTCCCACAAATGATCATTCTGAAAGCTGATCGAAACCAGCTGTAAAAGAAACCATAGATGAATGGATTGAGCAGTGAATTTGACCATGCAAGCCATGAACATGCATGATACACATACACTGGTACATGGTAATTTCCTGATAAGGTCCAACAAAATAAAGTAAGGAGTCAAACAGACCAGAAAAAGTCCCATCACAATAGCCAGAGTTTTGGTGGCCTTTCTCTCCATCTTACTTTCAGACTTTGTCCTCTGACAGGTTGTGTTCTGGATGCTGCGTGCCTGTCTCTGTGCCACTGTCAGAATCTTTAGGTAGATGGCAGACATTATGAAAGCTGGGAGATAAAAACATAAAATATTTTGTAATTCAGCAAAAAACAAGTTGAGACCATATAGAGTCCAGCTCAGCAGGATCATTGCCACAGTAACACAGATATTCATTTTAGTTCTGTACCTCAGAGGCTGACACACAGCATAATATCTGTCAATAGAAATAAAGCACAAGTTCCATATAAGAAGATGAGCTCAGATAGATATCAAAATAGCTTAGTATTTTACAAGAGCTTCTCATATACGGTAACACGACATAAAGCAAAATTAAAACTCCAACAAGCAGGTCAGCTACAGCGAGAGAGAGGATGAGGAAGTTTGTAGGAGTGTGGAGCTGTTTGAAGTAAATGATGGAGGTTATTACAAGAAGGTTTCCACACATTATAAAAACTGATAAAGAGCAAAGAAAAAAGTATAATAAATAAATGGAGGTGGTGGCTGCTGTTGTGCCAGATAAATCTGGTGTTATATAACAGAGAATTTTTTCCTCATAAACACGATGATGAGAGCTGTTGACAAAAAATTTAAGTTCCATGCATAAATGATAATAATAGTAAGGTAACATTTGCAATAACATGCAGTATATAAAGAAAAGTTTCTTAGTTTTCTGTAGAGAGAGATTTTCAGCTAATTTTAGTGCTCTGTGTGTTTCACACTGTGCCTGTTTGGTTTGTGCATCTGTACTGATGGAGCCCTTGGTCTGTGCCACTGAGCAGTATATTGGATCAGTTATTCTTCAGAGCTGATTAGCATATCATGGTCAGCTGACCCTCTCAAAGAGGTTCTCAATGTCGAATAATTTACTGTTGTACTTCTGTGAATTTGTAGGAATCACAAGAGACAGACTGCAATAAGAAACCAGAGCAACACAGGCCAAGATTTCCAGACTTTTATTTATTGAAAATGCTGGGTCATTTCCATAATGCAACTCCATCCTGGTTTTTTCATTCTGCGCCCAAATAACACCACTTTATACTTTCAAAACTGCATTGACTGCGTATGCCAAAGTACAATTTTGCCTACATGTGATACACTAATTCTTCCCATGAAGTTATCTGGAGGAAAAAAAAATCAGGTGACCTTCATTGCCATGGTCACAAAAAATAAATGCTTCGTTGAGGCTGTGAAACAGTCACAGTTTGTTTAGGTTACTGACCCAAGTTTGACTGTCAGATCATTTGGGGAACATTTGTAATTATTTTCTTTACTCAAGTTTGATAATTCACCCCAAACAGCCAGTCGCAAGCTAATGAGCAACTAGCTAAAATCTAGTGAGCAGCCTCTGACTGAATTCTGTACTCACCAGAATCTGGTTCTGTTAGGACTTTTGTCTCCTTTTTCCTCTCTGTACGTACATGATGTAACTTTAAAGTACATTTCTCCCACAGTCAGCAGTCAACATGGACAGAGAGACTAATTAGCCTACAGTAAACAGTGGAGTGAGGTCGGTGCTGGTTAAGAAGAAAGAATGAAGATTAATCCACTTTTTAATTCCAAAACTAATTTAAAAAATAATGGAGGTCTCCTCTCACCGGAAAGCGAGTCTGCAGTAGAGCAAAAATTTGGTGTGCCTACAGTGTTTATCCTTCCACAGGCACTAGTGTTGGGACTAGAAGGAGCAGAGAAGGTTATTAGCAATAATTAATAATGATTAAAAATGAATATTAATTATCAAAAAATATTAAAAAAAATAATTATTTAAAAAAATAATAAAATTAATAATTCAGGGCACCAATAACCTCAACCTTCGAGGTTCTGGCCACGAGGAGTGACCGCGTGATTTAAAAGTACGTGGCTAATGGCCGCCGCCTAAGATGACACGTACTTTTAACAAAGGAAAAATGGTGGCGCTACACTAGGTGTTGGACTCTGTCGCCAGTTGTAAGCTCACCACCTATGGGGAGCGAATGTATAGGAAAACGTGTATGGGTGTGTAGGTGTGTGTGGTCAGTAGGAGGAAATAGGGAAAGAAAGAAAGAAAGGCGGATGACAGCACCAACAAAGAGGTGGCAAGCACGGAGATCATCTTTGATCACACAGAGATGCGGGAAACAGACTGAGGTCTGTCTGCCATGGTCGCTGGCTTTTACAGATAAAAGATGATCTGCCGGTTTACACACCACAACCGACTATCACCGGAGTGGTCCAGTGAAGTTAGTCAAACACTGTTACACTAGCGTGGCGGCTGGAGACAAACAGCAAACAAGCAGCAAACGTTCAATAACAAAAAGGAACACAATAACACCAAAGTGTAACTTTTAAGCAGCACAATACTTCACAGATACTTCACAGTATGAAACACAAACAGCTAAACCTAGCTCTGCTCAGATACTAATCCTCTTACTTGGCTCGCTTCGTTAAGTGATTGGGCATTTCCTCGTTGTTCCAGGGTTCAGCTCGGCTCTGTGCGGCTTGAACAATAATGGCTCCAGCTGGTGTACGGTGGCTGATTCTCGGCGGGGATGCGGGGAATGCAGCGGGTCGACTGATTAAAGACGATTCTGTTCCTTTGCTTCTGCAGGCTGATGAGGGCTGTGTTGCGCAGCGTCCTCGACGTGGATCCAGAAAGAAAAAATAAAACGTTCGGTTGAACAAAAGAAAAAGAAAAGTCTCTGAGCTCGTCCAGCGAGATAGAGAACACGTGGCTTTGTTGACCAAAAAAAAAACGTAACGTTACTTGGATTACCTCCAACGGTAACGAGAGTTACAACTGGATGCAACAAGGGTGTGGGCGTCTGAGGTAGTTATAGCAACGGTGACGTCATGGTCGAGAGGCGGAACATCATGTGGGTTCCGGGGGGTCTTGTCCAATGAGAACCCAGGATTTGACTTCATCGGATCTCACACCTGAGTGTGAATGCCACAATGACTGGTGGGAAACTGATTTTTTTTTTTTTTTAGGACTCCCTTTGTTGAAATTTCGGCACCTTTCCTTTAGTGGTTAGGCTGTAGTGGGGCCATACAGGTCCCAGTCAGGCTTTGAGGCCCAACACTAGCCTGCCCCCCACTTCTCATTTGCAGAGCTCCCCAGACCTCAGTATGTGTCAGCTGTCTCTGTGCTTCTGCAGTCCTATGAAGGTAGATTTGTGTCTTTATTATTCAATCAAAAAAAAAAAAAGTTGCTTTAACCCAAAAAATATTTTCAATCAAAAAAAAAAACTTCACTTCAATCAAAAAATATTTTCAATAAAAAAAAACTTCACTCCAATCAAAAAATATTTTCAATCAAAGCAAAAAAGTGTTTGAATGCAAATATATATATATTTGAGACCCCAAAAATTGCATTTGAACACTTTTTTCTTTGATTGAAAATGTTTTGGTTTTTTTTTTTGATTGAAGTGAGTTATTATTTGATTGAAAATATTTTTTTTGATTGAAGTCATCTTTTTTGTATTTGGGCCATATTATGGGTAGGACATTTGTGTCTTTATTATTCAATCCCAAAAAAATAATCACATCAATAAAAAAATATTTTCAATAAAAAAAACTTCACTTCAATCAAAAAACAAAAAAACAAAAAACATTTTCAATCAAAGAAAAAAGTGTTCAAATGAATTTTTGGGGGTTTCAACTTTATTTTTGCATTAGAACACTTTTTTCTTTGACTGAAGTGAAAAAAGTTTTGAAGTCTTTTTTTTTTTTTTTTTTTTTTTTTTTTTGATTGGATCATTTTGACACAAACATCCTGCAGTGGGCGGATACTTCCCCATTGGTCAGCCATGTTTGAGTGACAAGTGTCTACACCAATGATGTTTGACATAGGAATCTCTTTCTAGAGCTAGCAAGTCGCCATTTGCAATGTACAGGTATGCGGCGGTGAAAATCCGTCTTCCATCCATCCTATCGATATGCACAAACTTTTCAAACGACAGCATTTTTTTTCCACAAACACCTATGTCCAGCTGAATAGCACAAAGACAAGATGTTACACCATCTTGGAATGTTTGTTTTTGCCCTCCAGGTCACTGCACGAGTCACGTGACTGAAAACTATGAATAGCGGTGACATAACCGTGACGTTGACTCCGAATGGTCTTTTCTGCCAAGAGCTCCACGAAAAGTCTTCTTCTTCTTGTGGATATGTGTATACGCTATCCAGAGTAAAAGTCATCGGAGCTGGATAAATTCATAAAGGTAACAATAATGGTTGCTGAACAGAACCTCGGATTGTCTTATTAGCAAGGTTTGTCGACCCCCACGGTAACGGGGGTAATGTTGACTAGCTAAGGTTAGCTAAAGATGTCAGATAAATGTGAACGATAATCGTGAACGAAAGGTGGGTTAAAGTTATGTTAGGTGGTGGGAGGTGAAAATAGCCTTTTTTTAAAATTCAAAATAGGTCATTTGTTTGATTTGTGTATGTAAGGATTCGGGGACTGCCCATTAGTCAGATGTAATTTAGGCTCTTCATGCCCTCCAACACGCCAGGTGGATTTCTATTGTTTATCAAAGTCTCCATACTGGTCATTATAACAACCCTACACACTCGGATGTTCTGGAAAAGCTCGATATCACTTTGAAATCTACTATAGGTACAATGAATTATCTCCTCCACATACAATCCTATTAAATTGTGTGTTTGTGTCCCAGGCCCTACCAGCTGGCACAGTCTCTGGTCTGTGCTGGGGTTGCAGACACATGCCACTACTTACTCCACCACCTGCTGCTACATTGCAGTATCTACAATACCGAGTTTACCGTGAGTACCATGCACTCCACACACTTCGTGTTATCATAGGCTACATTAGCACTGTTAATCATGTTATATTAACTCAGTGGAATACTATTTCATTGCAGGCATCCAATGGTGCAACAGCTGTTACTGAGGTTAAGGGATAGGTTGGGTTCTGTCATCAACAGATTGCCCATTGATTTTGAGTACCTCCTGTTTGTGTGCACTCAAGAGTTGCAGTTTATTTGAGCTGGTGCATAACACATGTATATTCCTGCAGAGCTTGTTGATGGTCTGCAACAGTTGACTTTAGTGCTCAGCTCACATCTGTCACAGAATCCTGTTCCTCCACTATTTAATGATGTAGCCACCAGTTGTTGGAGTGGAAATGTAGGATGGCCGGAACTACAAATGAGTGGTGACACACTACAGATGCTGCTGGATACCTGTTGTCCTCTTGTTCATTTAGCAGAAATGCATGTGCATTTCACGGCCAACCCTTTACAGAAGAATGAAGGAACACAACATGTCAGTGAGGGCATGCTATTCTGTAATTTCCGATGAAGAATTAGACCAGAAGGTCAGGGCCATTAAGGCAAGGATGCCACATGCAGGCTACAGAATGGTCAAAGGAAGTCTCCAAGCAATGGGCCTTCGTCTTTAATGGAAAAGACTGAGGCTGTCTTTACAGCATATAGATGGTGCAGGTATCATTGCCAGGATGATCCAGCTGTTCCTGCTCCCCTGTCTCTTGTCCACATTGATAGGAATCATAAATTGATAAGGTAAATAAATGTTTTGTTATTTTGCATGATTGTAAGACGTTGCTTGTCGACCAATTTCCTGTGTTGTATGATTTGGGAGTTCTACATGAACCTGTAATGCACAATGAAATTTATATTTTTTCAAATGCATTTTTGAAAGGTATAACATTGTCATCTTTGGAGGAATAGATGGATTTTCCAGGAAGGTAGATATTTCATTTTCTATTCATTCACCACATATTTACCCTCATGAACAACTCCAAAACCTGTGTGTCTCTACCTCTTTTATAGATTTTCTATATGGACACAGCAGCAAATAACAAAGCAACACCTGCTTTCGGGTTCTTTATGGAGGGGGTTTGGAGAAATGGATGGCCCTCAAGGTATATATTCATATTGCAGAAGAAATAAAAGAATGACGTGTTGCTGGAGATTATGAAGTTATGTCATATTTGGGGGGGGGGGTTTCCTTTTCTTTCAGAGTGAAAGCTGATCAAGGGGTGGAAAATGTCGACATAGCCAGTTGCATGTTCACTGTAAGAGGAACAGACCGTGCAAGCTTTATTGCAGGCAAAAGTGTCCATAACCAGAGGTAATTAAGTCAACTTGTCGCATCTACATCTGCTCTTTTGATAATCATACCCAGATTGGTGGAGTAAGCAGTGCTATGCTGCTTTGCAACAATAGACCATTTTTATGGCAGCTACTTTGACAGAAATGAAGATAAACTTGCATTTTATTAATGAAACTGACAGGAGGCATTAATTACGTTATCATTTTGTGTCCTTTTGTTGGTCAGTCATGTGTCAGTTTGACCGGGTGTTGGTTTACCCTCTTCTGTCAAGATGGCTGCTTTCAACAAGGTCCATGGCATGCTAGTTGTTGGCAGTCATCTCTTATATTGAACAGCTGTCACAACCCTTGGCACAGATTGGCTGTTTCAGCTCGCTCTCTCCTATACTCTCCACTCCTGATTGGTCTAAATTTCCTGCTGTGAACTGATGGACACACACCACACACACACAAAACATCAGTGTTTCTTTTTCTAACCATTGTCTTTCTGCCTTTTTTCAGGGTGGAACGCTTATGGAGAGATGTTTGGAGTTCAGTGATGTCACAGTACTACAACACACTCCACAGCTTGGAGGAAGAGGGCTTCATTGACCTCTCCAATGCGATCCACCTCTTCTGTGTGTAATATGTGTTCATACCTCATCTGCAGGCAGATCTACAGCATTTCACAGACAGTTGAGAGGTGGGCATGTAGTACTTGATTGGCATGACAGTTTTTTCCCTTAAGCACTTTGTCTATTATCATTAATTTGTTTGTTGGGCCATGCAGCTGCAGCACATGGGGTTGTTGTCCCTGACATTCCCCCCCACGCCCCCCGTCTGCAGAGAATCTTGCTCTGCTGCAACGTGAAGTGAATCCTAGCTCTGACTCCTTATCCTTTGGTCAGGATATATACCTGTGTGCTCTTCAATTTGTGATGAGTGAGTGACGTTCCACACTATTAAGTGCCTAATGATTATAGCAAACATGTTTTGAAACAATACAAATAAACAGCTAATCACTCCTATGATATGATAAAAAAAGGGGGCAGAAAGAAAATGTCTTTACTTTTTACAAATGGTTTATTCCTAGAAAGAAATTTTAAACATATTTTTCTACATGCGTTCTAAAAACCAACCCAACCGTTGTATGTGGAAACCCACAGCCCATGCGTGGCTTTTATGTGGATTATCATTTGGTGAACCAGTTACCCAAACCATAAGTCTGTCTCTTTCTCATGCTCACTCTTTTACTCACTCGCTCAAACACACACCTCAAACACTACCAGTCCTTTGCTGATTTGTCTCTTTATCTTCCCCCAGACTGCTCCAGACTATGACTCTCCCGATGTGGTGGGCCCTAAATCTGAAGCACATCCAGGGGGTGACAGCCGATGGCAGCCTGTCGATCTACTGCCTGGCCCAGTACGCCAACAACCTGCTCACCCAGCCGTCAGCGCTGTGACTGTGCCCCTTAATAAATGTCTTCATTAACATACCAGCTGTTTGTATAGAAGCAATCCTCCTTTGAGACTTTTCGGGTAGGTGCTCTCCAGTAAAGTGGACAACTACAGTAATTAAGACAGAACATCTCAGGAAGGTACATCTGTAAAATAGATCTTGGTAAAGGCAATGATAGAGGAGGGAGGGGGAGATAAAGAAAGATACTACACATCACCTCTTCATCGCTTAAGTCTTAAGTGAAAGAGAGCGTCCTCTTCCCTAGCCCAGCCTGGAGTAATTCCATTTCCTCTGTTGTAGTCGGGGTTGTTTCAGATTCTTCACTCAGTCTTTGGAATTTCTTTTAGATGTGAATAATTCATTTAATGATGTGCAAGAAGATATTAAAATATGAGACCGTCATTTAAATAGCTCAAAAATGGGACTGTCCGGTTTCTGGAATAAAACAATGACACACTCAACGCTCAACACACTTTTTTTTAGAATTAAAATACTGTGAAGTGCTTAGTTGTATTTTTTTTTTTTTACTGTACATGATGCAAGTCGTGTATAATCTGAGGATGCGAAGATAATGATGAGGTGATGTGTAGTATCTTTCTGCCTGGGAGGGAGGAGAGATGGCTGTGGTAAAGAGGTGCTGAAGGTTATGACCTACACTACACGATTTTTTCTGTTGGTCGAGTAGTATGGTTGTTAATAATATTTGGAAATGTTAGTTTTTTGATCAACAATTAATAAGTCCAAGGATCTTGAAGCCCTAAATTGATAACTGTGTGTGGGTCTTTTATTTCCTGGTGCACATATACCATATTTTATTTGCCATAAATCAGGAATTAAATGCATTTAGCAATTAGAGGTCATGTACTTGAGGAAGCAAGGTCATATTTATAAGGTCAGATCCTTAATCACTGATAAGTGCGCGTGCTCTGCCCCCCCCCAAAAAAAAAAAAAAAAAAATCCAGCACCCCTTATTAAGCTAAACAAACTGGGAGACACATTGTCAAAGGAGCCAGAAGCAGGGGCCGCATGAGCTGCGGTGGTAGTGCCTGGTCATGGAGGAGCCAGAGACAGTGGAGCATGTGTTGGTGAGCTGCAGAAAGTACATTATTGAAAGAAGGGGCATGATGGAGGGAATGAGCACAGAAGGATTAGAGGGAGGCGGAGTAAAGAATATACTGGAGTGTGGAGTAAGTGGAATTGGCAGGAGATGCCTGGTGAGTTTTTTAACAGCAACGGGATTGATTGGGAAAATCTGATAGTGATGGACAAAGCAATAGTTAAGTAGACACAGTAGATGGCAGTGGTGCAACATCATGGATGCAAGCTGCCGTTAAAACACCAAAGAAGAAGACGAAGAAGGCGCCATATGCAGTCCATCGCATACAGGTGAATGGCACCATCTTTCATTCTATTGCTCGATGACTGTGCACATTATACATTGAATCTTCTAATTATGGGCGATGACGTTATTATGCTAAATAACGAATGTGCATGATCATACCTTGTAAGTTGGTTGCTTAATTACTTTTCAAGTTGTGGGCTGATGATTAGTCATGTCCGAGATGTTAGCTAGCTTCGTTAGCTGCAGCATGTTGCCAGACAGCAGATGGACTATTTTTTTTTTTTCCTTTTGATCAAATCATGTATTTTTTTAGGCAAAGAAACTCCACGGAAATTTTTCGGAACAGGATTGCTTAGTAAAGGTAAGAATGGATGGGTGGATGTTATTTATGGTTGCTGAAGAGAACCTCGGATTTAAACATTATTGCCGTTTGTATGTGTGTCTGGTGTAGTGTAGGTTATAACCATCTTCACCACAGCCATCTTTCCTCCCTCCCATGTAGAAAAACCCGATACTACACATCACCTCTTCATGGCAAGGCGATTGTCACATCCTCAGGTTACACTCCACTTGCTATTGACTGAATTCACACTTTTTAATCTTAAAAAAAATTATTAGTCTTTTTTTTTTTTTTTTGATTGATGGTGTGATTGTTGGTAACAGTGGTTAACTTAAGATCTAATCTCTCATCCCAGTATGACCAGCAGGCAGCCTCTGCCGCTGCGCAGACTTTTTTGTCGATGCTCAATCGCACAATAGAAGAACCCAGGCAGGGAAGTCAGGACATGTCTCCTCCTCCAACTGTTCAAAATGAGATGTCCAGGTAGTGTATTTATTTTTCATGTTAGCCATAAGGGTTGTAGGGGATTTGTGAGATGTTATTCCATATACATAACCATCCCATGCAAATGTCATATTTTACTCAGTCTAGTTTGTAATACTTGACAAACAGGGGTTTCACATTGTTTAACCTTCTACCAGATCATTCCCTGGATTTTTCAAAAGAAAGTCTGCAGACAAACACAGGCAAGAAGCAAAAACCATGGAAAGGATTTGACATGGCTTTTTTCTTACTGAGTGAAAAAGCGGAAACAACCCCAACCACACAAGAGGAACTGGAGCTACTCCAGGCAAGGCTGGGGAAGAGGACACTCTCGATCATTAAAGACTTAAGCCATGAAGAGGTGAGGAGTAGTATCTTACTTTATCTCCCCCTCCCTCCTCTATCATTGCCTTCTCCACCATCTATTTTACAGATGCCCCTTCCTGAAATGTTTTGCCTTAATTGGGTGTGAATGCTGAAAGCACTTTTTTTTTTTTAGAAATGATATATTTTAAAAAAAGAACAAATTCAGAAGAGAATTAGAATAGAATGTTTTTATAAGTAACAGTAACTTAAAGGAGCAAATGTAATATTTAAAACAGCAAATTCACTATATAAAATTATTAATATCTTGCTGGAAACAAATCTTAACTGCAAATAAAGTAAACCATGCTCCTGAAATCAAATTTCTGAGCGACATCTAGAAATAATAAAGACAGACAGCCATTTGTCTCATTCATCCTGCCCTGGTCCCTGTGAAGCTGATGTGACTAAGTGCCTGCAGAGAGAGGAGTCTTTGTCTCATCCAGCAGGAAGTTAACAACAGTTTGACAAATTTTGACATACATGTCAAGCTAAATAAAATAATTAGGCAATATAGGGACAACTGTGGTTTTAGCCTATTTCAATTAACGATTATCTCAGCTAATACACTGTGCTTGTGCAAAACCGTGGTTGGGGTGAGAGACGGTGGCCAAAGCAGATTAAAATGTTGCTACCTTGATGATTACATGTTTGTGCTTCTTTATCAGGTGTTTTGATAAAGTACTGACTTTTTACTAGGGCTGTTAAAGTTCCACAATAATAATGCATTAATGCAAATTCCTTTTCAATAACAATGTATGTTACATCCCTAGTCGTTACATCTCTAATAATCAGCAATTTTAAACAGTTTACAGATCTGATTGAATGCTGTCAGGTGTTGAAATTGTTCTGTGCTTCTGTGGACATTTGTAACAGTCAGCCGGGCAGGGGATTCAGCTTTTATCAGTTCATCAGTAACTGGCATTGCTTCAGCCTAACACTAAAAGGAACCAAGAATTTTCATTTCACAACTTTGTCTCCTCTGTCCTCACATCTCTCTCTCATATCTTCGCTGGGTGGAGTTAAGATGCGAGGAGAGGAAGTGAGTGGAGGAGATAAAAAGACAAATTTACCAAATGAAAAAAACCCACGATGAAGAGGAGACGTAAACATTTCAACATGGCACATTTCACAGTCAACTGTGAGGCAAATGAGAGTGCAGTGCTGTGAGAAATGATCCCACTGAACAGCCAGCGGTGAAATACTTTAATATGAATAAGTGCTTGATCATCACTGCATGAGATCATCATTTAACCTTACAAATAATCGCAACTGTAACCTAGGCATAACATTACTGACCATCGGGATCCAGTTTCACCATTCATCCTACTGATGTCTCACGTCTGAGTCCACTTGTTTTCTTAAAGACTCGTTTTTTTTGTTTCCTTTCTTTGGCTTGGAAGCTTTAAAAACTTAGTTCTGGGTTCTTTAAACTTGTTGGTAGTGCCTCCCAGCACAAAACAGGTTTGAGACACTTTTCTGTTGTTTATTAGAAGCCAGAAAGTGACGAGAGGCACCGTCACACAATACAAGTCATTGGAGAGCCATGGATTGTTTTTCCCTTTGGTGGGCACGAGGCTTAAATGAAAAATACTGTCTTTAAAGAATACTGCGCGTGCCAACTTCACTGTGTAGCGGCGGGAAATTCAAACCCTTTAACTGCTATAAAACTGACTCTGCTCTACTGCTCTGTGAGGTCAAGAGGCTGCGAATAATAGCAATTATTCTGTATTTATCTGTAAGTATTATAAGTACGTCTTCTTATAAATTTAGCTTAATTATCAATTAATGTGTAAGTGTAAAAACCTGGTAAGTACAATATTGGTCGACGTCGTTAGACGAGAACGGTGAACAGGGCAAGCTTAGACAAGGTAATCACTATACAACATAACTCCGTTTTACTGACACAATGAAATTATTAAACTGCGACAACACTAATGTTACCATCATCAAACAAGCGGTTCTGTCAGAAACGTTACCAGGAATAAAGATAAAGGGTTAATATCATCTACGCGACCAAACCATCATAATCAATTTTCAAGCAAACGCTAACTAGCGTTAACGTTACCGTTAGCTTGAGTGTCGAGTACGATACCTTCATCATGTTACATTAATCGAGTTAGCGTGAGCATTAAGCTTTACTGTGGTAAGTCAACTCAGAAGGCTAGCAACGCTAAGTAACTACAATACACGAAAGCTAACGTTGGATAACGTTGGATAACTCGAACTATCCCACGCTGGCTTGCGTCTCATTGCGTTAGCTACACATAGTCAATAAATTAACACCACCAGGCCGGATGCACCTTAATTACTCGATGTACGCTTGTTCCTCGCGACTTATAATTCTTTTCTTGCCCCAAAATCTGCCCATGGACCTACCCACAACTACTATACTCAAGACAGGGCTGCCGTTCGCTGGACAGCGAGGCCAGACACAGTAAAGGGGCTCAGGCTGTCCTCATTTGGGCAGAAGCAGTTGGCTAAAATAGCTAACGCTAGTCATGTTAGCTTGTCAGAACCAGCTGGCTAACACAGCAAACGCTAGCCATGTTAGTATGCCGTACCACACATCCCCAATATAAATAAATTACTCTAGCGTAGATTATATCAATATGAAACACGTGCATAATAAAATTTGCATTATTAACTTACCTGCAAACCAGAAGAGGGAATAACACGTCTTTCCACCGCGCTCAGATGCCACAGACTGCAAGAGAAGGTTGGACACATGGCTGCAGTGCATGGCTGCAGGCGTGGTCTTAAGGTGCATTCATGTTCTCCTCGGATGGTCCCAGTTTACGAGATGGGAAGTCGTTATCCCGACATAAATGCTGCTTAGGACAGAGGGTACAGGGAGTAAAGTAGGGGACTTTTTATGTGGGTTAATGCTAATAACTGGCATTCCTGTTTAATCTGGGTCACTCCATGTTGACAGCAACTAAGGACTGCATCTATATATAGGCTATTTTACACTCAGATCACTTTTTTAAATCCTCTCTGTTGACTTTTGTTGACTGGCACAACATGCCTACTGCTCCTTAAACTGCTTAAACTGTTTTAAAATATTGCTCCACCTAATGTGAGAATCATTGCTAGTCAGACTTACATGCTCTTTGCTACCATGAGTCTTTACTGCCTATAACCTTAATGACAATTACTTATTTGTCATTTTTTGTTTATTTTATTTTATTCAATTTTATTTTATTTTATTTTGTTTGTTAGATCTCTCTGCAGGTTACATTTTTTTATTGCTTAAACTCATCTTATTGTCATGCCATTACAGTCATTATTTGTTATTTGTTATATCTTCAAAATAAAAACAATATAACATATATATGAGTAATCAGTAATTGTAATTACTTTTTGTTGTTGTTCTGACGACTGATTGAAGCACCCTGATGAACTTGTACAGTAGCCTTTAATTGTGAGAAGTGATACAAAAAAAGCCCCCAAATGCCATCCTTTATAGTAGGCAAACACATCAGCCAAACAATACATTCCAGGGGGTTGTTGTTGTTGGGTTGGGTGTAGTTGATGTGTGTATTTAATTTAACAGAGTACATTTTAGATTAATTAGTAATTAATTTAATGGTTATTATGCCAACATATGTTATTATGAGCACACACCTACAACAGTAATGCACTCCACTAATACACTTATGTAATGTATACCACCCACCTGTTTAAGGAAATGGTTAACATCAGTCCCTATGCATAATAAATAACAAGATGATTAATTTACTCCCTTTGTCTCCTCTTTAAAGTCTTTGTCTATGAGGCACTTGGTCTAGCCATGTTTTGTGTACTACACACTGAGCCATTTGAGTTTTGCTTGTGTTGACACTATCAAGTCCACTACGCTCATGTTTTCTGTTGATGTTTGTTTGTTTGTTTTTTACTTTCAGGTGTTTCAGTCATCAAAAAGGTCCAGGCAAGTGTAAAAAGTATTTATACAATTGAATGAAAAAGAACACCATGAATGTAAATTGCTCATAAGCTGTGTCATTGTAGACAATGAGTTGAGTTTTTTTAGAGGATTTATGTGTCCTTTGCAAAATCTGTACTCAAGTACAAGTACTGCTACATTGCTAAAATATTACTCAATTACAAGTAAAAGGACTGGTGTTGGAAAAATACTTAAGTAAAAGTACAAAGTATTTGTCACTACTCAGAGTATTAGTTACTTTTAACCGATGATGTCACCGTCACCTCTCCAGACTAGGACATTGCGTGTTTTGCTTTACCAGTAGTTAAAACACTGCTGCCACGACTATCGATTACTGGTTAAATTCTTAACGCAAAATCAATTAAAGATCAATCATTAACATCCTTTTTTGTTTTGTTTTGTTCTGTTTTTTCATCCATATGTCCTGGTTTTCATTGGCTTGTTTGCTGTCAAATCACCTTATTGGCTACAAAAATACAGATAAAAGGTCTGGTTATCAATTAAAATTGTACTCAGTACTCAGCTATGATTTTAAAAGTAACTAAGTAGATTACATAGTATAATGATTACTTAAGTACAAGTAAAAGTACAAACCTGAAAATCAACTCATAAAAGTTCAAGTACCCCCAAAAAACTACTTAATTACAGTAACTTGAGTATTTGTAATTAATTACTTCCACCCCTGGTCCTTTGTCTAGCTACAGTATGTGAATGAAGTGGTTGTTGTGACTGGTAAAATTTTGAACTTTTGTGCCTGTTTATTTTGTTTTTTGTCCCTAAGTGAGTTCAAATGAACATGTGTTGATGTGTGTGGCTCACGGAATAAACCTGCATTAAGAAAGACAAAGAGGCCTGAATGCATGATTGTTATGCAGCTTTCTTTAAACATTAACTGTCAATTACTTGTAGTAGAAATAGTAGCCTATCTGTATTAAAAAAAACTACTCTTTCTGTCTCTTTTTAACCTAGGATGTCTTTGAGCAAAGTGAGGACCACAAAAGGTGCCACTCCCTATGAGAAGCTGCCGCCGCTACACGTGGTTGTGCTGGCATGGCAGAGCACAAAAAAATCTTACAGTGGAGATTTACAGAGGCGGGAGAGGCCCAGCCTGCCATCACCAAAACAAAGAAAGTGATTGCAATCAGTGACGGGGAAAGTGTGGCAAAGATTACATTGTTTGAGAACCTAGCTGAAAAAGTGGCCACATGCAGTGGTTATATGATTAAAAATTATGTATTGAAGGGTGCTGCTCCACCATATCAAATACTCATCACCAAAAACACAGTCTTCTATAACACGGTGGGGAATCAAGTTCCAGAGGAACTCAAAACTGAGGCTCAAAGGCTCCTCTACCCACCATCAAAGAAGACGCTGATAGCTCGTGTCAGGGAGGTAGACGGCTTAGTGAGCATTGAGGGCACTGTGGAAGAGGTCAGTTCAAAATTCATTGTTTATGCTTTGGTGTTGTCACTATAAAATGTTATTGTTATTGGTGTTTTGTTATTGATGTGTTATTAACATGTTGTATATTGTCCTTCCTCTTCAGGTAACCCCAGTGAGACAAGTCAGATCGGGGAGAGATGTGGTGCCACTTCGCAATGTAACAGTGAAGGAGGTAGGATAAGAATTAGATTAATAGGATTAGTATCAAGAGAGAGAGAGAGAGAGAGAGAGAGAGAGAGAGAGAGAGGCAAAAAGAATAAGGCAAAAAGAGGAGCAAGAAAGAGAAAGAGAGGGAGAGAAGAGAGGAGAGACAGAAAGAGAAAAAAGGAGAGAGGAAGGAGAGAGATAAAGAGACAGAGAGAGCAGACAGACATAAAGAGAGGGGGAGAGAATAGAGAGAAAGAGAGACAGGAGGGAGAGAGGATGGAGGAAGAAAGAGGAGAGAAAGAAAAATTCCTGTATCAAAAATTGTACTCAGTGGAAGTATTTAAAGTAGAAGTTTTATTTATCTGCAGAGGCCTACTTCTTCTACCAGTTTGTTGTTTTTGAAAGTGATTTTGTAAAAATTAGAATATTTCACAGTGAAATTTCAATGTGAAGTATAAAGTAGCATAAAATGGAAGTACTAAAGAAATATACATAGTGACAATCCAACACTGCCAAGTAGCATTAGAGGAATAATACATGGGACAGTACTATGAAATCAGCACTCTAAGTCTGTTTTGTCGATCTCATGTACTGTAAAAAACGACAGTAAAAACTTTTTTCACAGCTTCTAGAGGGGATAAAAGAATGTTTGGGAACTACTGTACTGATGTGTCATAGAGTGATGTTGTGTGTTTGCCTAATACAGAGTATCATATCAGCAGATAATGTGGTGGTTGAATGTGTTTGTTAAAGCCTTTACAAGGTGTTTTAATGGGTTATGAAATAGTCTCAATCTATTACTGCTTGCTTGTATATCACTTGCATATTAATCAGAGGTCATCCATGGGAAGATTGGTTATTTCTGTACAGTTGTTCTTAATGCCTACCACAAGGTTGGATTCTCCTTGAAATCCTGTGTTTCTATTTTATCAATACAGGTACAGTCACATAGCCAGCTTTTAAGAAATGGAAAATTTTAACTTTAATAATTTATTTTTGATGTTATATTTTGTGGTTCTTATGGTGGAAACACTGGGGTTTTGTCCACAGGAGCCTCCAAAATCAACACAATATAAAAGTTCCCTGTATTAGCTTTAAGTTTTCATTTGAAGCAAATTACAGACAATGGGATCTTAACAATAAAATGAGTTAAACTTTATTTTTTTTTTTTTTTTTAACCCTCTGGTGCATAGCGGCCACTACAGTGGACAGCTACTAAAAAGTAATTTTCTCTTTAATGCATTGGTTTCTATGGTGGAACTGCATATCAGCCTCTAGAGTGCTCTCTGCTGCCCTACTCCATTGAGGTCAATTCAGTGGTCAGTCGGTGTAACTGCAAGTAAATTTCCTTTGAATCCAAGATGGCCGACAAACGGCCACCCCTGCCGCGATATTACGAATCCTACTATGGCCACGCCAAGACCCGCCTTACACTGCCTCTGATTGGCTTGTCACGATGCGTCCTACTCTGCGTCTGATTGGCGTCTTCACCTCTAGAAGTTTAACAGTTCTTTCTCTTGCCGCTTTGACAGTTCGCTACTGTAATTTGTGTGCAACCGACTGCAGTGTCGAGGAGAAAGGCAGCTTTGGGGGGAAGAAGAGCCCTTGGCGCCGGTAGAACCCCCAAAAGTTCCAGAAGGGATCATCCTTACACCAGGAGGGCAAAAGCTGTACCCCACAGCCTGTCTTTCTGTGTGCAGGAAAATACCCCCCTCGCCAAAAATCACTAGTTACTGGACACTAGTTAAGTACCACACTAAGCCTCTTCCCTTGGCTGGACACTGTCCTTGTATATATAATATTTTAACCATTATTAATAATTTTCTAAATCTACTGTTCATTTTTACAAATCGGTTCAATTCAGTCTGTTTGATTCAGGTTCTACTGTTCATTTTTTACAAATCAAATCACGTGTTCGGCTAGAGGCTTGCAGAGCTCAGCCAATCAGAGGCAGAGTAAGGCGGGTCTTGGCGTGGCCATAGTAGGATTCGTAATATCGCACCCCTGCCGACCACTGCTGGCATATCCTGTCAATCCTTCTATGCTGGAAGAGCCCCACAGGTAAAAAAAAAAAAAATACGATGATATACAGTAACATCTAAGGAAGGATATTATCTGTTTGGAATATGAAATTTTTATGTCCAATATGTAGAAAATTATGATTAACCATGTGTCCAATGAAGTGGACATCATGCATCACCCAGATATATTTTTTAACACAAATCATATAACTGCTTCACTGTTTCTTGTGACTGTTTTGGTTATAAGTCAGTGTATAATTGTTATATTTCTAAGCTATTCATTTAAAATATACATTTTTGTGCAGATTAGCTTTAGTTTGTGTTACTATAATAATTATTTTATCATATTTTGTAGACTTCAAACGCAGCAAAGAATAAGGCAGCCTACAGAATAGTCCAGGAAATTCTGTCCAGCTCCAGTGATGATGAGTATAGTGACAACAGTGATGATGAGTGGCTGCCAGAGAAGAATAGAGACATAGGAGCTGAGGATGATGGAGATACAGACAGTCAGGATGCAGAAAGTGAGGATGATGAGGGGCAGGATGCAGAGGAAGGTGATCAGGGAGCTGTGGAAGATGGGCACATGGCACATGACCATACTCAAGCCCGCAAAAATATCTGGAAAGTCCAAGATAATGACTTTGATGGAGACTTGCCTCCTTTTCTAGGAGAGTGGAAACTGAATGTGGAGGGAAGAGATCCCATAGATTTCTTCAGACATCTGTTTCCAGCAGATCTCATTGATGATATAGTGCACAACACCATCTTGTATGCTCTCCAGAAAGGGAAAGAAAATCTGGCAGTGACAGGAGAAGAAATGCAGATTTTTTTAGGGATCAACCTGATCATGGGGTACATTCGGTATCCTAGGGCACGAATGTACTGGTCTAGTGAGTATGGCCTTCGTCGTGGAATAATTGCAAATGCCATGTCTGTAAACAGATAGGAGCAAATCCTGAGATACCTGCACTTTGTGGATAACTTGACTTACCAGTCAGCGAACAAGGATAGGCTCTTCAAAATAAGACCATTGCTAAGTGCACTTCAGGAGACATTCAAGGCAACAGCAGACCCTGAGGAATTTCAGTCAGTTGATGAGCAGATCATTCCTTTCAAAGGCCTACTGTCCATCAAACAGTACATACCAAAAAAGCCCAAACCCTGGGGAGTGAAAGTGTGGGTGAGGGCAGGAACCTCAGGCTATATGAATAGATTCGAAGTGTACCAAGGCTCTGCAGTAGTGGTCGCATCAGTGGATTGGGAATGGCTGGAGATGTGGTGATGCGTCTTTGTGATGACATAAAACACAAAAATCACAAGGTGTTTTTTTGATAACTTCTTCTGCAGCATTCCACTCATCGAAGCCTTGAAAGGCCAAGGCATCTATGGCACAGGTACATGCAGAGCAAACAGGCTGAAGGGAGCAAATCAGAAACTCAAGAGTGAAAAACAACTGAAAGAAATGGGCAGAGGAGCTTGCTCTGTTGTCAGCAATAATGCAAACATCACTGTCACACGTTGGCTCGACAGTTCAGTCATCCACGTGGTCTCGTCCTGTGCTGGCCAGTCCCCAGAAGATGTTGCCAACAGATGGGTCAAGAAGGAAAAAACGATGATGATGGTCCAAAAACCCTTCTCTGTGGCCCTTTACAATCAACACATGGGTGGGGTTGATCTTGTTGACCAATGCCTGGCAATGTACCCCCACAGACGTCGAAACAAGAGGTGGTACATCCGAGTGTTTTTTTCATTTTTTGGATGTGACCATTGTAAATGCCTGGCGCCTCTACCTGATGTCTGGCTTGGAAAAGATGGGACTCCTCCACTTCAAAGCTTCTGTGGCTTGTGCACTGATAAATAGTGGCACCCTCCAGCAAAGCAAAAGAGGAAGACCCAGTGGGACCCCACAACCCGTGAAGCGGAGAGCAGTCACCAAAGTAGCCCGTGAGGTCAGGTTTGGCACAGGATATCACTGGCCCCAACTCACCAAGGTGAAAAATGCAAACAGATGCCATGATGCTGCATGCACACGGAAGACCAAATACATCTGCATGCAATGCTGTATGCCACTGTGCCCTGGATGCTTTGCGAAACTTTCATACAGCCTAGGTGTGATGAACATGAGAAGTGTTCGGAGATGCAGAGACTAAAATGTCAGTTCGTGTTTTCTTCCAACATGCTAATATAAGGGCTTGGTAATACTGTCCTGCATCCTTATAGAACTGTGGAGATTCACAATAATGTTTCTCCTGTTGGAGATGGTTTGACATATTCAGGTATAAGATTCACGGCTATGAGTGTCATTGGTTTTCTTATTCAGGCCTAAACATTGCGCCTATACAGTGTTGAAATTTCCCAAAAATTGATGAAATGTTTTTCAAAGCATAAAAAGAAACAAGTGTTTGTATATTTACAATAGAACACAAATTAATTCATTTTTACAGTAAGTTCACAATGTTTTATGTTGAGTGCTCAGGCGCATGTAGTCCACTGGAGTGGACGTGTCAGTAACTTTATGAAAAAAATCATATTTTTGGAAAAAAAAAAAGTTGAACCTTTTTTTTCATGTCCTGAGAAGAATAAAAACACTTCAGAAAAAAAATCTTGACCAAGGCTTTCATAATTCATGCAAATTTCACTGAGCCTGTGGAGGGAGGCTGTGCTTCTGCCCCTCAAGAAAGGGGCCAAAACAAGAATAACACACTTAAAGGGAAGCATGACAAGCTACGGCTTTCAACTGCAAACCACAGCCTTCACCACGGCTGAGGTAGTTTCAGTGTTTTAATTGTCTTTAAGCTTCTTGACATCAACAGGATTTACAATATTTTTTTTATTTTAACATGCAAAATGCACACAAAAATATGGTATTGTCACAGAGTGCTCCCAACAAAGAGAGGTCCAAGTACATCAATTCAAGAAATGTTTTTTAAGAGCAATTTCTTATTTATTTAGAAGATTACAAGCAACCATCACTTTACAATACCATAGATGTGTGTTTTCAGAAGGTTGATGTTTTTGCATAGAGCTGATCAGGTCACCATCAGCAACTGAACTGAATTCCACCAAGTAACCAGTATCATGTTCTTGTTCAAATAAATGGTCTCATTAAAAACCGTTAAATGACTACTAGAGGGAATTACATGCTCCAATAAAAATGTGTGATGTAAAAATGTCTGTTTAAACCACAGATGAGTCGTGGCCACTGCTCTTTGTACCAGATGGTGAATGTATTGCATAAATTGTGGCTTGAATGATGCTTGTTTTAACAAATGTGGATTTCATCCCTACAGGAGGTCATCACATCAGTGGTGGTGAGCGCACTTGGTGATTTGGCATTGAGTGTATCATGTACAGTTACCACAGTGAAACCAACTTGATTTTTCCTGTGTCTGGGTTGCATGATGATCCATCTACAAACAGTTCAAAATCTAGATTTTGCAAAGGTGTTTCCTGCAAATCCGGCCTGGGGGAACAAACTTCAGTTATTGTAGCAACATAGTTGTATTCCTCTCCATCACCTTCTGTGGGGAGAAGAGTTGCAGAGTTAAGAACATTGCATCTTTTCACAGTGATGTTAGGCATTTCACATAGAACAGTGTTATTATGGAGCCATCTTGCTGCTGAAAGATGAGGTGTTTTCTGCTCAAGCAAAATCAATGAAACAGCATGTGGGACAAGTAGAGTCAGTTCATTAGTTCAGAGTAACCTACAATGTCTCCAGAGTCCATCACAGCTTTTTCTGCAGCTGCAAAGTCTCTGAAGCAGGTAGGAAGTCCTGTAGCTACAGGGTCAAGTTTAGCTGAAAAGTAGGCTACAGATCTCTGTCTGCCTCTGTGGTCCTGGAGTAACACAGAGGTCATAGATCCTCCCTTTTTGTCTACAGTCTGAGTAAAAGGTCAGTTTGGATCTGGTAAACCGAAAGTCAGAGTCGTCAGAGTCTTCCGAAGGACAAGTTTTAAGTCAACAAATGTTTTTCCTGCTTCAACAGTCCATGTCACGTAATTATGTACTTGTAGGCCTCGCCCGTGTGCGATTGCGCTCAGGGGCGCCTCGAGGACAGCATAATTAGGAATGAAGGCCTTGCAATAGGAACACAAAGACATATCTTGTTTCTCTTGATTGGGTTTGAAAATATTTTGAAATGCTTTTAATCTTTTTGGGAGAGGGATTTGCCCTCAGATGTGATCACATGACCCAAAAAGTCACCTGTTGTTGGACAACCTGCAGTTTTGACAAGCTGGCTTTGTGACCTTCTTCAGCCAAACCTTTCAACAGTGCTACTGTGTCTTTTTCACACTGAGCTTGAGTCGGAGCAAAAATCATTTAATCATCAACATACTGAAATAGTGCACTTCCTGTTGATAGTTTTAATGAACTCAAACTTTCTTTTGAATTTCATACCTGATTTTTTTGTTTTGCTTTGTTTTGTTTTAAATGGAAAACTGGTGTGTACACAGGAGAATTTTCACATGTAATGATTACAACCTGCCTTCAATCAAGTGTTAAAGACTGGCGTAATACCATCAATGGCTGCATTAACACATTTTCACACCCATGGACCCAAATCTTGCCATCTTTCTTTCCTGTGTTTGGCAAGTGACACATGTGGATATGAACCAGGAACGTCAAACAGAAAGTTAAAATCTGAATCACTGAAAGAGAAATATGGTGAAAATTCATCACTTGGCTTTGGTTTTTTCAATTTTGTTAAAGTTACTGTGGCAGCACAAAACTCTGAATCTTCCCCTTTGTGTATACAGTACAGTGTAGGTCATGTGATTTCATGTAGTCTGTCTTGTGTGTGCTTCGTTAATGAGAGCAGTAGTTACAGGAGCCACAGCTGATGTGCAGAGCTTTCATTCATACACATATGGCAGCATGTCAGGGCTATATGTCACAAATATGTGATTGTCAGAGAAACCCAGTTCACTTCTTTGAGTAACAATAATTAAGAAATTTGCCTGTAACATTATTGCTGCATGATAATGGAGTTGTGTATTTTTCCAGAATTGTGTCACCTGATGCCCATATAGATTTCCTGTATCTGCTGCTCATCTTTAGTGATGTTGATAAAGTGTCAGCTTTAGTAACAGAGTGTGTTACACCAGACTCATCAAGGAATGTTACACTTTTGCCATGTATGAGGAGTGTGTGTGTTGGCATGTTTGCATAAGTATCAGCTAAATATTTAGTGTATGCGCCTATTGTTTGTGTATTTGCTGTTTCCTGCTTCTCTTCTAATTGAGCTTTGGCATCATTAATCATTTGTGTGTGTGTGTGTGTGTGTGTGTGTGTGTAAGTGCAATCACCAGTCTGATGTGTAGGTTGTCTCTCATCGTGCGTCAGTGTGGTCAAAGTTAAAGGTGCTGATTCCTTCCCCTCCTGAGCTGCCGCCCCAAGTCAATCAGCCATTTGAGTTGGATCATTCTTTGGGCAGTCTTTGGCTCAATGTCCCCTTTCACCACAATGGAAACATACATGTGGATCAGCCATACGTAGACCTCCATGGAACGTCCTTGGAACGTAGTCAACGCTGCCGTGTTTACACCTTTCTCTCTTTTTCTCTCCCTCTTTGGGGAGTTTTCAGCATGCACAGCATGTCCTTTTATCAGCCTTAATTAGTCCCATGTTTTACATGTCCATTTCACCATTTGTGAAATCTCTCTCTCTCTGCAAAACACAGTCAGTTCAGCAGCAAATTTCATACCTCCATCTGATGGTGATGGGAGGTGAGTTTAATGTCTGTTTATTGTCCTCCATAGTCCATGGTCTGTGGACCAAGATCAGATTGTCCATCAGCACCTGCTAACTCCATCACAGGGAGATTCAGGACTTCAGATGAATGGATTTGGAGTTT
Source organism: Lutjanus argentimaculatus (assembly GCA_034769285.1). NCBI lineage: Eukaryota > Metazoa > Chordata > Actinopteri > Lutjaniformes > Lutjanidae > Lutjanus > Lutjanus argentimaculatus. Next base: position 72,229 of record JAWZSL010000061.1, on the reverse strand, counting down.
TTCTGAACACCAGACCAGACCTGGTGTGGGAAGGAGAGGCAGGGTTGCCTTGTTGACCCTTTGTTGTTGTTCTCCATTCAGAAGTCGTCGTAGATCAGATGTATCAAGATAGATGATGGGAACAGGAGATGGAGGGAGGTCAGTTTTATATGGTGGTGGTGCCCCTGGCTGTGGTCCAACAGTCTCTCATGCATGTTACGGTGTCTCCCCGGTGGCGGCGCACAGTCGAGGTCGGAATCCTGCATTTTTGACACACTGAGACACAGATGAGGTTTTGTCTGTCCCTGCCTGGTTTTTTCTGTCCCTCTTTTGTGCTTTGTCCATCCATAAACTAAATGCTCTTTAATCTGCTATGAATTTACTGTTACCCTTCTTATGTTAAGTCTCTCTTTTTTTTATGCGATCCCTCAGTTTGTTCAGTTGTCTGATACTGGAACTTTCTGTACTCAGAAAGTCACATTCAGTCCCCCCAAAATTGATCTGTTTTCATAGATGATTCACCATAGTTTCACCCTCATGTAATTTATATTTGGAGCTGGACGACTCAGGTCCATCTGGTGTTTTACTCTTGCTGTTTGTTTCCCATGGTAAAAAAGAGTGTTATCTTATTATTATTATTATTAATATTTTATATTATTGATCCTACTGAAATAGATTTTTGTATGAATTTTGAGCTGAAATTGATTTTTAAGAATTTTTTGAATTGAATTTATATTATTATTGTTGTAACAGCAACAAAGAGTTTGCTCCTTTAAGTTCACTGAATCCTCGAGTTCCTCCTTTAATTTTAAGAATTCTTTTATCCCTTTGCTCTCTCTCTCTCTTTTTTTTTTTTTTTTTTTGGTTGGCAGAAAATGTGTATACCTTTATCCTGTCTTTATCTGCAGGATATTTTTACCCTTGTGCACTTTTCGAAGCTTACTTCACACAGTATCACAATATTACAGTACCTTGTAATATTTCAAAGATATCCAATATCTTTTCCCGTACCCAGTACAGTTCCCTTATACTGTGGTCTTAGTAACCTCTTAAGGTAGGCTCGTCAGCGTACCTCCAGGTTTCTTCTAAACCTTGGTTAAAAACCTTGTATGGGTCCAACCCATAGGTATACCACAAAATTCTGCACTTATTATTCACACAAAAAGAGAAACTCGAGGATTACACAACCAATACCCTTAATGTAACAAGATATTCCCAGATTCTCACCATTATAGATCGCAGCGCTGAGGCCGTCCGGACTTGTGTCTCAGGCCCTCCGTCTCACCCTTGTTTTGTGGGGAGGTTGAGGCTGAAGGAACCCTCCAGGATGATCAGTCTCCTTTGATGCTGTTAAGTCGTGTTCTTTTGTTGCAAGGAACCAGGAGACGATCTCTTTCTGATTCAAAGTATTTAATTGACATTGGCAGAATAGAATTTCATGTACATGGATCTTTCTTTGATCAGAAACCACAGTCCACGAGCAGGTAGCTGCAGGTAGTTAGCTGTAGCCACTTCCTAAAGAAAGAGTGCCTAACTTAACGTTACACAATGTTTTAAATGAAAATATGCAAATATCTAATTGGTCTATAGTGATGGGGAGGAGCCGCAGTTTAGACTTAGCTCTCCCTTCGTTGGTCCACAGCCTGGACCGAGTTTCTTGACACTCGTTTCTTCCAATCCAGAGTGACAGCTCCCTGAAATGTAAAACAGCTAGACGCCTTGTACCTTTCACCTAAATTTGATATTCTGGCCAAAAAAAGTTGACATTTAGTTTGATAAAAAACTAAGGAAGTGAGACTTGAGTGTAGGTGTCTAAGGTCTGTCTGTGTGGTGGTGGTTTCGGTAAACACAGAGACCAGACATAAATCAGGAAGGGAGAGTCACACTTCTTACAAAAATGCCATTAAAATGAGACAACTGCATCATGAATGTGCAGCCAACAAATCTTAAACATCTGTATGATGCTATCATGTCAACATGTAACTTAAATGTTGCAAGATTTAAATGCTTATGAATCAAATTAAGAAGTTCAATACTTGTATTGCCAATCGGTGAAAAAGAACATAATTTAGGCCATAAAATATATAATCCTGACAAATCCCTCCTTTTACACCTTTTAAGGTGTAAACAATAATACCTGGGTAAATTCAATTAAGATGGATAATAGATCAATGTTTGAGTTTTAATGCTGAATAAATGAGTAATGCTATAAGCTGGATAAGCGAGTATATGTTTAATGTCTCAACTGGATAAATGAAAAATTATTAATACTTCAAAGCTGAATATATGAATGAATGATTAATGTTACGAAACTGAATAACTGAGTAAATGATCAATGTGTCAACTGACTGAAATAACTGAAAAACGATTAATGTATCAAAACTGAAAAACGAAATAAATGGTTAATGCATCAAAACTGAAAAACAAATGATTAATATACCAAAAGTAAAAAATTGATTAAATGATTGATATAACAAAAGTTAAAAAAAATTGATTAAATGATTGAACGATTAATGGTTGCAGTAATGTTTTTTTGGTTTTTTTTTCAGTTTTTGCGGTCTCCCTCCTTTCACACCCTTTAGGGTGTGAACAATCAAAATGGAAATCAAGATGTATTAAATGAAAAAAAAAAAATGAATAAAAATAGAGGAAATCATGTGTTCAAATTTCAAGCAATACCTGAAAGAGATTAGACTCACGTCAAGGTACAAGCAACTGATAACCCCAGTCCCGTTCCCCGGGAGTCCGGGATCAGTTTTCAGACATAAGTGTCCTCCTCACATTCAAAAAGTGGTGGCCAGCTAGATTTAGCGTTGGCCCCTGGATTTGGATCTCCTGGACTCTCGAGAAACAAGACCGGCTCTGTCCCCTCATCTCCCTCCCCCTCAGACAGGTCTCCCTCGGTCTCTAACAGCAGGGGCATCTGGCAGGGCGGAGGGCTTGGCTTCTCCTTGGACAATGCAGTGACAATCAGACGGTTAATGAGCGTTCTGAGACAAGGGATGAGACAACAACCACAACAGACCAAGATTCCCAAAAAACAACCGGCAGAGACTAGTAGAGAAATGACACTTGCTTTCCATTTGCCGAAACGCCGGTAAAACCAGCCTCCTACGGGATCTTCTATCCCTGAGTTTTCGGCAAGCTCTTGGGAAAGTGCAGTGAGACCTTCTAAGGCCTTGGAAATGCTACCATCAGGGGCTGTGTTGTTGGGAATGTAAGTGCAACAGAAATCACCAAACATGTGACAAACACCTCCCCTTTCTGCTAACAGCATGTCGAGGGCAATGCGGTTTTGCCAGGCTATCAGGGAAGTTGGACCGAGCTGTTTTTACAATACCTTGGATTGCATCTCGGGTGTAATTCACGAATCGCTGTTGGTTATAGTAAATGTAATTAATCCAATCTACATTTTTGTTAACAGTAATAAAAAGGAAGAGTGACTCAAAACCTGCTGCCACTGGATTTCTGGCTTTAAACTCGTCCGGGACACCTCGGGGTACGCCTATCTCATCAACGTAGATATGGGAGTCGAATGAACCACCAGGGAGGCTGCGTTTGGAAATGTGACGATGTGGGATATGAGAGCTGTGCTGGAGGAGATTGGCACTGATGGGCAGGATCTGAAAAGGCATGAGAAGTTGAGTTAAAGCACAGCTTCCTTTCCACTGAACTGGAAGATATGATCGCAATTTTTGATCACCACATAGTCACCACAAGTCTATCCTGGATGTGTTCTGTTTGAGAAAAGATGAAGTTGAATAAGTACCTGGCTTCTTAACAACATCAATCGGAACAGCACAGTATGATTCAGGTAATTTTTACGTTTTGGCCTTTGCCTGTGCGAGTGAAACAAGTATAATTGCCTGAATAGACAACAACAGACGGTGGAATAGCTGGACTTTTAACATAAGGGAAGAGAAAAGACAAAGTTCTGCATTTTTCAGAGGTTGGTGTGGCCGTGGTGCTGAAAAGACTTATTACACATTGCAGTCCTACACGGTCGTTGGTGTCATTGAGTCTGAATGGGACAGTTCCTAACACAGGTCTAGCTTTACACTGGAATAAATGCACAAAAATACGGTACTATCCAAAGTAGTGATACGTTTGTATTTGTCAAAGATACGGACAATATCCAGACGATTACACACCGGATCTTTGACGTATTCTATTTTGAGATATCTCCGTAAACGGACAAGATTGGACCCGGAAAAATCCCAAACCCGGATACCCACCCGTGAAATATACATACAATATCCTAAAATTTAATTTTCTAGAGATATTTTTTCAGATCTGTTAACATATTAGGAGCATCTTTGATGTATCCTGTTTTGAGATATTGGATATATGGACCCAAACTAACGTTAGATACTCAACAGATAAATGTCGCATATTTATTGATCCTTTTGATATCCTGTAAAATCTGAATATCTGACGCTAAAGAATACATATCATTCTTTGCAAACACTTGTAACATATAAGTATAGCTGTATGTCAACAGAGGATTAACCCTACTGTTTTAGCTGACCGGATACTACAGCTGTCTGGGATACGAGAGATCCGGTGTTCGATCCCCAGTCATTACATCCCATTCTTGCCATATACGTTATGCTTATTTACAGTATCCGTAGAGTATCCTGAATTTAGATTTGCATGTTATCTCTTACCTTGTCAGCAGGACCAGCAAAATTCCTTTTGGATCTCTGTCTTTTTTTTTTTTTTTTTTCTTTTACATCTAAAACAAACCAGATTTAATGTTCCGCAATCTTGCTATCGTTTCTGTACATTTTCTGTTATTTTGTATACAACATAACCACAATACTAGCACAAACAGGAAAAAAATTAAATGAGGACAATTTTTAAATTAACCAAATTTTTATTAACTAAACTGATAATAGCATACAGGTGTCTGTGTTTTTGTATTTGGGTGGGTATGTGTATGTTTGTGTATTTTTGTCTTCTATCAATGTAAGGGTTAAGTCTGAATATGAGTGATATATGACTGAAAAATGCTGATATAAAAATGTCAGAATGTTGTATTAATATATAAACACATTAAAATAACTAAATAGAAGGTCTCAGCAAAAAGACGGTTTATGTCCAAAACTTTATGAACTGTATGAATATGATGACAAGACTCCCTCTTTCTTTTTGGGTCTCTCGCTCACTTCTCTCTGTTGCTGTCCTTAATTGCAGAGCAATTGCAACATATGCAAGTTATAACTGGCGAACCATTAACACAAACTACTAAAGGTCTAATGAACATGTGGGAAACCTTTCACAAACATGTTTGTCAAACAACCTGTTTATAGAAACATCAGGGTTCACACCTTTTCCAAAGTCAAATTCAAGCACTTTTCAAGGATTTGCTGTGGTAAATTACATATTTATATACATTTACTCAAAATGACTATTTCGCCTCATCACATTAAATCAGATGATAGTGAGCTGTCAACAACTGTTTCATGACAGAATTCTACCAAAGGGAGACACATTAAAGGAAAACAAACTTTGTTTCAAAATGTGTCACCTGTCTGTAAGTGGACTTGGCATGTAGAAGTGCAACAATTAATTGATTAATTGATTATTGATAGTGTCAACTATTATATAATCCCCAAGCTTTCTGATTATTGATTAATCTTTTTGTTAAAAGAATAAATGACCAAATTCTCTGATTTCAGCTTCTCACATGTGAATATTTTCTGGTTTCTTTACTCCTCTCTGACAGTAAACTGAATATCTTTGAGTTGTGGACAAAACAAGACATTTGAGGACATCATCTGGGCGTTGGGAAACACTGAAACATTTTTCACAATTTTCTGACATTTTATGAATCAAGAAACTAATCGATTACTCAGGAAAATGGTCGATAGAATAATCAATAATGAAAATAATTAGTTGCAGCCCTACTGACATCCTATACAACCTGGCTGAACAAATATCCAACTTCTTTTATTTCTTCATCTAAAAAGTGAACTATTTAAAATAATGCAATTGCAATTTCAAGCGCTTTATCTAAAATCCAAGCACTTTACAAACCTTGAAAACACCACATTAAAATCCAAGTGTTTTCAAAGATTTCAAGAACCCATACGAACCCTGAAACATCAAACAACAACAATTTATAACTTTAATTGTCTTTCAAATAAAGGGCCTTAACCCCCCTGGGAGGCTGCCTGTTGCTGGCCACACCACTGGCCACCCTCCGGTGTACCATCCTGCAAGAGTTGTTCTGCTGTTCAATTAGTTTCTGCTGGCATTTCTGTAAAATTTCGTTTAGTCTGGTGGCCCTCCACTCAGGCTGGCTGACTCTCCAGGTTTGCCGGTCATCATCATCAGTCTCCTCATCACTCATGAAGCATGCAGGCACATCTTTCAAAAACTGGCAGTCCTCCTCAGTAAGGACTTGGTCTGCCACAGCCTTGCGTGCATTCAGAAGCTGAAACAGAAAACAACTGTTCAAGTGATAATGCACTTGCTTCTAGTGGTTGGCAATGATTGTTAGATGGATGGAATTACTAGGTGGCAAGTAGAAGCAGTAGTGTTAGTATTTTTTTTTTAATTAGTACTGGTTAGGTCCATGTAACTGTAGTAATTAGTAATACTTCTAATAACAGAATTTGTGTAGTCATTAATTGTATTTCCCCCCATACAAAACTTTCAAAAAATTTCCCCTTACAAATGGCTGGTATATTATGAAAATGTATTTTTCTCCTCAGTAAACATGTTAATTTTAATTACATTTGAAAAATGTATTTTATTCTAGCCTAAAAAACTCAACATTTAAAAAAACAAAAACTTTTTCTCTTTTTCTTTTAAACTTTTGGGGGGGTTTGCAAGAAACTCGATTGCCACTTACTGACTTCCTTTTTTCAGCACCTCCTAGAGTCCGATGCTAGGGGGCACCACAAATGCAAAAACATTGTATCTCCTCAGTGACCACAGGTATCGGTAGCTTGTATGTAGTCAACTAAGCATCACTAACAAAGGGATAAGCAAGCACAGCCCTGGCTGTTCTCGGATTAACTGACTCAGCAGCTGTTTTGGAATTATTTAGTGAATATGCGTACAGTAATTATTCTTTGGTATCCATTGAACAGCTCTGTGATGCCAAAATAGTGAGACATAAAAGTAAATCAGAAATCTCTGATATCTTTCTCTGATCTTAAAAACCACATGACAGTCTAAAGGAAGTAAATATTCCACATATGATTCAACTTACCCTGTGTCTTCTGTTGTTAAGGGCTTTGGCCCGCCGATCCTCTTCCATCTTGTTCTCCACAAGAAGCTTGAACTCTCGTTTGACATTTTCATAATATCGGTTGCAGGCTCCTATCAACACAAAAAGCCACTTTTATTAAATAAACTGACTTTGATATATTGCATGTCAATAAATATGAAAGGGTGCTTCCCATCCTACAAACTAATTAGTCTGATTGTCAGTCATGACTCTGTGCATGCACTCTTACAACATCTAATAAAGCTTTTTGAATATACTTAACATTTTTATAACTTACTAGGGGTTTCACCAACTACTCGACTAGTTGACTACTATAGCCACTAAATGCTGCTGTTGGCAGCATTCAACTAGTCGTGGATAACATCCTTTTTGTCACTGTCACCAAATTAACGGTAATTATTGTAGCCTGTTTTTATGTTTACAAACTGAGATCCTTATTGTGACATGTCATGGTAGAATGCTTGAACTTTCTGCACAAAATACAGGTTTCTATAGAGGTGGAAGAACTGCGAAGCGCTGTCTGCTTTCTTTTAGCTCCCATGTTAATCAACTGGGCTATTCAGACAGAGTGCGCCGTGCTGCGGACAGCTCGCGTTCTACAACAACAGTGTCTGCATCTATTCAATTTCTCTGCGCACTGCAAGCTAATCTGGCAAGAAAACACACTACTAATCTGTTATAAACAATATAAATGATGATCTGACGCTGATAAATAATTAAATATGCATCCCATGTTGGCAAACTCTTTATTTCTCTGCCCCTCTCCCTGCTGTTCTCCCGAAGTTTCAATTTGCCCGATTTTTTCTCCCATATGATGAAATATCAAAATCTAACCTAATCTTGATTCATATTTGATCAGCACTGCCTAGTTTGACAGTTTGACCGAGTTTCTGAGCCTGCTGGACAGACTCACTGAGAATGACCTGTCAATCACATGGTAGCCCCGCCCTAATGCATATGCTGCTTTATCGTATTTTTTCCTCTAAATGGGGTCATAATTTACAAAATCAACATTATGCTGTATTGAAGAAGACTTGAAACTAGCATTTGAGAGCATAAACTCATCATGAATGTTTACTGAGCTAGCAAATCAGGTGAAAAGTGGGCTCATTTTCCCATAGACTATATAGACTGTATAGGATCTGGGCTTCTTTTTGCTACCATCAGTATTGCCCCCTGCTAGCCGTCAGAAATAGGGCATTTCAAAGTGCTGTCCTTAATGTTTTGTGTTGTAAATGCTTAACCTTTATTTATGCTGTCAGCTTTGCCTGTCTCCCTCTCTCTAAAACACACACACACACATGCTGCTCCATTCTCCAACTCCATTCTTTTTCTACACAGTGCAGCCAAACACCAGGCTAAAAAGACAGTATAGACCTCCACAGCGTGATCCTGACAATTGTGCTTCTATAATGCATAAAGTTGGGAAGATTTAAATTAAATAAACACACAAATTGTTCCAAATGTGTTCTTCATTGTTGAATAGCAGCTAAACATGTAAACCTTCATCAAAGACATGAAGTCTGTATCTCACTTTTGCGCCGTCTAGTTCTCTCCCTCCTTTTCCCTTCATATCGTAATAGGGCTAAACGATTAATTGAATTTGCAATTTAATAGAATGCAATTTTTGCAAAGGCTGCGATTACTGACACGCTTCGCAGCACGACCTTCTCCTGTGTGTCACAGGATCTTAATTTGTGTCCCGGCGTGGAACTCCTCTCTCTGCTCTTTCATACATAGCGACTCGACTATTCGATAATTATTATGAAAAAATGGTCGACTAGTAAAAATCAGTAGTTGTGAAACCCCAATGACTTACTGAAAACTAATTTAAGAAAAGTAAACTCACTCCTTATCAAGAAGCATCAAAGTCATCCCCATCCATTATTGCTTGTGAAAGGCTTGTCCCCAAAATGTGCTTGGGCAAACCTGCGGGTTACATTGGAATACGTCGACACTGAAGACAAACTGTACCTTATCCCTCTTCACAGCTGATTGAAAAAGTAAACCAATGAATCAATACCCACATAAGCATCCACCTTTAAATAAATAAGTAATGAGAATTACTTTCTGACACTTAAGTGATAGTTCGCATATCTTATGTTTGTAATAGGAGTTTGAAACAACAGAGTCCACACGGAAGCTAGCAATGTACTGCTTAATCGCTACTATTTAGCCAAACTGTACATTACCTTACACATATATATAATATATACACATAATATATATTTACATTTAATATTAATATATAGTATATATTATATAGTATTATATATATGTATAATTCATATAACACACACATATATTATTTAATGTATATATATATATATATATATATATATATACATATATAATATATATATATATATATATACACACACATATATATATTTTTATATATAATATATATATATATGTCTCTTCAAAGCAACCAGACTCTATTCACAAAAACAGTCATTTTACCTCGCTGAGTTTCTGGTCTCTGCTCCCTCTATCTGCAGCAAATAACGTTAGTTCAGATTCTAACTAACGTGTTAAAACACCAAAGTCACACAACAACGCAAACAGACTAAATAATAGAGGTAGCGGCAGACCAGCAACTCCCATGTTCTGCGCGGTAAAATGACTGAAAAAATGATTGCTTTGATGAGAGCCTACACGGACATAACAGCTTCAGTCCCGTCAGACAGGCTGTCTGTACAAGATAAAGCAGTGAAAATATTCTTAATATTAAACTGATACAGATTTTTTTTAGGCGTCTTCAATCTGGGGGCGTGCTGACCACCACCTAGGTAATACACTTCATACTTCATACAACCACAATAAAAAAAATCTGAACTATCCCTTTAAATAAGTAAATACTAAATATGCCACATGTAAATTCTGAGTGCAGGGGCCTGATTCAGAAAGCAGGTTTAGTGAAAACTTTAGGTTTGTTAACCCTGAAATGTGCTTTCCTTTTCAGAAAGACAGATAACTTAAACTCTGGATCAGTAACCATGGCAACTGAATCTGTGAACCTAACCTGCTCACTGGCAGGTTTTCTTCAACAAACTGAGTTTCTCTCCAACTCCTCCCCTCCTGCTGAGCCTTAAGGAGCTGTCTGACATGCAGTTTCATTTCCTCATTTATACAGTCGATATCAAAGTACATATCAGAACACATTAATATGCAGAAATTAGGGTCCCACTTTATTTTACAGTACGCTAAGTAGACGTAATAAGCCGTACTTTATATTAAATTAGACAAAAACTAGAAATAATATATTTTATTACACTAAAAAAACACAATGTTATTACCCTAATAAGAGCTAACAAGCCATACTTTTAGTCAAATTAGACAAAACTAGAAATAATTTATTTTATTAGACACTAATTACCCCCTCATAAAGTCTAATAAGGGTCTAACAGTGGGAAATAATACACTTCAGTTTACAGTACAGTTCTGTTTTAATGTGTCCCTAATTACCCTCTAATAAGGTCTAATAAGGGTCTTAACAATAATTAATAAATATGCAATGGTTTTAATAGCCTGATGGACCCCATCAGGTCTACTGGGGTCGGATGGTGACATGGCTTTATATGGTCTGAACTGGTAGGTAATACGCTATGTATTACTACCTACAAACTTCATGGGACTCTGGAGAATGACTCACCCAGGCTATGAGGGATGTGTGATGTAGCAACCATGTGACCTGATGTGGTTTGACTTTATGGTAGGCTACAATTAGCTTCTAATGAGCGACAAGAATTTGGGTCTAATATGGCATTTATGCAGTTTCTAATTACAGCATAATTTAGGTCTATGGTGCCTAATAGGGTATAACTGTGTTTTGCTAGTAAAAATTTTACTATTTGATACAAAGTATGGCTTGTTAGCTCTTATTAGGGTAAAGTTGTGTTTGTTTAGCGTAATAAAATATATTATTCTAGTTTTTGTGTAATTTGATACAAAATATGGCTCGTTAGCTTTTATTAGGGTAACGCTGTGTTTGTGTAGTGTCTAAAAAAACATTTCTATCTAATTTGATACAAAGTCCAGCTTGTTACGTCTTATTAAGGTAACTTGTGTTTGTATCAAATTAGATAGAAATATGTTTTTCTTTAGACACTAAACAAAGTACAGCTTGCTACGTCTTATTAGGGTAATGTTATGTTTTTTACTGTCTAAAAAATAGCATATTATTTCTAGTTTTTGTCTAATTTGATACAAAGTACGGCTTATTACGTCTTATTAGCGAACTGTAAAATAAAGTGGGACCGAAATTTGTTTAGAAACATTGAAATCCTGGTTAGATATTAATTTGTTAACCAAGGACTATCTTTAACATTAACCAATTTTATGATTTATCTGTAATCAATGAAAGGACAGGGACAGTTATCTCTGACATCCTGGATTCATCCTTAGCTCCGAATAAAATCCATACATTGCCCTTCTTTATAACACTGTGACTCTATGGATATGAAGGTAGCTGTCAGGTTGTCAACCAGCCCCCCTGCACTGAAACATTTACTGTATAGTACTGTAGTAATCACTGTTAAATCAAACTAATCTGTATAAGACACTGATCAATGGACAATTTTCATTTTTCATGTTGTGATTGGTCGTACTGATGGAACATTCCTAGCTGGCCACCAACGTCATTAGACGTTGATCTGAGGTTGCAGATCAACGTCTAATGACGTTGGTGGCCAGCTGGGTTCATATCATAGCTGGTATATCATGTTGGAGATTATGTGAGTGAGGATGATTGTGGTGCAGCTGAAACAACTTTTACATTCTGAAACTGAACTAAATGTAGTTTAAAAGTGAGTTTTTGAATATAGGCTGGACATAATTTTAATGTGCCAATGTGACAGCATTTCATGTGGGCAAAATTTTGAAATGTAAAATAGATGTCTAAAAATTTCGAGTCATTTACAGTCCACTGGATTAAAATGGCGGCTCTGCTCTGTATTTACCTGTTGCCATGGTGAATCATAGTATCGGCACTCCATTGATGATGGCTTTTTCACTCACAGTGAACATAGAGTTGATTGAACTAATTCTGATCAGCTGTTGTGGAACTGAAAACTCAAAGTTTCCCATCTCAGGCTTAGTCAACTCAGAGTTCAGGTTAGAGTCAGAGTTTGTTAAACCTGCTTTCTGAAACACGCCCTGGCTCTTGCCACCAGGGAGTTAATTTCTCATTCTATAAATTATTTAATTATTCATTATTGTTGTTGTTGTTGTCATCATTATTATTATTATTATTATTATTTTGTTTATATTATTTTTTTATTTATTTGTTTTCCTTACTTCTCGTTGCCCTTGTATTTGTGCTCATCCCCTAGACCAGAATGGATCCTTTTCACTTCACGCTAAACAGGAAAAAAAGAAAGAAAAACAACATCAGTCGAACTAGACATTGCAATTGTGTAAACTTTTTGTAAACAAAAAAGAAAAACAATAAGAAACTCTACAAAGTGATTGTAACTCAAAGTTACCAATCACAAAATCAGGACATTAAAGACAGATATTACAGCTGAAAGCAGATATCATAATGTAAAGTGTTGGTTTGGATTCTTTGGATGGATTCTATCTTATATAAAATTGTATTAGTTACTGACCAATAGTGATTTGGTTGCATGGATATAACCTCAGGCAGGGAGTCTCCAAGGTAGCCTCAGCTTGGAGGGAAAACAACAGCAGCAGCAAATAGGGTCAACTGACAAAAAAACATTTTAAACCACATCAAATGTTTTCAGTATCCAGAAAGAATACACCATATTTAGTATATATTCCCTGGTTTGTGGTCCTCTCAGACCACTCATCACCTTGGAACTATTTTGATTGTTGAAGAACACCATTATTACTACACACTAAAGTGTCTAGTTTGCATATCATGCCACCACATAGCGCCGTGGACAGGCTCTAGAATCTGAAAGTACGCTACATATGGTGTATTCTGCTGTGGATACTAAAAAAAATTTATTGTTGTGGTTTAACATGTTTTTTTTTGGGGGGGGGGGCAGCTGATTCTGTTTGCTGTTGTTGCCCCTCCAAGCAAGGTCTGGCCTGGAGATCTCCAACCAGAGAACTTGCTGCCCGAGGTCCATGCAACCATATCACTGGTCAATAATTCATACAACCTTATATCCAAAAATCTGAAATAACCCATTAAATATCAATTTACTAAATAATAAATGTATAGGTAAAGGAAATAAATGCACATCTAGCCAATGACGACAACTTACAGACAAGGCCTTAGGAATCTGCTGGGGAGTGTGCGGGCGCTAGCTACTGCTGCTGCTGCTTCTGCAGCTGCTTTAAGTTGGTCCGTGTCCTCCTTGACGTTTCCCACCTTTTCATTTATAGCATCCACTTTCTCCACCAACTTAGACATGGTTTTGTGCATGCCTGACAATGCTCTGAAATACAGTTTCAGTTGTGATTTTAAAATGATTTAATATGATTAATCCAGGCATTACAGAAAACAATATTACACAAAAACATTAAAGAAATCAAAGCACATGTAGCCTATTTTTACCCAGACACACCATCATGATCATATGATAATTGGCAACATGTGGTTACGGACAGAGTGAGAGGAGCAGACATGACTTTTTTTCAGAAATATTTAGGGTATCCTAAAATTACATTATTTTGCTGCGACTGGTACTAGTCGTATCCAAGGACACTTTGAGAAATAAATATTTTATGTGATTTAAGTCTTTTAATTTCATTCCCCCCCGTATGTCCAATGTCTTCACATCAAGTCATATATCTTTATATGAATGGCTGCTAGAGTAGAATGTAAGGGTTTCCAGAACACTGGAAACATGTTAATAGGACATTATATGCCACAGCATAAATTATATAAATGTTTTTTATGATGATTGGAAGCTAGAGATGCCCGGATCATGTTATTTTTGCCACTGATTCTGATTGTTGATTGTCTATGAGCCATATCAGCCAATACACGACCGATCCTGATTGTTTGTTTTGCTATAGCAGCTGGTATAGCAGTATAAAAAAAAAAAAAGATTTTAATGAGTTTGCCTACCTGATTGTAAACATATAGTGAATTATTGTAAAGGAGAATCAGATTTCTGTCTGAAAGACTGTCCCAGTCTGTAAATAGCTATTAATATTTAAAACCACACCTATTCCTATAAAAAAAATTATAAAATAATCCTATACAAAAAAAAAAAACTAACAGAAGTCTGGTTAAACTTTAGACTAGAGTCGATGTGGACAATGCTCGTGAACACACGTGTAACAAGTCTTTTGCATGTCGGGCTGAAACACGAGTGATCTTTCCAAACATCTAGCGAAAGTACATCACATACAGGCAAAGTAATTTACAGTTTTCACCTCCTCAACTTGTAGTTCATCTGCAGTTGTCCCGTCCACCTCAGGTATGTTATGTATGCTAGCAACCAAGACCCCCACAGAGTTAACTATACAAACAAAATGATTTAGAGTAAGCATTAGCCAGCTGATTGTTTAGCTATAAATATTGGTGTGTTCATAAATTAAATCTGAAATGGTCTGAGCATCATCAGAACTGTCATTCAGACCTTCACGGTTTCAGAGCACTCAGAGCATCGATAGAGAGGTCACGTCAGATTGTTAACTAACGTTACAGGCTATCAGTAACATTTCAGCAGTGTAGTTGTGAAGTAAAGTTGTGAAGTAAACAAGTTACCAACCTACTGTGTTGTTTTTGGTCAGGGTTTAACAAGCATTACCTGCAGATCTGGGTCATTCTGACCAGAAGTTGAGTTGATTCAGTAGATTCACATGGTTTGAGTCAAGTGATTCACGTTTTGTTATTTTATTTTTGTTAGTTATTTTTTAAATGTTCTGACCAGTCAGGAATAGGTGTGGTTTTAAATAATATCTATTTATAGACTTGTGGGCTAAAAGGCACCAGAAGTCTGATTTGCCTTTATAATAATTCACTACATGTTTACAATCAGGTAGGCAAACCCATAACATCACAATAATTAAGATCAGTGTATGTGATGAAATAGTGGCATCAGAATATGCCAGAGGACACAAAATTTGTGCTTTTATGGCTAAAATTTTAATCCAGGGGCATGCCCCCAGACCCCCACTGGCTGGTTATTTTTTCCCACTGGCTGGCTACTCCATATCCTTGTGGAAAGCCCTGTGTTATAAGAACAGGTTTTGTGATATCAATATGAGAGGATCTGAGATTTTTTTTAAAAAGCAGTCTCCTTGTTGTTTCATCTTTGTTTACACTGTGCAGACCGGTCTGTGTTTACAATAAAGCAGGAAGACCGCTGGATTGTTTTTGCTGTGGAATAACTGTCTAAATTTGATGAGAAGAGAAGATTTGATGATTTTGAGACAAGACTTCAAAGTTGTGAGGAGTGGAGACTTCATCATTTTCCAGATGGAAATATTATAGCTCGGGGATGTTGAAGCTGTTAACGTTCGTACCGGTAAGTTCTCTATAATTCTTTAGCAGGTGTTTTTTAAAATTATCTCTGTGTGTTGCGGATTGACTGGTTTATTACAGACAAAAGATGTGATCATTTTAACTCAAACATGATCTTTTTTTAAACCTAACCAGGTGTTTTTTGTCCCTAAACGTAAGCAGATCTTAACAACAGCGTTGTCACATTATAAAACTTGATTAATTTGTACAACCTGCACAATGAAGAAACAACGCATACAAATCTCGCGAGAGTTTCACAAATCTAGGGTTACCATCTAAACACGACCATGTACTGTATGTCGGAAAGTGTTGAGGTGCTGTGTTCGCTCTACAGACTACCAACTGTTGATTATTTCAGTAGAGAAAAAGATCGACGTGTAATAAAATCTGAATGCCAAACTTATACAGTTAATGTAAACACAGAGTTTTTATGTTTTAAATTTTGCATTTAATTCTGTGCTTGTCATAAATGTACTGCTGCAGTGTGGGACTAATATTTAGTTGAACAAATACAAATGTCGATATTTACATCTACAAAACTACACGTCTATTTCACTGAGCTCTCCATAGGCACTGAGTTACAGATATTGTACAAAAATATTTCGTCTTTTTATTTTTCCTGTACCTCCTCTTCACGTCTCCATAAACTTTCTGAGGTACAACCAATCATAATGTGTGACGTCATCTGCACGCGCAGGACCCCAAGCCGCTCTGGCAGGCTGAGCACATGTGGTACTAATTTCCCTTCATTCAGTTTCTCCAGTGGCATTTCAGAAACCAACCAGCTAGCACAGTAATCGTGACTAGGGATGGGCATTTCAAGCCAAAATGCCATTCGATATTCACTGGGCACTATTCGGTGATTATTCAAAGATCGACCCGATCCTATTACAACCCATTTACACACAGCAACAACACACACACACACACATATGCATTACGCACACACCGGAGCCGAGGGCCACACCGGCTTCCGTACAAAAACAAAGCTAAGTGCTAACGCAGCTCGCACTGGAGCATAAACGACCACTAAAAGCAACATGAACAAACAGTTACAGCATCTGACCGACTACTCTCGTTATTTAGTTGCTTCAAACGAGGCGTAACGTCCACACAGTGTCTCTTAACTTTCCAGTATTACACAATTAGCACAAGCCTCTGGGAATAGCCATATTAACAACATGCTAGCGCCAAATTCATCAGGATAAGCTACGGAGTAAACACTAAAACTGCACAAAACACTGCAAAACTTACAGTATTCCAGTTTGAAGTCGGGTCACAACAGCTGGTATTTATCCATCATTGAGCTTGAACCGATATCGACAGGCCAACAAGGAAAAATAGATTTTAAAAGACATAACCATAGTCACACTCGACTTTTTGTAATTTATTGACTATTCGAAAATCATGACCCATCCCTAATCGTGACCATAGAATATTTGATTCGGAGCAAAAAAAAGTTTGGAAAACGGAAAAAAGGAAAAGGTAAAAGCTATATAGTTCCAATCCATCTTTCATACTGGCCCTGAAAGAGACGCTACACTGCAGTATATGGCCCGACTTGTACTGATTTTCACCCCTTTGGACGCTCTTGTCCTTATCTCTAAAAAAGCGCAGCATGTTTGAAAGGGAAATCATGCTTTCTCTGTTGTAAACATACGCCCTTGGAGCTCAGTGGTAGCAGCCGGCAGCCGACGCTCGCGGGGGCGGTAAACATTTCCATGGTAACAACGAGCTCCACCAATCGGAGACGTCGCTATGACACAGGATTGTGGGTAGTGTAGTTCTTCTCCCTGAGATCGCGAATAAACCATGTTTTTCTTAAAACAAGGTTGATATCATACGAACTTGAGGTTTCTACAAGAGGATATACCATCGTTTCACACTCAGCTAGCTCGTGTTAAGTCTACCTCGGATGGTTACGATATTATGGCTAATAGTCAAATCCTCTATGGAGAAAATGAATGAAGGGATTTTCACTTCTGGAAACACACTTTTGAGCTCAAAAACGTTGAGTACAAAAAAGTTTGTACTGCTCACCCAGCTCTGCGCCGTTCAGCACACCTCTGTCTACCCGCCCCGACAGCAGCCATACGCTGCTCTCTCACTCTTGTTCATCCACTCACTCATCCCGCTAGCTTACCATTAGCCGTTAGCCTGGCCTTTTCAGACAGTGTGCGATTGACGCGCCTAGCTATACAGCTAACAAAACTTTATGTCCTTTACTTGCAAGCTACGGTAAGCTTTTTATTCATTATATCTATATTTCAATATGAGCCTCCCCATTGTAACTTAACTGTGGCTAGTTTAAAAAAAATAAATTAATTAAAAAAAATTCCCGATGCCTAGGTCCAGTGGGGGTCAACTTGTGCCGGCTGGGCTTGCAATACACTGGCGAAACCCCCATTTAATAAATAACGTGAAGGTTTAGAAAATCACTCAGCTTGTCTAACCTTACCGACCCAGCTAATGCTAACTAGCTATGCTTGATATCAAATTGCTAATGAACATGAACTGTTAAATTAGAAAAAACAGCAAACTAGCTAGTAAACTGTTAGCTACTTACTTCCAAATGTCGTCCGCTGTGACTTCAGGGGTGTTCGGCACAGGGTAACCGGGTCGGGGATGAAGGCGCCGTTTTGCCTGGTCGCGCCCAGAGGACCCGCACCTTGGGGTTTCGGTAGTTATTTCCATGCCACTTTGTACGTCACTTTCCTCTGAGTCTGAATATAGCACCGCACGTCGTCGTTTGCTTGTCGGTGGCGTCATTCTTTATAAGATGGCTGGAGGTGTAAACTCTGTCAGGAAAAAAAATATTTTGCGCGCCAGATTATTTTGTATTTTTAACGGCCTGAGTGATTGGCTAGACTGGATATTACGGAAGCCCTGATATGAAAAAAAAATCCCCTTTGCCTATCTACTGTGGTGTCAGAACTGAGCTTTCCAATCATTACTGCGAGTTAACGTAAGTTATGTGGACACTTTATATTGGTATATATTGATTATATTGATATTTACGTTTGATAGGTTCTTATCAAAGAGGTTTTTTTGTCAGAATTTAAAAAAACAACTTAATGGCTGTACAGTGGGACTAATGATCTTTTTCCTGTCTTTTTCAAGAAGACACCATGCCTAGGCCTCGAAAAGATGGAGGTGGTAATTCCAGGTATTTATGGTGTGATCACTGCAAAGAGATGGTATGCAAAACAACATACTACGAACATCTTCGTAAGTATGGACAAAGAGATTGCCAAGCTAGCTGCTCTGGACAGGTGGATGTGAAAAAGGTAGGTTAATGTCTAAAATGTTGATCAAAAAGTTAACTTGACTTAAATAGGCCATGTCAATTGTGAAAGTGACTTTACACTTGGATTAAAGTTAAAATAAAATCTTTTGAATAATAACATTTCTTAATGCATTCTATAAATAAAATTGACCTTTTCTCCAAATTGTAAAGCTCCCTGTAATCATGTAATACAGCTACTTAACTTTTTTCCTTATCTCACAGGACAGCCATGTAGAAAATCATGACACAGTTGAAAGTGGTAATGGTGACGTTACTGAAGATTCCACCCCCCCAGCTCTTGAAAGTGAAGAGTTAGAGGTGTGTTATTAGTGTGACAGAATAATCTGTAACCAGTAGTTGATAATTAGTCATAAGTACTCAAATCAACAAATATTTTTACTGATTTACTGACTGATGTAAGGGTTACTTTATAAATATAAATTATATATAATTGCATATTTAATTGTCAGTCACTTTCAGAACCAATCTATTATAGCAGTTTAATATTTCTATAGTTTATTATTTGCAGTTTAATATTTCTCCTTTTAGCTGTAATGCTGAACTTTAATGCTGCTCAGGTGAAATTGTTATTTCTAAGAGAAAAAAAATGTTGGAAACAATTTTACAGCAAATATATACTTTTTAACAAGTTGTAACTGCCAATTACAGGATGGCAATGAGTCTGTCTACTGGGACGTTGATGAGGGACTGCAACCCAATGCAGGTAAACCCCATCTAAGCAATGTTTTGTTATAATAAATAAGATTGTTGTTTATGTTTAGAATCAGGGTCCTGTTTCAGAAAGCAGGTTTAGTGAAAAGTCTGAGTTTGTTAACCCTGAGATGAGAGAAACTCTGGGGTTTTTTTGTTTCAGAAAGAGAGATAACTTAACCCTCAGGGGTCTAAGCCATTTTTTTCCTATTTTTGGTTCGCCTGGTCTCCTTGTGTAAAAATGCTTGTAAAATCTCAACCCTCTAATGCACAATCAAGTTATGAACGTCTTCTTTTTCAGGACAACCTGGGCTATCAGAATATTTATGCTGCAGTGATGTCACATGAATGTATAAATAGTTATATGACCATAAAAGAAAAAAAGCAGAAATTGAATCTCACAGAACTTTATTCAAAACACACAGAGAAACTACTGGAACAAGACTTTTGGCATTTGAAAATTGTTCTGCCAAGTCTTGGCAATCGGGGGGAAAAAAATAACGCTCTAGTCAACACACAGCAAAAACTATAGACATATTTACAAGAAAAGTCCTATCGTTTTTGTCATTTTTACTGTATCTCTTCTGTTGTATTTAGTTTTACTTCTTTCTTTTTTCTTTTTCTATTGATTTATTTATATTTTTGTGACTTGTTTTTGAAAAGTTCTATATAAATAACGTTTTTATTATTACATCCATGAAGGCAAACGCAATGTGTAAAAACATTTAAAAAAACCCCCTACATATAGACCTATATATCCATGGGACAGGGCGCACACTTACCAATGTTATCAAAACGCATGAATGAGAATCCACACGTTAGTTTTATAGGTTACTATTTACTGCTTCGGCAGATCAGACCAAGGACCATTATGGCTGCTAACTGCACTGCTTTCTGCACTGCAAAAACAGACCTACTAGAAAGAAGCAAAATATTCTTAAATTCAATCAAATTAGCTTGTATCAAGCAAAAAAATCTGCCATTGGGGTAAGCTTTTTTTACTTGACAAGAATTCTTAAAATAAGCACAAAGTTCTTGCCTCTGAAAGACTATAATGGGCCTTAAAACTAGACAGAAAATCTTAAATTGAAGTAAGTTCTTCTATAACAAGCAAAGAAAAACCACTTATTTAAGATTAAGTTACTTAAAATAAGAATTTTGGTCTCTTGACTGAGTTAACTTTAAGAAATGACACCTTAATCTGGGATTAATAATAAGTATAAAAGTAGTTAAAACAAGACACAATTTCTTCAAACAGCATTATAAAAATAAGTGACTTCGTCTTAAATCAAGACACAAAAACATTCTCATTTTTAATATTTTTTTTATTAACTTTGCAATACAGTTGCTCAATTCAACATCTATCAAAGAACCACTTCCAGATTCCAGATCTATCACTGACAGATTGAAAAGCCAGTTATAGTTATAACCTCACTGTCAAAAAAAATTACACATACACATATCAGCTATTGTAGCAGCATACTGTAACAATTAATATAACTTTGCAGCTGCTGTTATTGCACAATATCCAAAAGGAAAAGTTTTCAATTTCACCAACAATGTGGCTAACTGTTTCTGAAACAGAACTTTAACTTTATCTGAAAGTCTTACATCAGATAGACAGTGGGGCAGAGTAAAGAAACAAACAGAAGAAACAAAGTGACTCACTCACTCAATGAAGGATTTCCACTCACCAATGGCTTTTTTGTAGGAAGGGGTCAAATCTTGCTCATGAATGGAATCTTGGAGAATTTCTGTTTGCAGTACTGACAGAAGTGTGGAAATACACTTTGGGTAAGTGAGGTGCAGGGCATAGTAATATGCCATGAGGTAGAGCAGTCCCTCATTAAACCTCTCAATGTTGAAGGTGGTCACTGGCATGTTTCCAATGGCGATCATGCAGTTGTCCTCAGAAACAAGCACAAGTGGACAAGACAGTGGTCGCTGGCGCAGGAAACCATCAGGATCCTCTGAAGTCTAGATGACACAAATCAATGTAGAGGATTAGAAAAACATCACAAGTAACACACACTTTGACCTGGACTAGGACGTTGGTGAAATCATAATTGTACTTCAAAACATATAGTCACAGTAACCCCTGAGAGGGAGAAGATGTTGTACTGTCATTGTTGAGCACTGCAAATACTGAATGCACCACAGCTAGTTCCAATGAAGTTAGTACTACAACTACACTATGGAGAACACTTCCCCTTTTGAAATGATAAAAGTTTAACTCAAAGTAACTAAACCTGACATTAAATGTGTGTGAATAACTGGAACATATAGTATGAAATACTGCAGTAAGTCTGTAAATCTCACCGTAAGGACATGGAAAAGAGCCTCGCTGCTTAGGCCCAGCTTCTTAGGTGGCATGGTGCTGGACGGGAAGAGCAGCGGCAGGGCTCTGAACACAGCTGTGACATGCTCCACTGGTTTAATGGAAAAGGCACAATACAAGGTGGTACCATAAATAACTTATCATGACACATTATTATATAAAATGAACAAGTCAATGTATTGTAACTTCACCTCCATTCAAAGTTTTAGGAGGCTTCATGGCTTTCTTCATCACCCCATAAAACTGGACCTTTGAATAGAAGGTTTCCCATCTGCTCTTCATCTCAGAGATGTACTGGGAGTTGGTTGGTTGGATGACTCGCTGCAGCTCATCCAGCACCTGAAAAATAGATTCAGATACAGAAAGAAAATTCACTGAAAAAAAAAATGTTTACTGCTAGTCCTTGTCAAACATTCTGATGACAAACGTTCTTCAAAAAAGATCTATAATGTCTAAGGTATATGAACATTATGCCAATTATGTCATGTTAAAATAAGCCCTTGGAAGAGCTTAAAATGTGGACTGAATAGGGCTAACATTACTTACGTGATCCAGTTCTCGGAAACATGGGTAAGCCTCTAGAATCTTTGTTGGTCTGTCTTGCCCCTTTAAGACATCAGAGGTGATGAAGCGTCTTCGGGACTCAAATTCCAGGTTCAGCAAATGAGTTATTGCAGCTTTGTTTGGCTTTTTGGACTTGAACATTTCTTGGAGGGTCTTGTAGTGTCTTGCTTGGGTTTTCAGGCTGTCCATGAAGTCACCTGAACCAGCTGAAGACATGAGAGGGAAGTTATGGTGGAAAGAGGATGTGAGATTTCCAAACTAACAAGTTGTCAGCATGATGAAACTCAGGAAGTGGAAGAAATTAATTAATGTTCATGTTACTTGATATAAAAGCAAAACATTGGACAACAGAATACATATGCCTTTGGACAGACACTGAAAGATTCTAAAGCTGCTGAATGTCCAGTGTATGTCATGTGAATTAACTCAGCCAAAATGATGTTTAATACAATACATACATGTTTCATCACTGCTGTCCTGGCTCTGCAGTGGGGTGCTAGCTCTAGGTGACAGATCTAGCACTGGGATGCCCATGGGACTAACAGGTGACCGTTCCAGAATAATGGT
Source organism: Lutjanus argentimaculatus (assembly GCA_034769285.1). Lineage (NCBI taxonomy): Eukaryota > Metazoa > Chordata > Actinopteri > Lutjaniformes > Lutjanidae > Lutjanus > Lutjanus argentimaculatus. The sequence continues at coordinate 49,095 of JAWZSL010000061.1, read as the reverse complement.
GGATGCACTGGAATCTCCATCATAGTCAGTGGTTAAAACGTCTGAACTGACTTCCACATCTTGTCGTGGTTTCTTCGAAGGAGGAACTGTGGCCTTCCTTGGACTTCTGACATTTGAGAGTCTCTTCATGAGCTTTTTAGCAACATGCTCCTGCAAGGCATACATAGTAAACATTAAAAAATGACAAGATACCCAAGCTTTCTTATACTGTAATTATAGTTTTAAGCAAAGTCTAGCTTCATTTCAACCTTCTGTTACGGTTTAGCACTGTATGAATAGAATTTATCTAAATCTTACAGTTAACATCACACCATCAACAAGCAATAGTGACAAAAATCTACTCACCCACTCACTGTTTGATGACCTGTCTTTTATCATTGGATAGTACTCCACCAATCGTTTTGCCATGGCATTCACCTCATGTTTGGTGGGGTATCTGCAGTCCTCTGTGGCTCTTGCGATAGAAATCATATTAGTCATAGTGTTTCTTATGAGTCGGCAGAAGAGCTCCTTGGATAAGGCCACACTGTGCTCGGTCCCCAGCCGTTTCTGCTCAAAGTAGGAGCGTCGCACCTGTTCAAGCTCACTGTCGGTGAAGACTATGTATTCTGGGTTGGACACAGTCACAAATTTAGAAGTACTGGCCTCCTCTTTTGAAAGGTCGCTGCCTCCAATGGGGGGTGACTGCTGAATTTCAGGGGCAGTATCCACCTACAATACATTTACACAAACATTTTATACAGTAATATTATCTTTTAGTGGATTAAAAAAACTTGAAAAAATCACTTCTTTTCATTTTATATCCACTGTTTAAAGGGACTCAAAGCAATGAAATGTCTAAAATAATGAAATGTTATGTATATGGACCGGTTTTGAAGTTACTTAATATTTCTATGATATTGGAAAATCTGTTATACTGTTAAACAGTTCTGTCATACTGTGAAAGACAGACCTGACCTTTTCATCTTTATTCACAACAAGCCATATAGCCCGGCGCCTCAAGAAATTTTCAGGACCAGGAAACAGATCTTTGATGTCATCACGGGAAAGCGAAGGTAATAAGTCTTCTCCAATATTAGCAGCTGCAATATAGACAAGTTACAGTAAGTACCAAGAAACTGATGTTATCATTGAATTCCTTCAGATTTGAACATAGCAGGTGAGGATATTTTGCCAACTCAACACCCTGACACCTCTTGTACAATTAGCATTGTTTGGTCAGTTTGCTCAGTCTTGCTACACACTACCATTCTACTTCAAGAGCAGTGAGTGAATTTGACAGCATTTATAAATGAGATATATCTATATTCAAGCCATGCAAACTACAGTAAGAGTGAGAGCCTTGCTAGATAAAAATGCATTCAGATTTCACATCACTTAATATATTTTGTAAGGCTTGACAGAGAATGATTTTTTTTTATTTTACTTAAATACATTACACATACAAGTATTTGTTATAGCACTTTTAAACAAACATGTTACAGATTTAATAAATAGCACTCAGGCACCTTGGACTGGTGTACTGATGTACATATGAGACAAACAATCAAAATCAGAGCTATGTGCTTTAGGCCAATATCTTAACAGCTGACGTTTTACAAACGACCGGGTGTTACTGTATTTTCAGCATTTACAGCCCTTAATAATAAGAAAATACAACGCAAGCCCCAAAGCCTAATTAGACTTCACCTGTTTTTAGATGGGAATCATCATGCACCAAGCCCTACCAAGTACCAGCTCCTTTTTATGTCATTTAGCCAATTAGCCTCTCTGACGCCGGGAAACCACAACTCATAAAGCTAGGTTAGCTACTAAGATATAACATCAGCACAACATAAAAATAACCCTTGTAGCATACCTCTGAGTGTGGCAATTGAAACATCGTCCAGTTTATCCATAATTCAACTCCACTGATATGAATTCACAGCAGCGGTAGACCACCGACATGTGCGCAGGCGGTTATTTTCAAAATGCAACGGACTTCAAGTGGAAAAAAAAAGAGCGCAACACGGTGGATTGTACCATCTGCACAGAAGGAGCGGGAGTGGGCGCTCGGCCCAAATAAGTTTATTTTGCATTTAGACAAAATATTATTTATCTAAATAAGTTCATATTACTTTATAATTATTACAATCGAGTCACATCTACGCAATCATTAATAAATGGCAAGTCGTTCCTGTCCTTATAAGGCATGGAATTATGCCACGTACCCTTGGTGTCACATGATGTATCACCAGGTCATCTTGGGTTCAGCGGCAGCTAGCTAATGTAGGCTAAAACAGGTGGGAAAATGATTTGGCGCTGTGTTATTTGCTGTGTGTTTGTGGCTCTCACTCTCAAATCTTTATTGAGTCATATAAATTCTGCTCATAGTCGTAGTCCAGATTTTCGCGTTGTTTGTGGAATCGATGGATGTTCCAAAGAGTATCGAGTCTACAACTCACTATATTATCACATTAGAAGAAACCACCGCGGACACCTGGAAAGTGGCAGCAGCAAGTCACGGAGAGAGAGGACAGCAACAGCGACCTCAGGCCGGGAAGCCTCATTAGCGGTGAACAGAAACGTGTGGGAATACAGGCCAGCGACGGTGGAGAACAGAGAGCATCAAACGGGTGAAGCAGTGGTGGAACACGGAGTGCAAGCTGAAGATGTATTGATTGAAGAAAGCAGAGTGCAGCCCTGTCCGTACTCGGTGTCTCCACAACATTTTGGAGCATTTGACAGTACTGCATCCTTGTACTCTGGCTTTGACGATGGCACCTGTACCTCTCCAAGTCATCCTGCTTTGTCCCAGACTGTTGATGGTACCTTAAATGAAACTCCAAATATTCCGGATGGTCCATGTCCTGCTGTAGTTGACTCTTCTGCATCATGTCAATCAAAGGTAATCCTATTGTTTTCTTCAGTACACAACTACGTTCAGCTAAGCCAGGGGTGTCCAGATGTTTCCAAACCGGGTGCTTTTATAAATTGTTAACGATCACAAATCGCCATGAATTCAAACATGTCTGATTATGAATGCACTTAATATAATAACTTTGGCTCTGCCATCTTAATGAGACACATAACGCGCTGTCTGCCACCGGCTTTGTGTGGAAATACTTAATAAATACATAAGATGCAAACTGCGCTGCGCTGGATGGATAAATCCACTGGACTTTGCTGCAACTACGTCCACAAAAGCCTATTTATGGGCTCTGTCAAACTACGGAGTACGAAATTGTGCAGAAATAACTACAGAAAATAACAGTAACACAGTACCAAACAAATGAACAAAGTCGGGATCAGCACCTTAGAAAGCGCCGCAGCATCAGCTCCTTGAGAGAGCGCAGCGGTACCAAACACCTGGGCAAAGCATGTTATAGCATGTTATAAATGTAATTATTGATTGTCGCATACTGGGCACTACTGAAAACAACATGCAGAATACAGTGTCCTATGCAGTAAGCAGTATGTGGTTTCGAATACAGCCCAAGTTTCATGAGTGGGTCATATTTAGTTATATTTTTAGGATTTGCTGCAGCCGTAGTTTGGACACCTCTGAGCTAAGCCCTATCACCAGTCTTTGTGTTTGTCTCAGCATACCAAAACAAATCTCAAATTGATTCTTATAAAATGCTGTTTTATGACAGCATATCTGTGTTTGTGACAACTGTGTGTTTTACACTCTGAATTTTCGTTTTTTTAAAAGGGTGACACCAGGCATGAGTCTTTGACCAGACAAGCTACTGCTATTATGTTGACTGCAAGAGAAAAAACACCATCTCTCACAGGTTTGTCTACATACAACATTATTACATTTATTTCATCTGTGGCTTTGTTGATTATCTGCATGACAAGTCCAATCTTGGAAATTAGGTCAAAGGTGGTAGCCTTGAGTGCTCTTGCTGTGAACTGTATTAGGCATAGGCCTGCCTCTCACTCTGAATCTTGCACATCTGTGCTGGTGCCTGCAGTTTAAAACACTGTTTAAAATATTGTGATGTTTACAATCAAAAACTTTTTTTTAAACATGCAGTTATCTTATTAGTCTCCCTTAGCTGCAACATAACTTGTATCTATACGTGAGATGTAATATTTTTTAATGCCTTGTATTTGCTCTCTGCTATGTAGTTAAGATAAATCCATATTTTGAATTTACTTTTAATGCCTTATCAATTAGTTGAAAAAGCATTGTTGTGTTGATGTTACTCTTATTAATCTTTATAAAAAGGAGTTGTATGGTAATTTTCCCTATAAGGAGCATTACACAATAATTTTAAATCATTTTAAAACTGGACTGTTTGGATTTGATTTGCTCTCCTTTCTTGCCTGTTTTTCAGAGAGGTGTGAATGACGTTTTGGCAGCAATGCAGCAATACCAAGCTCTGTTGGTGACTAACCTAAGGAGTCAGCTACAAACTGTATTCCAGCAACATCAAGGAAGTGAACTTGAAAAGGAAGCGATGGCAGTATTTGACCAGATTGAGGATCCATTTGCCTCTGTTGCGACAACATACAGGCAGGACAATGTGATTAAGGAAAATTTCAATTTTGTGGAGTCAGAGGAGGTTTCTGTTGGGTATACTGCCTGCTTGCAGAAAAAAGGGACAAAAAGGGTCCTCTCTACAATACCCAAATGTTTCCATTACATACCTCTAATCAAAAGTTTAGAACAATTACTGTCCCATCCAAAAGTTTTGGAAATGATAGATCAGCCGCAGAAATACAGAAGTGGGTATTTGTATGACATCATAGATGGAGAGCTCATGAAATCACACCCTTTATTTTCAGCCCGGCCCTCTGCTTTACAGCTAATCATTTACTCTGATGAAATTGAAATTTGCAACCCACTTGGATCTCATGCTTCCAAGAATAAGTTGCTAATGTTTTATTATACATTGGGAAACATTAATCCAAAATATAGATCAAAACTAGCTGCAATCCGTCTACTTGCTATTGCAAAGAAGAGCGAGCTGTCTGAATGTGGAGTTGATGGAATTTTGGGCAGGTTGTATGAGGACTTGGCAATGCTATATGGTGGTGTTAATATTCAAACTGCGAATGGTGAACGTGAAATATTTGGAGCATTGGTTTCGATATGTGGAGACACTTTGGCACAACATGAGCTTTGTGGATTTAAAGAGGGTGTTGGTTTTGCCTATAGTAAGTGCCGGCAGTGTGAATGTTCGTTTGAGGACATGCAAATATATTTTGACGAGGACAACTTTGAGCTCAGGACACTAGAAAGACATGTTCGGCAGTGTGGTGACATTGAGAAGGCAAATACTGAGTATCTTAGAAACAGTTTAAAAACCACATTTGGCATCAACAGAAGGAGCAAGCTGGTAGAATTTCCGGCCTTTAACTTGATCCAACAAACACCCCAGGACATGATGCATATAATTCTTGAAGGCATTGCTCCATTAGAAATAAAGTGTGTGATGAAACACTTAGTTCTTTTAGGTCAGCTAGACTTGGATGTCCTCAACACTGCATTAACTGGATTTCCCTACTCTCCACTTGATGTCAGAGACAAACCAAGCCCTATAGCTTACAGCACATTAGCTTCAAGTGATAATAAATTGAAGCAGTCCTCAGGCCAAATGATTGTGCTACTAAAAATATTGCCATTTCTTATTGATACAGTTAAAGATAATGAATACTACAAAATAATTCTTGAACTCATAGAAATTGTTCAAATTTTGTTTGCTCCTGTCATTGGTCTACAGACAATTAGCAAGTTGAAAACACTAATTGAGCAGCATTTAAAACATATGAAAAATCTTTTCCCTGATAACAACATTACCCCAAAACAGCATTATTTGATTCATGCTCCATCGCAGATAAAATTCCTGGGGCCAATGGTCCGTCACATGTGCATGAGATTCGAATCAAAACATTGTTTTTTCAAACAGTGGGCCTCAAAACTAAATTTTAGAAATGTTTGCAAGTCTTTAATAAGGCATAATCAAATGTATGAATGTTGTCAAAATGTAAGTCATTCTGAACACCCAATTTTTTCTAATGAGTGTGCATTGGGACCAACATCAGAAATACGCAACATGTCATATTTAAAAGAAAAAATGAGGGCTTTCCTTGGAAATGATGACATAAACAATGCAGTGTCTGTTAAATGGATTAATCTAAATGGTAATAAATATATACGGGAGAAGACATTACTTGTGACTGCTGTTAATTCCAATGATTTACCTGAATTTGGACTTGTGAGCAATATCTATGTAATTAACTCATCATTATATTGTTTTGAGTTCCAGCAGCATAATACTGTTTGTTACGATAGAAATTACATGGCATATACAATAGAGATTCCAAACATGGCACAAGCAACTGAACTAATAACGGCTGATAGTCTGGTAGATTTCACTCCATATTACAGTTATACTCACAAGGATGTGACATACGTTCCTACGAAATATTATCTGGGAGATGTGCTTGGGCTACACAGAGCCTCATCTGATAAACTGTAAAAGGCACACTGTTTAATGTGTTGGCCTCTCATAGACAAACTGTTTCTTGACTATTTTTTTTTTGTTTGTTTGTTTTTTGTTTGTTTGTTTGTTTTTTTCATGATTGTTTCTTCTTTTCATGTATCAAAATAACTTTAATCTGAATGATAAAACAGCACATCAGCAATCAATTAATTAATGGCAGTCTTTATGCTGATGCTTGCAGGATCCTACTGCATAAACCACATGCATTGCTACATTGTGATTCAGAATGCATTGAGTCAAGGGTCATTTCATTTTGGTCATTTTTGGTAATTTTGTTTTGTTTGTGAGCCATGCAGTTTTCGTCCAGCTTGGTTATTTGTATTATGTTGTATGTTGTATAGACCAGCCTGCTGTCATCTTAATATGTTAGATATGAAGCAGCAGGTTCTGCCAGGTTCAGATGGCCTGAGAACACAACAAATGAAAATAAACAACCTTTAATTGTTCTTGTTTCTTGGCATTCTTAAATTGAGAAGTTGTACAAGTGGTCTTACTCTTAAAATAAGACAAATAATCTTGTTGCTCCACTGGGTTTTATTGTAAAACATTTTATACCCTGTTACTGGTTAATTCTAGCTCAAAATTAGCTTGAATATCTTATTAAGAAAAAGTTAGCCATACTTTCTTAAAATGAGATCATTTTTCTAGTGCAAAACATGCTTGACAAGATTTGTTTTCTTTTTGGACAAAAAATAAGACTTATTTCCTCAATACAAGGCTTTTTTACTTTCTTGAAATTCCTTTTTTGCAGTGTGCGTAGTGTAGTTCTATTAGATAGGTGTCCCATGTTACTCCAGTGCGCAAAAAGTAAAAGTAATTTTATGGAGCTTTAGCTACATCTAGTGGCTATCTAGAGGACAGGAGTTATAAGCTAAACAGTTTTTAATTTATTATCGCTAGAAGCAATGTTTTTACACCACAACACAGGTTAGGTTTCCAGATAAAATGAGAAATGTGTAAAGGAGTTACAAGTACTTTTGGGTCAAGCAACAATCACAGGAAACATTACGAAGTTAAGGATTAGTTAATTAATTAATTAAAATTAATTAGGAAATTACGTATTACGTTTGTAGTAGGCAACTGCTATTATGTTTGTGGGAAATTTATTACGTTTGTGGAATTATTACATTAAAAGCTGCAAATTTGTATTACGCTTATGGTTTATTATGTTTGTGGGCTGTTATTACGTTGGCGGGTGTTACAGTGCCTTATTCAAAATACAGACTAATTCAGACTAGATGTCGCACCAGAGCACCAGCATCTCAGACCAAAACAAATGAGGGTGTGCTACAGCCCACCAAACTCCATAAAAAAAAACAAAACACTAATTTTATGTCAGACTATTAGACACACTCGCAAGAAGCGGAATGAAAACTGCCTTTTTAAGCCTTTACACTCTTCCAGCAATAATCAGCAACCCTGATTTGGTCAAAATAAACCATTAATTCACTGAGTTAGATATGAAATAGCCACGGTTCTTATCCCACGTTTCTACTCATTTTACATGAACGTACGGCCGGCACGGCTTCCAAAACAAAGCACAGAGAAGCTCCGATAACAACACACAAAGAATGGGTGGGATGCCATTCTCTGCTCAGGATGCCGTTACTCCAATATGTCACTACATAGAAAATAGTTCTTTGCTACTAGATTTATGTTTAAAATCTTGCATTAATCACCTTTTAATAAACAGTTTATCAGGAATGTAGCCAGAATGTAGAATGCCAGATGGTTTTGTTAAATGGTGGTTTACCTCTATTGCAGAAGCTGGAAGCGTTGGAAGCAGTGAGGAAGACATAAGAGGCGGTGAAGAGGACATTGGAGACAGTGAAGAAGACATTGGAGACAGTGAGGAGGACATTGGAGACAGTGAGGAAGACATTGGAGACAGTGAGGAGGACACTGGAGACGGTGAGGAAGACACTAGAGACAGTGAGGAGGACATTGGACTTGAAGAGATGGAGGAAGAGGTGGTGGAAGAAGAAAGGCGTGACATGAATGACAGTGATGAGGATGTTCAGCTCTCCTGGTTAGCGTACTTAATTCTTTGTCTTACTGTGTGGAAATCATATTTTACTATTTCAGATAATGCCTACATTGTACTTTTGAATCTGTTGAGGTCATTTCTTTTTGCTGTGGGTAGCATTTGCAGGCTTGATCTATTGAAGAAATTAGCTCAAAAAATTCCCTCCACTATGTATATGGTCAGAAAAATGCTTTCTCTGAACAAAGATGATTTCATTCGCTATGTGGCATGTCCAGTATGTAACAAATTATATACAATTGAGGAAGCAACAATAATTGTGAGAGATGGACGAGGTGTAAGGAAAAAATCTGCAAGATGTAGTCATGTTGAGTTCAAAAGACATGCACAGAAGCGTCGTCGTCAAGGATGTGGAACCTTGCTCTTGAAAACTGTCATAGGAAAAAATGGGGCATCATATTTATATCCTAAACGTACCTTTTGTTACCGAAACATTACCAAGAGTTTACAGGACATAGCACAAAGACCAGGCTTTAATGAAGCCTGTGAAAAGTGGAGAGAACGTAATGTGTCTGACAATGTATATGGTGACACATATGATGGAAAGATATGGAAAGACTTCCAGTCTTATGAAGGCAAGCCCTTCCTGTCTGAAGAATGTAATCTGGCTCTTATGCTTAATGTTGATTGGTTTCAGCCCTATGACAAAGTTAAAGATTCAGTAGGTGTTATGTATCTTGTTATAATGAATCTGCCTCGTGAGGAAAGATTTAAGGAGGAGAATATTATTGTAGTAGGGATCATTCCTGGTCCACGTGAGCCTAAAGGGCATATTAATCCCTATTTGAAACCTCTTGTTAATGACCTAAATGACCTATGGAAAGGGGTTTACCTGTCAGACTCTTCTGCTTTAGGAAAGCAACTGTATAGAGCTGCTTTACTGTGTTTGTCGAGTGATATTCCAGCATCTCGAAAGACGGGAGGATTTCTCGGCCACATGGCAAAAATGGGATGCTCCAAGTGTCTGAAGGAATTTCCACGAACAACTGATAACAAGGCTGACTATTCAGGTTTTCAATGTGATCAGTGGCTCCCTCGGTCAAAAGAAAACCATGTACTGTATGCCAGGAAGGCAAAAAGAGCTACATCAAAGGCAGAACAGGCAAGAATTGAGGCGATATATGGAGCCAGGTATAGTGTACTTCATGAATTGCCTTATTTTGACCCAGTTCGTATGCATGTTATTGACCCCATGCACAATATCTTAGAAGGCACAGCCAAAAGAGTAATGCAGGTGTGGAAAGAAACAGGTATTCTAAATAGCCAGTCCTTTCAAATTCTGCAGTCTAGAGTCAACTCCCTGAAGGTCCCAAGTGACCTTGATCCTGGGATTCCTGCAAAAATTGAGTCAGCGTTTGAGGGTTTCACTGCATCCCAGTGGAAGATTTGGGTATGTACTTATTCCCTGTATGCCCTTAAAGGTCTGTTGAATGACACAGATTATAACATCTGGAAGTGCTTTGTTTCTGCTGCAAGAATACTCTGTTCAAGAGTTATAACAGCAAATCAGTTGGATGATGCAGACAGATGTCTCAGAATTTTCTGTAATGCTTTTGAACACAAATATGGAAGAGAATGGTGTACCATGAACATGCATCTTCATTTGCACCTAAAATCTTGTATCATAGACTATGGTCCTGTTCATGGATTTTGGTGCTTTTCTTTTGAACGGGCCAATGGGACTTTAGGTGACTACCATACAAATAACCGACATGCAGAACTCATCATGATGCGCAAATGGTTGCTAGATTGGCAGATGTCTCAGAAATCTAAATGTGTGCCAGAGCAGCTTGAAGAACATTTTCCTTCTGTTGCTCAGGTATTTGAAAGGAAACCATCACAACAAAGCTACCTTTTACACATGGACCAGTTGAACAGGCTTAAAATGCTGTCAGACAGTGATGATGTTAAGCATGATTTCACATATGATAGCACTTTAGAAACTTTGCTTCCACCTTTAAAACGTGGTAGTATTTCTCATGAAGAAAGCCAAGCATTGCTTTTGATGTTTAGGACTTTATATGAAAATGACTGTGTACATAGAGTGTCCAACCACTGCACACAATTTAACAGATATACCCTAGGAGGTGAATTATTATCATCAGAAGACTATAGAGCCGATGCCAACTCATGTATATGTGCAAAGTGGTTTCGTAATGACGAGGAAACTGGAGAACCTGTTATTGATCTGAGAGCTGAAGCTAGACCAGCTTTAATTTCCAGAATGCTGAAGGTTATTGTCTTTTTGAAAAAAGATGGTAAAAAAGTTAAAGCTGAGCATACTGTAGCAGAGGTTAAATGGTTTAAGCAACACAGCGACAGATACTACTACAGTCAGAATGACTTGTGTTCTGTATGGGAGATCAATTTTGAGCCATTTTCATATGCAACATACCTCCCATTGAAAAGAATCACAGGTCGCTGTGCCTATACCAAGACTAAGGTTCGTTTTTCAAGAGCCAGGGAGGAAACTGTTAGCATTGTTGTTCCAGTGTCATCTATAAGATGCATTTAAGGTTATGTTGTGGCCCACATAATACCATATTGATGGTGATGTATGCAAAATTGCAGTGGTTGCCAAAAAGCAACAGTTTTTGATGTCAGAATAATCTGAAAAAAAACAAAACAATCTGGATGGTACAAGTGTCACAGATTATCAATTAAATGTTGAACTGAGATTTTTCAGATATTCAAAATGAGGAAATTTAGATACAGTATGGATATAGAAGTCATGCTTTTACTGTAAATTTGAGAAAAGATGCTTCTTTGTCAAAATGTCAAGTTTTACTGAGCATGACATTCTAAATTGGAAATGTTCATTTTCAAACAAGATTTTCAGGAATATGAAATATATGGGAACTATTTCAGTTTTAAATTGAATAGTGAAACTACATGTACTGTACATATAAGTTCATTTTATGTAAATTACAGTCTTGTGTCTTGTGAGGGGTTAAAGATAGGTTTTCCCCTACATTTCAGGTACAAGTAAATAGTTTGCTATGAAACAAGAATAGTTGTGCTTTTGTCATATTATTGATTCTATAACCTCTGAATCATTGTTTTTCTGGTAAAATATGCAACAAATCATTGACACTACATGTCAATAAAAAAATTATAAATATAACTAAAACATTTGAGTGTATTTGTTTTTATTTATAACTACTTCCACATATAAAATGTCACCACAGTATGTGGTTTCTGTGATCAAAACATGCTTATGTGCAGGATTTCTATTTAGTGGACTATAGTTGGGATAGATGTCTAATGGCCCAGGTTATATTTATTTCCTTTGCTATCCATCAAACATTACAATTGTCTACCACAGATTTTCATAAATAGGCCTTCTCAACAAATAAATAGTTTATTATTGTAATGATGTGTGTGATACATTCCTCAAAAGGCTCTAGATGTTGCTGTTGAATGTTCTCTGTGTAAGAGGCTTCAGATAGACAGTGTTTGGAGGAAAAAATGTATTGATTTTGTTTTTTTTGCCAAGTGGATGTTGAAAGAAAAATGTGATGATGCACTTTCTAGGTCTAATGCCAGCCTGATCTGGCATCCTAAAAACCTGTATATGGTTATATCTTTTGTGATAGGCTACTGGTTTGTCAGGTCAGGATTGCAGGTTGGGGAAAATGGCACCATCACATTTCTTTGTATCTCTCACTACGCAGATGCTCAGACAGGATGTTGTTTGCATTTTTCTGCATCAGCAATCTTTGTGAGATATGAATCTGGTATCTTAAAATATATGTTTCAGACCCAGAAAAATCCCAAATCCAGATACCCACCTGTGAAATATACACACTATCCTAAAATTTAATTTTCTAAAGATATTTTTTCAGATCTGTTTACATATTAAGAGCATATTTGATGTATCCTGTTATGAGATATTGGATATACGTATATTTCAGATAACATATCCAGACAATATCCTACAGTGTAGAAGCATATGTGATGGATCAGATATTCCATAAACACTGTGGATATGTGACAGATCAAGAAAATTGTATACCACTGGATTTTGCAGGATAGCTTACATATAGGCTCCTTCGTCCAGTAAGATTTAGGGTGAAAGGTGAGTTTACAGGTCTTTAATATCCAATAGGAGCATATACCTAACCTTGCATTCTAACAGATTAGGCTACAGATAAATTCAATATTTAGCATCTCTGACCAATCAGTCAACATGCTATCCCTTTGCGAAAGGATGTGTCAGACCTTAAATCTTGTACAGGGCTGCCAAGTCAGTATTGCAGGTCAGTGAAAATGATATGATCACATTTCTTTGTATCTCTCATTATATGTAGTTGCCTTAAAAATCCATTGATGCCATTTTGCTAGATCTGTGATCTTTGTGATATATGAATCTGGTATTCTAAGGGATATGTCACAGAAATCATATCCGGACAGTATCAAATATATGCATCTGTGACGGATCAGATCTCCCTGTATTCTCTCCGTACACATTATGGATATGTGACAGATCCATAAACTTGTATACTGTTGGATCTCTCTGGATACAGGTCCTTTTTGTCCAGTGTTAGCACATGCTACACAATCAAATCTATCAATAGTATAAGCTGTATATCGGACCCATTCCAACCACTCGTTTCTGTCATTGTAGCCGGTTTCCAGTGCCAGTTTGCTCTCATAGGTAACATTATGCAAATAAGTAACCCTAGGGCCTCCAGGGGCGGGAGTAGGTGGTTTAGGCTCTAATGCTACGGATTTCTGAGTGACAAGTAACAACCAAATTCTAAGGGGGTCCTTTCCTTTAACAGAAGTTCCAATCATGTAAATACCTGAATCACCAACTTGAGGGTCTCTTACAGTTATCACAACGGGGTTACAACGAGTCTGCCTGTTGTCACCCTTATAAGGGCAACCAGCTCCGCGAATTATGGTAAAACGCTTGGTCTTTGGGTGTCCGGGTTGAGTCCATCCGTTGTCTGAGGACGCAAAAATGTTGGGCCACCTACAAGGGGGATCGCATAGGTATTTGGGTGCTTGAGAGTACCAGTCCTGCGTCTGCACAGTTCATGTGTCACCTTGCGGAGTCAAAGCCTCTACAAAATCAAACGTGAAGCTCGTAGTCTCGCCAGCAGTTATGACTATGTTAACACCCTGGGTCGAGACTGCTCTTTTCAGTCGGTCATGTTGAGTCGAGGTTAAGTCAAAGTTCCAGTCGTAGTAGTCCATGTCATAGTCTCCCCGGGTTTCTTGTCTTTCCAGAAGGTCATGTCGCCAGGCCATTTGCCAAGCCAGCAAAACTAGAGTCAACCCTCCGATACAAAAAAGTATTCGTCTTAGTATGAGCAGCTCAGGTCGCCCCAGAGTCACCATAGTCATTTTTAAGCGTTGTACTCAAGCAGGAAATCTCAAAATCTCTTACAAGCTATCTGAAGTACATAGAATAGTATAGAATTTAGCAAAATGATTATAAGAGTTTGCAAGGATATAATTTCGCCGGTAAGGTATACAAGTACTCTACGTCTATATTCCTTGCTCTTCCTTAACAAGCATTGACCACCTACTATCTCTCAAATGGGTGTGTGGTCGTTCATACAAGCGGATCTGTTCAGTTCTGTTTCAGGGTTGGGCCTAGCTTAAACACTGGAGCTCTCTTCTGTTTTCTCCATTTTAGTTTTGTGCCATAGCGTATTTTTGCAATCTTTCTTTTCAGTGTTTGGTTTGCTCTTTCAACCAACCCTTGTGATGCTGGGTGATAGACTGAACCGAAGCTGTGTGTGATGCCTAATGCTTTTTCTACTTCGGCTAACTGTTTGTTATTGAAGTGTGTGCCATTGTCAGACCTGATGCTGCGTGGAACTCCATATCTGGGGATGAGCTCGTTCTTTAGCCATTTAACAACAGTCTGGGAGGATTCATTCTTGCAGGGAATTGCTTCAACCCATTTGGTGAACCTATCTACCATCACCAGTAGATATCTGTACCCTTTGACTCTGTTGTCTGCTCCAATGTCCGTGAAGTCGATCGCGATGTCTTGAAAGGGGGCTTCAGGAACTGGGAACCGACCCATGGGACACCTGTAGGTCTGTTTCGGGTTGTGTCCATTGCAGGTGTCACAATCGGTCACGTAGTTGTCCACCATTGCTGTCATGTGTGGATGCCACCATAGAGCTTCAATGTTAGCCTGTGTTCTTTTCCTTCCCTCATGGGCTGGTCCATGAGCTTGTTTGAGAAGCAGATTACACAGCTTGGCAGGGGCCACTATTCTTCCATCGTGCGCTCTCCATAGTCCATTCTCCACTCTAGTGGCTCCTTTTCTTTTCCATTCGCTTTGTTCATATGCTCCTGCATATTCTTGCATCTTCACAATGTCTTCTTCCGTCAGTTCTGGAAGTTACGTGTCTCTCATCATCATTTGTTTTGGTGTGTATCCTCCGGCTGCTTTGGCGGCTGCGTCTGCAGCATCGTTTCCTTCTGCCACTAGACTGTCTAGTTTCTGATGTCCTTTACACTTCATGACTGCAACTGCAGCGGGAAGAGAGATGGCATGTATCAACTTTTCCAGTTGACTTCGTTGTTTGACAGGTGTGTTTGCTGCAGTCAAAAAGTTTCTTCGTACCCATTGTGGACCGTCTACATGCACAGCTCCATGTCCATAGGCTGAGTCAGTGTAGATGTTCACTCTTTTTCCTTCGGCTAGTTCGAGTGCTTTGGTCAGAGCTACTATCTCTGCTAGTTGGGCTGAGGCAGGCTGGGGGATGACGCCTTGATCTCTGGTGATATGAGTCCTGGTCTGTGGATCTTGTTCCACTACTGCATAGGATGCTACGTTTCCATGTTCTCCTTTGTAGCAGCATCCGTCTGTGAACAGAGTGATCTCTGGATTTTCCAGTGGTTCAGTCTCAAGATCAGTCCTGAGTTTTATGTCTTTTTCTGCTATTTCTGCACAGTTGTGTGGCTGTGATGGATCAGTGTCCAGTCCTCTTGCCATGTTGGCTCCGTCTGTGCCATAGGTAATGTGTGGTTGGAGCAGTGTCTCCGAGATTTTGTTTTTGCGTGCTGTCGAAAAGGTGAATGCACTGGATGAGAGGAAGGCGACTACCCCATGTGTTGTGTTGATCTTGAGTTCGTGGCACATTACGATATGGCTGGTTTTGTTGATTGCTTTTGCCAGAGCTGCGAGATATCGTGTGCAACCTGCTTGGCCAGCTTCCATGTTGTCGAGTTTTGAGCTGTGGTACATCAGGACTCTTCTTTCTCCCTCCTTTTTCTGAAAAAGCACAGCATTCACAATGCCTGCTTTTTCTGAAACATCCAGGTGGAATGGTTTCGTGTAATCGGGTGAAGCCAGAGCAGCGGCTTGGGCCAGTGCTTGTTTTGTGAGCGTGAATGCCTCTTCAGCTGCAGTGGTCCAGTTGAGTTGTGCAGTTAAATTCCTGTTACCAACTTCAGCTACGATGTTCTCTCAGAGGTTGGGTGAGCTCAACGTAGCCTGCATGAGGTGGGTGCTGCTTGCTGGCTGTGAAGATTGGCGTTGAGTTCTCCTAGCCCTTTGGTTGGCTCCAGGAGCTGGTGTTATGGTTCCTGAGAATTGTCCCGTCAGCATTCCGCTGAATGGTTTGCTCTGTTGGCATTCCTGAGTCCTCTCCACAGTGCAGTCAGGCTCCGGTGGTTGTTCCCAATCGTCGTCATATTCCTC
The DNA here is from genome assembly GCA_034769285.1 of Lutjanus argentimaculatus. NCBI lineage: Eukaryota > Metazoa > Chordata > Actinopteri > Lutjaniformes > Lutjanidae > Lutjanus > Lutjanus argentimaculatus. Next base: position 32,882 of record JAWZSL010000061.1, on the reverse strand, counting down.
TTCATCTGTCATTTCTTCTTCAAAATTTTCATTGACAGGAGATTGCCAGAGTGCACCCAGTTGGTCCTCCTTAACTCCTGAGTTTTCCGTCCTTCTAGGTTCCAAGCTGTTGGGGTTGAATCCTGAGTTTGAATCCAAGGCTGTATGCTTGTTACAGGTGTAACCTATGCAGTCAGAACCCTTTTTAGTTTTTTATTTTGCCAAAATCTTCACCAGGTTTGAGACAACCCTCCTAATACCAAACTGAGGGTCCCCTTTGTAGCCTGGACTGGCTCTGACTGTTATTTCAATATTGGACCTGTATTAGCATAAGCTCCTCTTCTGGGTGATGAGTTGTATCCTCAGATTCCTCTTGAGTGGAGTTGATCGATGTAGGCAGAAACGACTTCTCCTTTGATGAGCAGGTCTGTTGGATTTGTAATGTTAATAGAAAATAAAATGGCACAGTGTCTAATTGAAGTGTTGTACGTGTATGTATTTTGATATGTAATTCATGCTGTTAATTTTATCAACTATGTGAGTTGTAACTTATTTTATATAATTTTATTTGTGTTTTTCCAGCAAAAATGGTTTAAATGTTTAATGGTGATGATGAGTGTAGTAAAAGGTGGCACTGAATATTTAAATGTGTGAATATTTACAGGTTAATGTACTTCTGGTATGTGTGTGATGTGGTGGAATGGTGCTAATGTTACATGGCAAAATGGTGTTGCTGTCATGTGTCCCTAGACTATAGTGTGCTTACATTTTATGTGTTTATTTGTTTATTTGAATAATTATTTTGCTGCGCATTAGCTCAGGACATTAAAATCAATACTAATAGGTGTTGATGTGCTGTAACTTGTGTGCTCTCTCTTCTATTGCGTTGGAAAGAGGGGGAGGAAAAGTAAAAAATAATAGGGTTAATGCAGGCGTTAAGGGCAGTAAGCAGCAGAGTGTAACACCTCCATCGTGGGTTCTCATTCTGGATGAAAACTACAAAATGGGAGAAGTTATAAGGTATCATGCAACTAAGGAATACAGCTAAAGTTCCTGCTGCCATGCCAATAGCTCTTTTCTTCTTAATGTGGGATATTCTAGGGCGGTTATTCAGAATCAGGATGCAATGGAGGTGGCAATAACAGAGATTATAAGAGGTAAAAGGCACAGTGTGAAGAAGGTGTGAAAACGTACTGGGAGGAGGACCTCCAGCTGGTTGTCTGTAAAGTTCTCATGAAGGTAATGATGTAAACACAAAGAATAACTTCGATGTACACTACTGTCATTATGATCCTTGTGGCAATTGTTCCTTACCATCATGAACTTATGGATACTAAATCTCCCTGACCTTAGCCTTTTCTAATATGTTCTATCCAAAATAGTAACCTTATTTTAAAAGTAGTCAGAGTCTGTTTGTGTGTGTGTGTGTGTTCATAAATCACTACTACAACTAAATATTCAAAACTTATATCACATTTTAGAAACAAAGTCAAAATACTAAAATTTAATTCGTAATGCTAAGAATTAAGTCTGAAACGTAAAGGAAGTGTAGAATATTAAGCGTAATGTACAGAGTTTAAGAAGAAAATTGACACAGAAAATTGCACGTAATAACAAAATACCAAGAATTAAGCAATAGTATCAAAAATTAAGTCTATATTTAGTGGTATCATGAACTAAAGTAAAGCAGTGAGAGTTTAATCAAATTGTCACAAACTGAGTCAGGATGTCTAAATTTAGGTCAAAAATGGGGAAGTAGAATTTGGTGCATGTGTGTGTGTAAAAGTCTAGCTGAAAAAAAAAACAAGATTTAAGGTTGGCTGTCTTCCCCAGGCGCACTCACTTCAAACAGTCAAAAGATCCACAAAACCACCTAAACAATCAAAGCACACAAAATCGTTAAGGCAATCAAAATAAACATTAAATCATCTAAGCAGTCAAGAATGCACGAAATTATCAAAACAGTCCCTTCAACCTTTCCCAGTGGCCAGCCGCCACTGGTACTCCCCTCAACAGCCAGTCAGTTAGTAGGGAATTCACCCTAGTATCTGACCCTTATGGAAATGGCTCACAGCCAGGCAACTGCCTCTTCAGTGACGTAGGTTAGCTGGCGGAGAACTAACCTACCCCACTGAGTCACCGTTAACGAGTCACCCCAGAGACACTGCTGATATCTAGACAGTTCCCAAAATACACATCAGAAATGCATTATACTGGACAAAAATGGATCTCACTCCCTCATTGTTATTCTGGTGATCCTAAAGTAGGACTGTGAGATTTAATACAGTATATGTAAACTTTACCCATTATTGGTTCCTTCAGTGTTGCGTTAATACGTATATTAAGTACACACTTATTAAGTTGTTATTATTATTACCATTTTTTTTACTACCATTATTATTAATAATATTTCTACTTTTATTACTATATTAATGCGACGTTACTTTAGTTAATTTACCTCAATGTGAAAGTTAGGATTTTAATAGTTAAGGTAAATTATTATTATGCCTCTCAGCAAATGTGCACACGCAGATTTTAAATTGCGAGTCAACTTCACTTAACCAAACCAGCCGAGAGATGGTGCTATTATTATTATTGCTCTATAATGGTCGTTACTTAAGATCATCATCAGGGGCGCTATTACTTAAACAATTCTATAATTTCAATTAAGTGGCACGCCTATAGGGTGTGCTATTTGATCCCTACACAACTAGTCAACGCCCACTGGAGGGCCTTCTCTGTCAGATCAGATTTTAGTTACTCTTGCTCTAGACACAGAAGTGATAGCAGCATGTTGTAGCAGCTGACACGTCTCTCAACACTTAAACAACCCAGCACGGCAGCTGTCAGCAGCTTTTCAACTTAGACGTTCAAACAAAACATCAGCCAACCACTCCAACATTTGAGAGTCTGTGTCTGAGCAGGACACGTCGTAACAGACATCAAAGTGAATATTTCTTCCAATTTTTTCACATCGTGCGGCGACGCTTATTGACTAGAGTTTGAAGTAGGTGAATTATAAACAATGAAATTCCGTACACAAAACTTAGAACGATCTTGCATTCAAATCTTAGCACTTAGACATTTCAAACTTATCTCACTCAGTCATCAGTCACTTTCACACCTCCCCGGGGAATACCCAAAAACGCACACACAGCCACGCTCACACAAACTAGGCACATGCAGCCACTCTCACACAAACTAGGAATGTACAGTGAACTCACAAGCTCTCACATCACATATCTAGCCAATATATATACAGCGAATAATTCAGCTTAACAGCAACATATACAGCTTTCGCACAAAATCAGATATTTTAGTCTAACTATCAATATCACTAGAATCACTCAGACTGATTAATTTGGTATTTTCTCATCTATGTACAATGATTTTTACAAATTATCTGGGAAAGTTTTCACATTTATGTGTCAAAATGAGCACTTTGCTTTGGCCAATCATTATTACTGGTTAACGTTCCTATTGAGAACGGACTAATGCAAATTGGCACAGGAGTGCTATCTCAAAATGCGTGTATTTTTAGATTATGTGTAAGCATTTAGCATTGGATGTGTGTAATTTACTGTCTGGTGATGTAATGGTTTATCTCTTGTTTTAATCAAATATAATACAGATTCACACATAACATCCAAACAGACAAAACAAACCGACAAACAGACAATGTTGCAACAATATTTAACTCAGCGCTGTTTTGTTTGTGCACTTTTCTTCAATTTAGTTTCTTTTTTTACTCCGCCTGCTTTTAACTATTTGGAGCCCCCACTCTCTATTTTTGAATCCGAAGCCCCTCCAGTTATTCAATGCTCAATTCATTTTTACTCTATACTCGAATTTTTATCCGAATAAGTAATAGTCAATTTTACCCAGGAGCTCTACAAGCTTGGAATGGTCTGGGGCCAGGCACAATATGGCCGGACAATTCAGATTACGAACTACCTTTAGTAAGTTCTACCAGTCCCAATTCTGCTTGGACTCGCATCAACACGCACATACCCTATACAGAACAGACCCATCGCTGCAGGCTACAGGGTACTCAGTCAGTCTCTGCTGAAAGTTTCTGTCTGGAATCACAGATACGTGTTATGCCGCCAATGGCCGAATTCTCTCATAATACTCTTCAGTATTTTTCCATTATCACTCATTTCTTCATTATTCTCTTTTATCATCTCTTCATTATTCTCTTGTAACATCTCTTTTATTCTCTTGTACTTCTTTTATTCTCTTCTGTTTTGGTATACCTTAAAGGATTCTATTTTGCCAATGCTTAGGTTATCTTTAAAGTAGTTATAATTATTGTTACAGTTACTTTTACATAAAATTTTGACCTCTTCACCCTTACCTCTCAACACTCACAGAAATTTGAATAAATGCCCAATATGCAGAAATTAGGTTCTTAGAACAACAGGTTTTCTGCTTACCTTTTGATCGTAGGGGCCCCTTGTGAGTGATGAGAAGTCCTGGCTCAGGGTCCGGTCCCTCTGGAAATGTCCAGCCGTGGACGCTGCCAATTCTCTGGTCCTTTTGCAATCACGTCGGGGTCACCAAATTTGTTAAGTCGTGTTCTTTTGTTGCAAGGAACCAGGAGACGATCTCTTTCTGATTCAAAGTATTTAATTGACATTGGCAGAATAGAAATGCATGTACATGGATCTTTCTTTGATCAGAAACCACAGTCCACGAGCAGGTAGCTGCAGGTAGTTAGCTGTAGCCACTTCCTAAAGAAAGAGTGCCTAACTTAACGTTACACAATGTTTTAAATGAAAATGTGCAAATATCTAATTGGTCTATAGTGATGGGGAGGAGCTGCAGTTTAGACTTAGCTCTCCCTTCGTTGGTCCACGACCTGGACCGAGTTTCTTGACACTCGTTTCTTCCAATCCAGAGTAACAGCTCCCTGAAATGTAAAACAGCTAGACGCCTTGTACCTTTCACCTAAATTTGATATTCTGGCCAAAAAAAGTTGACATTTAGTTTGATAAAAAACTAAGGAAGTGAGACTTGAGTGTAGGTGTCTAAGGTCTGTCTGTGTGGTGGTGGTTTCGGTAAACACAGAGACCAGACATAAATCAGGAAGGGAGAGTCACACTTCTTACAAAAATGCCATTAAAATGAGACAACTGCATCATGAATGTGCAGCCAACAAATCTTAAACATCTGTATGATGCTATCATGTCAACATGTAACTTAAATGTTGCAAGATTTAAATGCTTATGAATCAAATTAAGAAGTTCAATACTTGTATTGCCAATCGGTGAAAAAGAACATAATTTAGGCCATAAAATATATAATCCTGACAATGCCGAGTCCAGATGTTCCCAGACGAGCGATCCCACTTCTGACACCAAGTTTGTGGTGGAAATCTGAGAATAAGGAGTCTGACAAAAGAAATGTCTTTGGAAAGGTTTACTTTCTGCGCAGAAAGGATCAGAACAGATACAGAGTGGTACACAGTCTGCAGGCGTCTGACATTGAGCATAAGACAAAGGCATCTTTTAAGCAGTTCTGAGAAGGGACTGTTCTACGTTATCTGCAAGGTCGAGTCACTCCCTTTGTCAGGAATGTGAGAAACGGTTACAAGCTAAGATTGTGCGTCAAAAAGAAAGTGTGTGCGTAAACTGTGTGACAGGTTTATGTGCATGCAAGGTATGTGTGACAGGATTACATGTGTATATATGTAATTGCGATTACAAGGGTCAAGTAGTATAATAGGAAAAACAAAACAAAGCAAAAACACACACCTATTAGTGGGAGACTGCTAATATCAATCAATACACAGGATAGAGCAGGGTATGCACAGAAGAAAGATACAACAGAACTAGGGTTGTAATTTTTTCTTTAGTAATAAATTTAATAATAAAAGAAAGAACTAGAGTAACAAACGATTGATTTAAATAATTGACGGAACATATTATGACAAACATTAACATCTCATTCTCTTTGACCGATTTAAATAATTGAAGGAACATATGAAACAAACAGCATCAATAAAACAAGTGACTCCTCATTTGGAAGAGTACAGGAGGTATTTTCAGTCCTCTACTTAAAATACCTCCTGTACTATTCCCTCTGCATAGCATAGGGTTATTTTTTTTGCCTACGGCAGTAATCGCAGGCCCCTGAATAGCTGCAGCCCACACGCTGGCCTCGATCACCCTTGGAGCCTCGGTGGTATCAAGGAGCTCGATCTGGTCCTCATCCTCTCTTATGCCCATGACCTCAATATGCAGAGGGCCAGAGAACCGCTATAGAGAATAAATACATGATTATGCCATTACTACATGGACTACTGATCTTAAATGATGTCAAGTAAAATATCAGTGCTGAAGGGAGAATTAGTACAATACATGATGTCATTTACTTGCCTGGACCTGCGTGTATGAGGTGCTATGCAGTGCTGGGCCATAGGGGGGTGCATTTCTGGCCCGCATGTGGGACAACTTGAGGGGCATGCCCACCTGCAAGGTCTCTATGTTTCCCTCCCGCCAGAGTAAGACTTTAAACTCAGTCTCTTTCTGCAATAACAAAAAAGAGTTTACTCCCTACCAAAATGTGATTGAGGCACATGCATTTATATTTAACTTTATTAATGCAACTATTTCAGTATGTATGATATTTACCAAAACAATCAACATGTTTAAAAAGTAAGAATTAAGCTTCATACATGAAGGGAGCCTGATTTTAATAATTTCCTACCTCCTTCAGAATGAGGGACCGGACAGGGTACGGTAGCCCTTGAGGAGGAGAAATTTCCTGGATGGGATCCAGCTAAAAAAGAAAACACATTAAATCATCAGTGTACTATCAATGTATGACTGTATCTAGGCATCTCCAGTTTATCTACAGTTTTGGTGTGAGGTGCAGAGTTTTGGACATGTCGGCTGTCGAGATGTCTGTCTTCTCTCCAGCATAATGGAGCTAGATGATGCTCCGCCTGTGGTGCTCATCCAGCTCCATCATCTTGGAGAAAAGGCAGACGTCTCTATGGTCGCCATGTCCAAAACTCTGCACCTCACACCAAAACTGTCTAGATGGATTAACAGCACTACTGGTAAGAGGAAGAATATGTACTTTTGATTATGGCATATCCCTTTAAAGCCAAGGTAAGATGGAAACATATTGTGTGTAGACTATCAAAGTGTGTGTTTTAGTCAGAATGCAAGACTTCAAATTCTAATGTAGAATTTGAGTGTGTTATGTAAATCTCCAGAAACTTACACGTATTATAGTCCCCTGCACTGTGTTGTGCTCAGATGGCACAACGATGGTGGAGAGGGTCACGAGTGAGGATGGTGGACTTATTAGGGCCCTTGCCTCCTCCTCCAGCTCCACAGACACGGGAATGTCAGCACACATGTATGTGGATCGGGTGCACAGCAAGTTCTGCTGGCCAAATTTTCCAAAGGAATAATTTTGGAAAATGTAGGATTTTCCTTCCTCGATTTCATCGGCAAGGTCTCTAAATAGGATGAATTTGTACGCTTTGTGTCCATCGGACACAGCTGCAGTCACATTTGTGTGTATACTAGCTGGCTTGGCCAGATCTACTCTGATTGTCCAATGTTGGACCTTTTTGGTTTCAACGAGTGATATCATTTTAAGAGCCTGGGTTCAGATTCCCTCATCTTTTTGGGTGGAGGAGCCATTCTGAAACAAGAGAAGAGAAAGACATGGACACACATAAATGGTTTTATAAAGCAATGGAGCCTTTATTTAGTCAAATAGTAAATGATACCCACAATAACAGTTAAGCAGTCAAAGGAACAGTGTGTAACTTTTAGTAACATCTAGCAGTCATCATGGCGCCTTTTACATTGGTTAGTAGCACGCTCTGAAACAAACGAAGTACTGCACTTCTGTATCCGCTGGTGTTACGGACAGGAGAGTCAGCGATTATCTCAGCCTTGGACACAGATGGAAGAGCATTCTGCCTGATGCGTCTGCATGCATGCCTGCTGCATACAGGCGACTGAAGCTACTGAAGCTGAAGCAAGATAAATCTACGCAGGTAAGACGCTGAAGAGACTGTAGCTTGTCTGTCACCTGTTAATGTTTTATTAAGACGACTGTAGAGTGAAGACGTGTTATTTACAGAGCTCACTCGGACTCGGATGTTAGGAGAACGCTTAAGTGTGGCTACCGTCAATGTACACTCCAAGCTAATCTTAACATTACATCCACAACGGCTTAGAAACTGCGCTAGCCTACTGAATTAACGTATTTACACTCAACCGTGTGTCATGAAAAATAGATAGATGATATGACAGAATGTAAGTAAGTACGGTATGGTAACAAAACAGGACAGTTAGCGTTAGCCACTAGCTGTCGTTAGCGACACCGTCTAAGCTAGCGTTACCTATGTCCTTCATGAGGACATTATCGGAAACTTTTCAGATTTTCCGTAACATTCATACTTTTCTGGAAATGTAACGTTAAAATTCCGACTCCCATTCAATCCCACTCAACGAAAATGGTTGTTCCGCTATTCCTCCTACAAACTTCAACCGATTCAAACCATTCAAACATTAAAACGTTCAGCTGAATTAGGACGAGAGCGGAATGTCTCTTCACATTCCTAACATTCATACGTTCCCAGATATTCCAGGTTTTTCCAAAACCGTTTTCCCGTTGGAAATGAATTACGGAATCTTCAAAAATCTGAAAATTTCACCTTTTTTCAAACGGTAACTGCCGATTCATACTTTCAGCTAGAAACCCCATTCGAACTGGAAAGTATTCAACAATTTCCTGTTGTTTTATGTATGATTCAACTTTTCAATCCCATTCAAACTTTAAAAATTATTCACCGTTTTCTGAAACTTTGTTATAAAGGAAGTCAATGAGAAAATCCTTAAAACTCACTCATCTTCACCCTCTCACCCTGAACTCATACATTCACGTAGAAACTCCGTTTCAACTCTCAAACGTTGACAATCTTGTCGACTTTCAGGATCTGAGTCAAATTTTTGTTATCTCTTTTAGTTTTTCCACACCGGCAGTTTAAAAACATGAAATTTTGAGCCCTTCTCAGACTTTATAATGGGTGTGTATTGCGTGGAGTCGTTAAAGTGAGAGTGGTGATGTCATTCGGTAGAGCGTAGAGCAGCTGTGAAATCATGTAGAAATTTTCTCTTCAACTCGCTCCTACGGCCACAGCGTTCAATCCACATACACAAATTATACATCAAAACGTAGGAAAAGCCATTCCGGTCGCAGAGGTGTGACCGCCGAAGAAAACGGACAAAAGGTTTTGGCTGCACAGGGTCTAATAGAACAACAAGTCCAACCAACTGTCCCATTCAGTCCCATGTTAAGGGAGAGCCAGATTTTCTCGAAGAAAGGAGACAATTCCAGTTTTTTCCATCGCTGCCATGGCCTCATTTTTCGGTGCGAAAAATGAGGCCACAGAAATAAATTTTACACCACTGTGATCCGCATCCCGTCCTTTCGCTCACGGTCTGCTTTTTGTAGCTGTAGCATTTACAGTTTTTCATTAAACAGCTGGAGTTTGAGAGGAAGTTTTGGCTCAGTTTCTGCCTCTTCTAGTCATTCAAATGGCACTGTGCCGTTGCCGACAGGTGATTGGCCAAATCAACTGTAGTTCGGCCAATCGCCTGCGTGTAACAGCACAGTGACTCATACAGAGACAATTACATGTGAAGGAGCTTAAGGTTTGAAATCATTACCAGTTTGAAAACAGTCTGTCTATCTGCCTGCCTCTCTCTGTCACTCTGCCTGCCTGTCTGTATTTCTGTGTCCATCTTGGACATTTTAGACTGCAGTCTTTTTTAACTGTTAAGTTAAGCTGTCCTTTCTATCTGTAAGTGGACTTTTACTGACACTCACTCACCCATATACATACAAATGCGCGCGAAAGCGCGCACATACACACATAGACAGACAAACAGACTCTCATACAGACACAAACATGCGCGGCAGCGCGTGAACATATACACATAACCTCATGCACACGCACACTGCTATTAATTATTTGCATATTGGTGCAGGGATACCAGTTGGCAGCCAGCCTCAGGCACACTCAAAAATTCATGTGAAATTTTCCAGTTCGTTCATTCATTCATTCATTCATTCTTAGTTCAGCTTTCTTTCTTTCAGTTTTTGAACAAACATTCAAATATTCTACATAATTCAAATATTATATTTTCATGTCAGCTATTCAGTATAGCGTCAGCAAACATTCAAATATTCAAATCATTCAAACTTTATAGTATTCAAGACAGCATTGCAGTGTAGCTTCAGCAAACATTTTTGTAAGAAGGTGTGGGAGTGCTATACTTTTTGTTTACGTTGTTGACAATGGTTAAAAATAAAAAATACACAACCTGATGCAATTATAAGCTATTTGCATAAGAAATGGATGAGATATGTTCAAAATAAAATTCAAAAAACACATAAATGTGTCAAGGTGTAACAGAGGGTTAAACCGCATTTGAAAATAATACTATATAACACAAAAACCAGCAACGTACTTTTTAGTGAGAAGAACTTGCGTCCCTAAGGTGAAAGATCAAGACACTAACCACGACACTACACTCCACCACTCTTGTCAAAATACTATTCTCCCATATATATGGATTCGGCAAGGGTGGTGACTGAGATACCATGTAGCAGATACTGACAATACATTATCACAACAACACCAGGAAACACTAGTTTTAAACCGCGTTTGAAAATAAAATTTGAGATAAATATTTTTAGTCTGCAGCATCAGTGTTATGCAGTGATTGGTAGGTTTATAGTATTTGTGTACTTCCTCTGTATACCTCAAAGCAATCATGAAGAATGCTCATATTTACATTATGACTGGTATTAAAAATTCATAATAAATATTAAATGTGTTCAAATGCAATAAAAAAGAGGTGTGTGACCAGGCTTAGATCTACTATCCTACACTGATTCTGAGCCAATAGGTCACATGACCTGGGAGGTATTGAGCTATAATGCTCATATTTACAGTATAAAATACATTAGAAATTCAGAAAAAAATATTGCATGTGTTCAAATGCAATAAAAAGAGGTGTGTGTCAGAGAACAGGCTTAGATCTACTGTCCTACACTGATTTTGCGTCAAAAGGTCACATGACCTGGGAGTTATTGTGTTATAATGCTCATATTTACATTATGACTGGTATTAAAAATTCATAATAAATATTCAATGTGTTCAAATGCAATAAAAGGAGGTGTGTGACATAGAGCAAGCTTAGATCTACTGTCCTACACTGATTCTGAGCCTATAGGTCACATGACCTGGGAGTTATTGAGCTATAATGCTCATATTTACTCATATGATCATTTGTGACATATTTAATTTTCATTCCTCATACCCATCTTTCACCTGGAACTGGGCCAGGGTGTGCAATTTGTTTACATTTTTGTCTTCATATATCATACCAAGTGTGTCATTATTTCAAAGTCTTCACCTAATCCTGACAATAAACTATTTAAGCACTCTCACTGTGAAGTGTACCTGTACCCGGATGAACTCTTATCTTTTCCTCATCTTTTATCTCCAAATGATTGCCTTTGTTTCTGTCTTATCTCTCAATAACACACACAGTCACACATATTGGGGTAATATTGGGGTAATATTAGGTAATATTTCAGATAATTGCAATATATATTACAATATTTAATATTCAACCAACAATGAACATTTAAAAAAAAAAAAAACACATTCATTCGGAGATCAAACAAACTAATATATAACTGGCTCATTTAAAACAGGGTCTCTTAAATGACCTTTAGAACAATTGAGAATTCAGAACTGAGTACAGGAGGTCTTTTCAGTCCTCGACTGAAAAGACCTCCTGTACTACTCCAGCACTGTAGCACAAGGTGATTTTCTTTCCCACTACCGAAGTGAGGCCTTCAAAGGCCGTGGCCCAGACAGCTTTAGGCACAACGCAAGGAATGTCTTCCGTGTCGAGGAGCTCAATTTTCTCCCCCTCCTCCCGGATGCCCAGGACTGAAATATCCATGAGTCCTGAGAATGCCTATAGAGAATGAAGAGATGATTTAGTTATTACTGCATGCACTACTGAATGATGTCAAAATGATGTCAAGTAAAATATCAGTGCCGAAGGGGGAATCAGCACAATACATGATGTCATTTACTTGCCTGGATGTCGGTGTGGCTGGAGGAATGGATCGCCAGTCCATGTGGGCTTCCAGTTTTTGTACGCATGCGGGTTAATGCTACTGGCATCCCCACCTCAAGGTCCTTAAGGTTGGCCTCCCGCCAGAGAACCACCTTCATCTCTTTTCCGTCCTGCAATACAGTATATTACAACTGCTTCAGCACAATTTTGAAAACAGGGCTCCTTTTGTCAAAACACTACACACAATTCACACAACCATGCATACAAGCACATGCAGAATGAAACACTAGTAAAAACACAACTTTACCACCTTAAGCACACATATGCTTCATACAATCTGAATCTGTTTGAACCAGTTAGACAGTTCTCAATCTAAAACACGTTTAACATTTCTGCTTTGTTATGAAAAGTCTGGGTTTTATTGGAGATAATTAGGGCAGTGGTTCTGAAACTTTTTCCGGCATGTCCCCCTTTTAGAAGCCGAACAAAGTTTACACCTCACTGCCTCACAATTTTTTATCAATCATTGCCAAAAATTGCAGGTGGAACTGTAAAAAAAGATTTATAGTTTTTTTTTTCTCTAATTGCTTCCACACTAAAATTTTGAATAACACAGTTAGTTAAACCTGACACTCAAGGAGCAAAACCTCAACCCTGATCTGCAGAACTAGGACACTCTCAGCCTCACACTTTTTGCAAAATACCAAACAGTGTTTTTCAAATCACCACACACCACTCCTCTCCGTTCTCTGTGTCTGATGCATTGTTTGAATTGTGTTTTATTTTGAAAGGCAGTGTTTTGAAAGGGCAAAGCAGTGACATGATATTAGTGTGTTTAGTGATTCGAAAAACACTGTGTGTAATGTTTTGCAAAAGGTATGAGGCTGAGAGTGTGCTTACATTTCTGCAGATCAGGGTTGAGGTTTTGCTGCTGCGTGTCATGTTTCACCAAATATGTGTTATAGTTAAAATTTTAGTGTGTAAGCAATTAGAAAAAACTAATAAAAACAGTTTACTTCATACCACAATGTGATTGTGACACATTCATTTATATTTAACTACATTAATGTGACTATTTCAGTGTGTATGATTTTTACCAAAACAATCAATAAATTCAAAAAGCAAGAATTGTGCTTCATATGGGAAAGGAGCATAATTATACTCATTCCATACCTCCTTCAGCAGGAGAGAGCGTAAAGGGTACCGTAGCCCCTCTGGAGGAGAGATTTGTTGGATGGGATCCAGCTACAAAAGACAGAGAAAAGACATTAAAAATTGCATGCAGTATAATAAAGTTTCTTCAATAGTGTGTTATCCATAATTAATGTGTTTTTAAAGTAAAAGGACTTTTTTAATGTTTGTGTGTGTGTGCGTGCGTGCGTGCGTGAGAGAGAGAGAGAGAGAGAGAGAGAGAGAGAGAGAAGGCTATTGAGATTGAGATATAGATTGTCAGATGTCTGTCTTCTCTCCAACATAATGGAAACAAGGTGACACTTGGCTTGTGGTGCTCATCTAGCTCATCTAACAGCACTACAGGCAAGATGAAGATTATGTACTTTTGATTATGGCGTGCACTGTCCCTTTAAAGCCAAGGTGATTTTGGAAAAGATTATGCATACACTATCAAAGTTATGTACTGTTACTGTATATATGTTTTAGTCAGAATGCAAGACTTTTAATTCTAATGTAGAGTTTGAGTGTGTTATGTACATCTCCAGAAACTTCCATGTGTAATTGTGCCCTGCACAGTGATGAACTTGTCTGCAGGTTCGGTGATGGTAGAGAGGGCTGTGTATGTTGATGCTGGCTGAAGCCATTCTTTGGCCTCCTCCTCCAGCTCTTTGGTAACATCAAGGGGTGCACACAAATAACTTTTTGTGCTTTTTGTGCACAACAGGGTGTGCTCTGCACGTGAGGCCAGGCTGTAGTGTTTGAAGATATGTGTTACCCTCTTGAACTGTGGCTGCTAGGTCGCTGAATAAAACAAATTTAAAGATCTTGGTGCCGTCTGACACAGCAGCTATGGTGTTTCTGTGTATGGAATTTGGCTTGGCCTTGTCATTGCTTATGCTCCAATGTTGGACCCTTGATTTATTTATCAAAGAGATTATTTTTAGTTTCATAGATGTTTGCTCGATCTCTGGTGTAAATCGTGCTCTCTTTGTTGGTTGTGCCATTCTGAAACAACAGAACAGAAACACAGAGACTCATTAATTTAGTCAAATAATAAACACACAATAACATGTTAACCAGTTAAGCATGCTTTTATGCCTTTAACATTTGCATCATCTAGTCTGTAAAGTGATTATATTTATTTATGTAGATTATGTTAGAAATTTTATTTCATTGTTACTGTTTGTAGGTCATAAGGCAGAAATGGAATATGTATAACATATTCCATTTCTGCTCATGAAGCCCAGTAAATGTGACATACTGCAAAAGTCATGATATTGCACACTCCGTACACTGGGAGGCGCCATGCACCCCTCACATTGATTTGTAGCCTGCTCTTAAATAAACGAAGTAGTGCACTGCGCTGCAGGCAGGAGAGGCAGAGGGATCATCTCGGCCTTGCACACAGATGGAGGAGTATTTTGCGTGATGCAGCTGCATGCATGCCTGGTGCATGAGGGCAACTGAAGCTATGCAAGTTAAAACTATGCAGGTAAGACGCTGAAGTAACTGTAGCCTGTCTGTCACCTGTTAATGTTCTGGCATTAAAGTCAGGTCACAGAAGCAGTTAGCATTGACCGCTAGCTGTCGTTAACGACAATGTCTAAACTAGTCTTACATAATTTGTCAGTAGGTAATCCTTATTCAACATGCCTGGCAACTAATAGTTGTCATTAAACAAACATATTTATATAAACACGATATTTGAGTGCGTCACCTCTTACTTGACTATCCACTTTTTTTCACCTTTTTAGAATATGAAGCGAAGAAAAAAAAACATAAAAAAACTTTATTTCATTAATCCAGACAGTAATAGATTGATAGATCGATTGATGATGAAAACTATTGTTAGTTACTAGTTGCTGTAAGCTAATGCCGGCTAACGGTTTCTTATTATTCTGCTGCTGGTACCGGCTATTACAATCTTATTACCCTGTGAAACTGATCCGGTCTAGTTAGGAGACGACTCATTTCTTTATTACATTCATACAGTACATACCTCTAGTCATATAGCAGTTAATTAATAAAAACAAAAATGTTGTTTTAATCCAGTAAAATGTGTAAATGTATATTGCTTAAGTTCTCAGATCTCTCGGCTATCACCGAGTGAGCTGTCAGTCAAACTCAGCTGTTGCTCAGGGTCGCGAGACACTGAGATAAATCAGTGAGTCTTTTTTTAAACGCAAAAATGTCCAAATGCTTTGATTTCAGCGTCTAACCTGTGAATAATTTTTAGTTTCTGAAGTCCTCAGACAGTGAAGTGAATAGTTTTGGGATTGTGAAGAAACCACAATATTTAAGTGTGTCGCCTCTGATTTGACTATATATTTTTCACCTTTGTAGGATATTTGATGAAGCAAAAAAAAAAAAAAAAAAAAACCAAAAACACTTTATTTCGTTAATCAAGACAGTAATAGATTGATAGATCGATTGATGATGAAAACTATTGTTAGTTGCTAGTTGCTGTAAGCTAATACCGGCTATTACAGTCTTATTACTAGGGGTGGGAATCTTTTACTATCTCATGATTCGATTCGATTCCGATTTTTGGGGCCACGATTCGATTTAAAATCGATTTTCGATTCAAAACGATTTTATTCATAATGATTTCTGATCATGATCTACTCCCATCTGCTTTGCAAGACAGAATGACAAATGGAGACATTAAAGTGTCTTTTTCACATTTATTAAGTTTTAAACATTTATCCATGCTTAGATGGAATTGTTGGAACTGTTACATAAAAGCAATATCACATACTGCTTAACCTGTTCATCAGGGGGCCTATTTTTTCTACCTTCTGTCCGAAATGACTTACCCAAAATAAATGGAGGATATTTTCACAACTACAAGGGCTGTATGTATAATCTTGGTGTCAAAATAACGGTAATAGCTACATGTGAGATTACTATAGAAGTGTCAGAATCAAGATATGTGTTACTGTGTCAGAGGAAATTCACCTGGAACACAGAAACAAATGTGAATTTTTATCTATTTATTTTAAAAAAAACACACTGTTTAGAGTGAAAAACACTTTTGAATCATAGTATAGTAGCCCGATTCATCTAGGAATTAGTAAAGTGATATCTGATGAGTTAACTGTGCAAAACTCGATGCTAAAAAAGTGAACCTGAACAGTTTTTACAGATGTTTTAACACAGACATATCCAGGCGAAACTGCACCAAATGTGCCATTTGGGCATCAGTCACACTGACGTTTGGCACTGTGTTGTTAGTATGTTAGCAGCGCTATCTGATTCAAACAGTCAGAGAACCACCTCTGCTGTATATTTCTCCTGTTTTATCCTGACCGGGGATAATAAGCACTCTGCTAAAAGTGTCTGAAAGTGTCAACAAGCTGCGTCCTGTAAACTCACTGAAGCAGTCCAGGGGACTAGCTCGGCAACCCATTGGTCAATTTTCATGATCGACACCTCTATAAACCAATCAGAGTCAGGAGGTTCTATCGCTACCACCCAAATTTACCTTAGCAACACCAATGATGATACAGAAGAACGTGCAGCCAAAGATAAAGTATTGTAGTGAAGATGCGTTACTCCGCTCGAAAAAAGCCCTGCTCTTTATGAAAACAACCAGGACCATCGCGATTCATTTCAAACTCCTGAAGAGTCATAGGAGTAGACATTAGCAGTGTTTTTTCAAGCTAGAATATAACTTTAGGCCCCCAAACAGCTAAAGTAAGACATATTTTATGATTCTGTGAAGGTTTTTTTGCGACTATTTGGCATCTAACTCTCAGAGTTTTTGTCGCACAGTGATGAGTGAGACCTCTTCATAATCAGTAGGATCTCTGTTTTCATCCGACACCTCACTTGTGTGGTTTGCCTGAAGTGGTGAGAGTAGTAAAAGCACTCAATGGAGGGGTGGGCTGTTTTCACGTTTTTGTTAAATGCCCATATTATTTCTTGTGGTTTAAACTGTGTTTCGTTTAGGTGACGATGCTTGATAGAGGCTTTTAGCTGCCCGCTTGGAGCTGGCCTGGCAGAGAGCTTCGTGAAGCACTGCAGTGTGCGTTGGTCTGCAGCTGGCGGCTGACTCTGCTCTGTGTCCGTCCCGCGTAGTTACAAAATGGAGGTGGACAGCGGATTTTTTTTATTTTTTAAAATCGATTTTGGGACATTTTATATCGATTCTGAATCGTAGCAAATGAGAATCGCGATTCTTATGTGAATCGATTTTTTGGCACACCCCTACTTACCCTGTGAAACTGCTCCGGTCTAGTTAGGAGACGACTCATTTCTTTATTACATTCATACAGTACTTACCTGTAGCAATATAGCAGTTAGGTAATAACAAAAATGTTGTTTTAATCCAGTAAAATGTATAAATGTATGTATTACTTACGTTCTCAGATCTCTCAACTGTCGCCGACTGAGCCGTCAGTCAAACTACTGAGCTGCCGCTGAGGGTCTCGAGACCCTGCAGCTGCAGGGCCCGTTGCTGGGCAACATCCTTGAGGGGTGACAGACATTATAAATAGATAAATCTGTTATTAATTGACTACTACATGTATCACTGACTATTTAGATGGTTGATAAATCAGTGAGTCTTTTTTTAAAGAAAAAATGTCCAAATGCTCAGCTGTGCTATCTTAAAATATTGGCCCATATAATATGATGAGGTGAGGGGTAGGGATTAAAATGACACATTTTGAGGACATGACCTCTTTAGTCTATTTTCTGGTGGTATTATTTCTGAGGCGCAAGAACGCAATTTCAAATCAACATTATAATGAACGTAATATAAACTGTACATGCTGCATGCAGCCTGACCTTCGCTGCAGCTGTGAGGATGAAATGCCAAATTCACGGTCTGTGGTCTGTTATTGTCTGAAGGAATAGGTATTGGTAATAGATTCCGTTCGCGTTCATGCGCAGCTTCTGAGTGCAGCAGATGGCTCCCACTGTGCGCGCTTCACTGTTCAACACAGTCGGCTAAATAAAGTTTATGATCACAAAATCTAACAAGTTCTCACTCACGTTGTGTGAGGCTTTGGATGGATTCTTCAAGTGATTTCGGCATTTTTCTTCAGCGAGGGACTCTTTTTGCCACAGCCTGAAGGTAAATCCATCAGATGCTGCAGTATTTCACCCAGATGTGTTTTGGATAAAGTATGAATTCAGTGTTCTTGAAACTTTGGGCTTTCACCTCGAAATGTCGCAGCAAACATCAGTCCAGCGGATTTTATCCCTCCAGCGCAGCGCAGAATTTGCACCTTCATTGTTTAAAGATTTGAATTATTTCCACACAAAGCTGCTGTCAGACATCATGTTGTGTGTCTCATTCAGATGGCAGAAACACAAGTTACTGTATTAAACGCAGTAATGGTCACAGGTGTTTGACTTCATGGCTCTTTGAGCTTGTTAACTAATTAATTAGAGAGCTCGATGTGCTTGGTGGAAAACACATAAGAGCAACAAAATACACACCAGCCCGCATGAAAATTAAACCTTAAGAATAATATAGTAACATAGCCTACTCAGAAAAAAAAAAACATATCCTCAGTTATTTAGCTCAAATAAACAAATAAACAGCCATATATAATCACAATATGCAATTTTAATTATTGTTTTTCATTAAGTTAATTTTAACCTAATGATGTGATTTGCGCAAGTAGCCTTGATGTGCGCTATACTGAAACTGTCTGTCTGAAAAGCATAATTTTGGCCTAATAAGGCTAAAACTGTGACAGGATGAATGGAGCGTATCACTAAGAGACAGTTTACGAGTGGTTCAGACCACTCGTACTAAGATATATCTTTCAGAAGATATATCTTTAAGGGATATGCCAACATTTTTTTATTTTTGTGTCTTGCCTCACTCTCGAGTCCATGACAAGAAGATAGACACCATTCTTTCAACTGTGCGAGGGAGAGACGGACAGAGCTCGCCCACCGCTAATTAGCTTAGCTCAAACACTGGGAGTCAATAGGATGTGTTAGCCTGCCTCTGCCTACGGTCATCTGATAAACTCTTCAGCAACTCTAAACGGTCCAGTGTGCTTGTTGTGACTCGTTTTTTACCGCGTTATGTTACGTTATCTATTTTTAGACTAAGATCAGCACTTTTATGTCATTTTCGAAAGAAATACACACGAAACTAAACCGCTGTTTGTGCGTATGCTCAAACCACCGCGGATGTGCTTGTAAGTAGGTCAACAAAACAAAGCCTCTGTTTAAGAGAAGAAGAAGATTGCTTCTACGGATTATGGCCAATTTTGAAAGAGAGGACGAGGATGATTTCTTCGGGACTGACAAAGATTCACAACCGTACCTATTTGAACCAGAATATACGGAGGAGGAACTACATGTTGTGGAAGCTGAGCGTGCACGAAGAGAAGCTGAGACAGTCGAGCAGCCTGGGGCCGAGGAGAGAGTCAGAACCGGCATGGATTGGTGGTGTAGCTGTGGGGCTTGCCAACCCATGCCGACAGAAAACAAGTGCTTCTGCTGTACTGAGTGGGAGTTGGTGCTGCCCTCGATGGGGAGGCTTGATATATCTGGCGAAGAGGACAGTGCAGTCCAGCAGCCTGGGGCCGAGGAGAGAGTCATTATAGCATGTCTAACTTGCTATAATATAGCAAGCTGTGTGCACAGTTAGTCTCTACATGTATAGAGAAAATAGCTATAATTAGGATGATTAGAAAGCTCAACAACAGAGCATAAACAACAACAATTATTGCTGACCGGTATGACAGGGTGTGTTGGACAGTGTGGTAAACTGTAGTCACCTCAGCTGCTGTTACTTTGTCGGCTTCATCGTTTTTTGGTCGGAGAAATGCGTCCATAGACTTCGACATCTCTTTTTTGGAAACACGTTTCTTGTGGGCCTCCGTCTGTCGATGTCGTTTAATGTCAAATTCGCCCCCGTGCCCAATAGAGAAGGAACTTTTACGAAGTTGACAATAAACTTAAATACCCCTGGAATTTTTTCACCCACAAGTATTCGCTTTCCCACTCTTTTCTGTAGCTGCATCGTCTCTTCTTGTTTGGCGTCTCCCCCTCCTCCATTTCCAAAGAAGAACGCGCGGTGCGAGTGTCATTCACTAGCTGTCACCTCAGCTGTTGGTAGCGCGGAGAAAATTAGGGGCGCGCCCCAGCGCCGTACGTGCGGTGCTACTATGACAACAACAAACAGCCCAGAGTGCAGGAACATCACCGGCTTCTTCACATTGCTGGGGCCTGAGGGGGATGTTGTGCGGGACATGGTCTCAATTTGCGTGATGCGTGAAAAGAGGCAGAAAATGCGTGAAATCACGTGCAAAGAGGGACATCTGGTCACCCTACGGCTAACGGTTTCTTTTCATTATGGATTACGGTCCGCTGCTGGTGAAATTGACTTTAACCAAGTAAGGAGAGACTCATTTCTTTAGTATAGTAACAGAATACATATCTGTGGTTATATAAAATGTAATTAATTACAAAAAAATTATTTAAATCGAGTGAACTGTATAAATGTACATCTTACTTACCTTTACCGATCTCTCAAATATCTCTGACTCAGCTGTCAAACTGTAACGGCAGCGTCTCGTGCTTGTGTCTGTTGCTAAGCAAAATCATTCAAGGGCTGCAAATACCATACAATTCTTAGTAAAACTGTAATTATGAATAGATAAACTTATAATGAATTGACAATTACATGCATCACTGACTGTTTTTGATGATTGGTAAATCCATTGAAGTTTTTTTTAATAAAAATGTACAAGTGCTATGATTTCAGCTTTTTATCTGTGAATAATCCTTACTTCAGACCTCAAAAGACAGTACATTGAATATTTTGGGGTTGTAAACAAACCAAGATATTTGAGGGTTTTACTTCAGGCTTGGTGATCCACATTTTTCACCATTTTAGGATATTTTATGGAGCAAACAACTCATTCAATTATTCAAGAAAGTAATCAACAGATTGATTGATGAGAAACTGTTAGTTGCAGCCCTACCTCTCATTATACACCCATGATAGTAGATAGGTTGGCTTACAACAATTAATGCACCAGTAAATTGTTTTTATTTTATGTTTTACACAGATTGTCAACTTTTCAATATAAATTCATACAGTTTTGGGGAAGCTAATCTCTATGTACATGTCTGGCATGAACGCACAGGTGCACATATATAAGGGTTTGACATTTTCACACTTTCTCAAGTCTTACCTAGGGATACTCATTAAGTATTGTGGTTATCCATTTGAACCTTAAAATACTATACATCCGTAAGGGTTGAAATTATTAGAATGTAAAGGCCACAACTCAGTGTGGTGTTAATCGACACGAAAACATATTTTTTTCATATTTTATATTTTTAAAATTTTGCAACTTCATTTCTTTCTGGGATATCACTTCAACATTTCTGGTATTATTCAGTAGAAATTAAGTTTTACCTCAGCTGTTCAGTAAACATAAAAATATTTTCTCTACAGCATTCCAACATAATTGGTATTATTCAATATATTTTTTTTTTTTCCACAGACACACATTGGGCTGTTATACATGTTTCAGATTCCAATTTCAAATTAATTTCAATTGGTGCCTGTCAGCCTCAGTGTAATCTCAATTAAATCAACTGGCCCAGGACAGCTTGATCGGTGCTGTGACTGTACATTCAATTTAGCAGGAAATCCAACGGCTGAAATCATCAAGGACTTTTAAACCATGAAATTATCAGGGGTGGAAGTAACTAATTAGAAATACTCAAGTTACTGTAATTAAGTAGTTTTTTGGGGTTCTTGTACTTTTATGAGTAGATTTTCAGGTTTGCGCTTTTACTTGTACTTAAGTAATTATTTTACCATGTAATCTACTTCGTTACTTTTAAAATCATAGCTGAATACTAAGTACAATTTTAATTAATAACCAAACCTTTTGTCTGCATTTTTGTAGCCAATAAGGTGATTTGATAGCAAACAAGCCAATGAAAACCAGGACAAATGGACGAAAAACAAAATAAAACAAAACAAAACAAAACAAAAAAAGGATGTTAATGATTGATCTTTAATTGATTTTGCATTAAGAAGTTAACCAGTAATCGATAGTCGTGGCAGCAGTGTTTTAACTACTGGTAAAGCAAAACACACAAAGTCCTAGTCTGGAGAGGTGACGGTGACTTCATCGGTTAAAAGTGACTAATACTCTGAGTAGTTTTTTTGACGAATACTTTGTACCTTTACTTAAGTAGCCTATTTTTCCAACACCAGTACTTTTACTTGTAATTGAGTAATATTTTAGCAATGTAACAGTACCTGTACTTGAGTACAGATTTTCAGTACTCTTTCCACCACAGGAAATTACTATACAAATACCCTTTAGGAGACATGTCTGTATGGGTATATGTGTCTAAGCATTCAAGCAGACGTGCGCACACAAAGATAAACCACACACACACACAAATAAAACACACACACACACAATGTATGGATTTCTGTATAAGAGAATACATATGGCATTCTGAGCAACAACTGTAGCCATTAATCTGTTTGCCATAAACTAGATCACACAAATGGTGCTAATAATGAAACTGCATAATGTGCATAATGTAATACATTAGAAAAAAATAAATCCAGACCAGTGGCGCCGGAAGTGGGGGGGCCAGGGGGCCATTGGCCCCCCCACTTTTAACCTCCTACCACATTATTTTTAAGCCGAATCAAAGGTCCCTATATTACATAATTTACGGTAAACTCACTCTTCACTTCCACTCATACGTTAGGTAAAATACAGAGAGGGGCCATAGAGAGAAAGATAACAGCCTCCAGCAGGCACTCAATTGTGCACATGGAATCCGCAGACCTTCCGCCTTCCTGCCTGTTACTGCCTCACCAGCCCGTTAAAGCCCCGAGGATCCTCGGCAGGCTTCGGGTAGACTCTCAGCCCTCTGGCTCTATCCAACAGCCCCTAGCAGTAATCCCCACTAACCCTGGCACCGTATTGTAAGAACTCCCCAGTTATAAAAGATAGAAATAAATCAAAAAGTGAGCCAAATTGTAGGCCTATCTGGTTTGCAATCAAACATTTCTAGCGCTTTGTGTTTTATTTTTTTCTTAATGGCCCCTCCGCGGCTCCGTTGTACACAAGCGAAGAAGAGTGTAGTAGGCTACACACACAAACATAAAACAAGAGAAGAAGAGAGTATTTACATTTTTAATCCAATAAGATCACATCATAGAATTCAAAAAACAATAAAATCATTCAATCGCTACACTGTGTGTTGTGTCGCCTGTTTTCTGCTGTAGCTGCAATAGACTGCGTAACCTATTCTGCAAACATGTCAAAAGAACCGCCGAATAAGAAAACAAAACACTTCCAAACAAAATTGAACTTCAGCACGAAAAATGCTTCATCAATTTCCACAACTCTGTCGGAGCCTGGATCTTCAACTCAACCAGCAGAAGAACCCCAAAGCAGCAGCTCTGCTGTGAGTGAGAACTTGTTGTTAGATTTTTACTTTTAATTTTGAGCAATCATAAACTTTATTAAGCCGACTATGTTGAACAGTGAAGCCACGGTGCGAGACGTCTGCTGCGCTCAGCAGCCGCATGTGAACGCAAACGGAATGTAGAATCTGTTTCGGCTCAATATCATGATTTTAAAAACACCAAATAACTTGATTTAACGAATTTCGTTAGTTTAAAATATGATGAATGAGCCTATTCAGTCAGACAATAAGAGACCACAGAGTGAATTTGGTATTTCATCCTCCGTGCAGCTGCAGTGAAGGTCAAGCTACACACAGCATGTGCAGTTTATATATGTTCATTATAATGTTGATTAATGTTGAAATCGCGTTCTTCCGCCTCAGTAATAATTAGTAATACCACCAGATAATAGACTAAAGTGGTCATTTCCTCGAAATGTGTCATTTCGGGAAGACATGAATCCCTCCCCCTCACCTCATCACATTATATGTGCTGATATTTTAATTTAAAGACAGCCCAGTATGAGTGTGTATGGTGATATGTGTTTTGTGTTTTGACACTGCAGAGTATCTGAGTCTGTACACTGACAAAGATGGACATTGGAAGTACATTGATGGAAAAAGAGAGACAAACACGTATGCTGTTGTTGTTTTCAATAACAAAAACATTATTGTGAGCAGCGATCACGTTTCTCTACTTCATCATTAGTCTCCTTGTTTATAACGGAATGTAAGTCATTTTTTTATGTGATATGCTTCAGACATATTAGGACTAAAACGCTGCTAAAACACTCGTCTGGACGGAAATTTGGTTTTAAAGCGCTGCTTTTTAAAAAAAACGTGTATGTGTGGACCAGGCTTCAAATAGTTCAGCAGATGATATTTAGAAGGCGTAGCCTCATTTATAATATAATATTTGATGGTGTTAAAATTATTATTGCAACACTTGCTATGTTACAACATCATTTATTTACCTTTATAAGAGATCAATCGATGCGTGCAGCATCACTTACGATGTAGCCTACCTTAACAGCTCTTCCTTACAAGCTCCCGCTAAGAGACAGTTTGGGAAACACTCGCAGGAAAAGAAGTTCGTTTGCTAAGATATATCTCAGAGACCTTCGTAGAGCGCTAAGATACATCGAATCTGGGAAACGGGGCCCTGTTAGTTTATGTCTATATCTGCTCGGGTGTTGGCATTTAAACGCCATAAAACCAACTCCAAACGCAGTCCGCTCCTCCCCTTGTGACAGTCAAGAGGAGAAGAGAGGAGAGGAGAGGAGAGGAGAGAGAAAGTGCGCTGCAGCTTGAACCCCGCGGCAGCAGAGACAGGAGCAGAGACATGCATGTGAAGCAGTGCCGCTGCTTCTAGGCTAAATGAATATAGCAGAAACACTGCAGTTAATTAGAAAATTTTGTGTGTGAAAAAAAGAAAAGAAAAAAGGCCTGCTCATTATGATTCCCACTCCCGTTCACTCCCGTCCCAATCTACCCCAGACGCACAGCACTTTTTGGCCCCCCCACTTCTGAAATGAATCCGGCGCGCCTGATCACGGACCTTTAAACCATGAAATTAATATACAAATACACTACGTTAATCTACAATAATATGTTTATATGTGTCGGTATACATACATATATAAACACACACACCCATTTAGTGTAATTTTTTAACAATGGAATTTCAGAGTGTCTTCAAGGCACCTCCACTTGAGTCAGCTGCAGTAACAGTTTCATCAAACATGAAATTATTGAAAGGTCTCCCTCTCTCTTCAAGTTAGGAAACAATTTGAGTGACATAATTTTAACTCAAAAGGATGTGTCAAACGGGTTGCGAACTCACGACTCTTAGTTTGAGGTGCTTCGCAATATCCGCTGCGCCAAAGCTGGGGAACAATAGTCCACAAGAGGGGGGGAAGAAAAAGGAAAAAAAAGGGGGGGGGGGGGGGGGGGGGGGGAAGTGAGGAGAAGTAGGAAGGAAAAAGGAGAAAATGAGAGAAAAAATGAGAGCGAGCCAAAATACCTAAATCATTAAAGCGTTACATAGTTGCCAATGGTGGCTAGATAGCAGAATTTTAATTTAATTGCTGAAATGTCAGGATTTTGGTTAGATCAGGGAAGATTGACGTAGTTCCAAAGGTCTCTGGTTCGAGTCCCACCTAGGACAAAGGAGCTGAAGTTTAGTGGTGGATCTTAGTGAGTTGTCTTTACACCTTACAAATAAATACTGTCCACTACTGTGTTGCTGTATTTAATAATGTTGTTTCTGTTTATTTAGAAATGGTTAAGATGCTTGTGAAACGAATTCTAAATAAATCTGAGACTGACTTTTGTACAAATTGTCCATTTCTTATTGAAATTAGTACTACAGATAAGTATAAATTAAGCAATACTACTATACTTGATCAATATTAAAAGGTTGTTTGGGCTATAAACTAGCTCAAACAACCAGAGTGTGAACAAGTTTTATTTAGGTCAAATTTCCAGGGGCTGTAATATAATTAATTGTCAGACAGAAAAAAAACAAGCATTTTCTTAGATTCTTCTCTTTTCTGTACTGGTAAATATGAGGGTTCCTTAACAGGTTTTTATAAAGCAAATATGTTCAAAAGATAAGGGCTTTAGGGTTTTATATGTAGACTGAATTACATTTCATGTAAATCACCGTTCTCTGTATTGAATTTCAAGGCCTAATGTTTGTCAAAATCTACCTGTTTACCTTTATTCATGGTAGCAATATGGATATGAAATTGTAGGGTTAACACAGATGTTGTCAATTCTATTAACACTAGAACCGCCAACATTCCAGTACCCCCTAGAACCGCCAGGTGGGGTCATTTTTACCCCCTAACCAGCAACAGCATCTTCAAAGCAAAAGAGGTAATTTATAGAAGTTGTTAAGTTTGAATAATAAATAAAACTTGAGAAAATAACCTAGTTTATCATTTACAATTATGTTTTATTTAGCTGCAGACAGACAAAGTCAAAACTAAACAGAATTGGAGCCTCCAGGGAAAAAGACGCACCTGTCTCCCTCTCTTCACCACACACAGGGCTAGTTTGCTCGCGCTCTCTCTCTCTCTCCTGATACACACAGGGGCTGCTCACTCTATTGGCGGTAATTATTAGCTACATAATATTGTGATATTTAGTTTATGCTATAGACGAGATCCTACCGGTCAAAGCCTTTTACTTTTTAGTGGGTGAAGGCTCTCCTCCTCCTCAGATGAAGACGCTCCGTCACATATTTTTATGCTCTAACGCGCAACAGCGTCTGCAGTCGCAAAAGGGATCATTTATATATGTTGTTAACTCTGAATAATAATTAAGACATGAGAAAATAACCTTTTAGAATTCAGTTTATGAAGTTTATCATTTATAGTTAGGTTTTATTTAGCTGCAGGCAGACAAAGTCAAAACTAAACGGAATCGGAGTCTCAGCAGGATAAGACGCACCTGTCTCCCTCTCTCCGCCACACACACACACACACACACACACACACACACACACACACACCTCACAATCAGCACACATACACAGACTTTGTCAGCGATGTAGAAGTGTCCTGAAGTGGTGATACACGCAGGGCGGCTGGTCGCTCTATTGATAGTAATTATAAGCTACATAATATTGTGATATTTAGTTTATGCTGTAGGCAGGATCCTACCTGTCAATGGCTTTTTCTTTTTAGTGGATGAAGGCTCTCCTCCTCAGATGAAGACGACTGATTGGGTGAAAATGACGGATCAGTCACAGCGATATTTCTCCCTCATCAGATTCTCCCTCCTCACTGAGGTCCTGAAGCTGTCAGAGTCTCTGACACTTGCACTTCTTTTGATATGGCCTGTTTCTTGTTTTCTTGTCTTTTAGTAAGCTAGGTATAGCTTATAGCAAGCATAGGTTGCTGCGCAGTCTCATAATGAATGAAACGTCTTGAGTAAACAATGGGCGTTGCTAAGCAACCTGGCATGGCGCGAATGTAGAGCGCAGCCTGTGCAGCTGTTTCTATGGGGGTAAAAATGACCCCCCTCAGCGGTTCTAGGTATAAATGGTCTTTTTTTTTTTTCTTTGTATCCCACACCCCTCATAATTCACTACAGGATTAATAAATCAATATTAGGAAAAGTCATGAGCTGACAGATGTAGGAAATTTATTTTACTAGAGTTATGTGCATTTGAAAATGCCAGGGGCGTCAAAATGACCCGCTTGGCGGTTCTAGTGTTAAGTAGATGGCACACATTATGAATGCTGGGAGATAAAAAGAGAAAATATCTGTTAAACCTATAATTGTGGGGCCTAAACCAGATATAATCCAACTCAGCAGGATCATGATCACAGTCACACGGACATTTATTTTAGTTCTGTACCTCAGAGGCTGACACACAGCGTAATATCTGTCAACAGAAATAAAGCACAAGTTCCAAACAGAAGATGCAAACAGATAGAGATCAAATTTGTCTAGTATTGAACAAGAGCTTTCTGTAGCTGGTATCACTATATACAACAAAAGTAGAACCCCAACAAGCAGGTCAGCTACAGCAAGAGAGAGGATGAGGAAGTTTGTAGGAGTGTGGAGCTGTTTGAAGTAAATGATGGAGGTTATTACAAGAAGGTTCCCACATATTATAAGAAATGTTAAACAAGCAATAAAAATATATGCTAAATGCATGTAGGTGAATGTTGGAGTGAGATATGCATTTGGAACTTCAAGACAGATAATTTTGTCAAACAAAACATCATCAGACTCGGTTTAGGTTAGGTTCCATGCGTAAATGATCATTAATAGTGAAGTAACATTTGCAATAACATGCCCTAAATCAAGAAAAGCTAAATTTTCTAGTTTTCTGTAAAGAGAGATTTTCAGTTAATTTTAGTGCTCTGTGTGTTTCACACCATACTGATTTGGTTTGTGCATCTCTACTGACGGGAGCCCTCAGTCTGTGCCACTGAGCAGTGTATTGGATCAGTTAATCTTCAGGGCTCATTAGCATATCATTCTCAAGTGACTTTCTTAAAGGTGTACTGAATATGTACAATTTAGTATTACATGTCTTTAAGGTTGCAGCAGTCAGAAGAGATGGATAAAAAAAAAAACAACAACAAAAAGAAAAATAATGGAGCAACAAAGGCTAAGATAGTTCAGTTCAGTTCAGTTCTGATCAGTTCAGTTCTGAATGCAGCTATGGATCTTTCTGTTCTTGTTCTTCTGTATTTAATTTTATGATCCTCCTCCTCTTTTCTACAGTCACATCTATGGATCACAAAAACAAGCACATGGTTACTGATGTCATTCATCAGCAGCCCGTTCACTAAACTGATTTCCATATAATTTGTGAATATATTGTCAATTAAATCGGCAGAGTGCACTGTTGTTCTGCTTGGTTTGGTGATCAGTGGGTGGTGTCATTTTGCATTTGTTAGGATTAAGCTGGTCTATATTAAAATCCTCACAAATGAACATAACTCTCTGATTAATTTTGGCAAATATTCCCTCCATAATGTCTTTAAGGGCGGGGTCCCACCAAACGCGATGAACGCGATGTAATCGTGCGTCAAATGAAATCGCGTCGCGCTACACGCTCCAGTTTTGACGCTGGTCCAATATGCCAAAAAACGCCTCATCGCGGCATCGCATCGTGCGACGAGCCCGCCCAAACAACAACATTTCTTCCGCCATTTCATTTCTCTCGTCGACCATGGCTGAGATAACCACCATCGCTGCACTGTATCTGCTCTGGAGAAGTTCCCAGCTTCGTCTGCGGGCTAGGCGCCGACGTCGGTTCTAGGTGCATGCTACCCTATGGAGACGGCGTGAGCTCAGCAAGTTCCACCGTCTCCTGCAGGAGCTCCGCCTGGACGACGGCCGGTTCCAGCGGTACTTCAGGCTGACTGTTGCCCAGTTTGAAGACCTGCTAGCCAGGGTTGGTGCCAGGATCTCCCGCCTGGATACCAACTACCGGCGCTCCATTCCAGCTGCGGAGCGCCTTTCCATCTGTCTCCGGTGAGTTTCAGTTTATCGGTTTGTCAATTCAATCAATCAGTATTCACTGTAGTTAGCAAGACTCCGACCGGTACAGGACCTGGGGGTTTAGCTGCTGCTCTGCCCAGAACTGGTGCTTCATAGCCAGCCATAACCTCATTGTTACCCAGTGGTAAACAATCGCTAAAAACAAAAAGAAAAAAAGATCTATGTGTGTGAAAGAGCCGGGATTGATGTGTGTGTGTGTGTGTGTGTGTGTGTGTGTGTGTGTGTTTTCTGTGTGTGCGTGTGCGCCCCAACTTTGATTATGGGCAATATATAATATATAAATATTGTGACAATCTATCATTGTGCAACACTGTGTAGGGCACAGATTAAACTGAATGTTTTCTATGCTGCAGATACCTGGCCACTGGTGATTCCTACCGGACGATCGCCAACAGCTTCCGCGTTGGCGTCTCCAGTGTGTCCAGGATTGTGCCAGATGTGGTCTCCGCCATTTGGGACTGCCTTGTGGGGGAGTTCATGGCTGTGCCCACCACGGAGGAGTGGAGGTCCATCGCGGAGGGGTTTGAGGAGCGGTGGAACTTTCCTCTCTGCTGCGGTGCTGTGGATGGGAAGCACGTCAGGATTCAGGCCCCTGACAACTCTGGCTTCCAGTTCTTCAATTATAAGGGGACATTTTCTATCGTCCTCTTGGCTGTGGTGGATGCCAGCTACTGCTTCCGGGTGATAGATGTCGGGGGCTACGGGGGGACCAGCAACGGTGGCATCCTGGCCAACTCAGCCTTTGGTCAGGCCCTTCGTTCCGGCACCCTCCAGCTGCCTGCTGACCGTCTGCTGCCCGGAGCTGACCACAGGGGACCCCAGCCACACATCATTGTGGCTGATGAGGCTTTTCCACTCCGGAGGAACCTCATGAGGCCGTTCCCTGGGCGCACCCTTGCCAGAGACCGACGGGTGTTCAACTACCGCCTGTCACGGGCATGGCTGGTGGTTGAGTGTGCCTTTGGGATCCTGGCATCTCAGTGGCGGCTGTACCAGCGTGCTCTGGAGGTCCAGCCAGATGTTGCTGAGAGGTGCGTCAAGGCAACATGTGTGCTCCACAACTTCCTGCGGAAGACGACCCCTACGCCGGTGAGGAGCATCATCCCAGGTGGTGACGTGGAGCCGCTGCCAGGTCTGGGCAGAGTTGCAACCAACAACTCTGGACGAGAGGCCATCACGGTGCGGGAGACCTTTGCGGCCTACTTCTCCACAGAGGGAGCAGTCCAGTGGCAGGCCGACATTTAGTGCACGAGCACTCCTCCAACGGCTCTTTTAAGAGCCATCCACACATACTGAAGAGCATACGTCCTGCAGTATCACTATGCTGACACAGAAATAAAATGAAATGAATGCATGTATATAAACACAGTATACTTTATGCACTATATCCAGTGCATATATAGTAGATGTATTATAGATTATGTTATAATAGCTATAGAAGTATTTAAATGTGTATATTATTTTACTGATGAGTTTGAATAAAAACAATGAGATAGCTTATTAATTCGGGACAAGTTATCTTTCAACCAATTACATTGTGGCTGTCAAAACTTAATTCTGCTTTGTTCTCTGATGTCAGCTGTCATTGCAGAAACAGCGCAACCCTCCTCACCCCAGGCTCCTGCACAGCAGCAGTGGGCAGGATGCCTCTGAAGTTTGTCCCACAATCATCCGCAGCCACTCATCTCTATCTACCAGATCCACTCGCCATCTCCAGCACTCCCCTCTTCATCCAGGAACCCTTTGCACATGTATCAATAAAAAAATGTCCTGCAGCTTCTGCATCTGCCTGATTATTGATTAGTGACCTCTGTGTAGACCGAAAACTCACATTAAAGTGCAGAGATTTAAAAATACTTTCTTTGCTTTTTAACTTTGATGTTTCCAGCATCTTACCAAAGACAGATCCAGGTTGAATGGTTGACCTGCAGTTTTGGACTTTTAACTGGTCAGGAATTTTCATAAACACACAAATTCACCCTTCAAATTGTGAACTAGGTCATGATGGTTTGTCTTTCAAGTGAGTTCCCTGAAAAAGAGTTTGGAAAACACTACAGATTGTTGATAGTGAGGCAGTGGATTCCTCATCAAATCATAATTTCTTGCTGTCTTAACTGTATATTTAAACATTTAATGTTAATATGAAAATTCCTTTCAAATTACATTCTTTTGTTTACTTTATCTTAATAAGCTCTGCAGAGCTGGAAGCTAAATGCACAGTGTGCAACAAATATATACACATATCTGAAGTCTGATGATAATTGTCTGGTGAGAGAAGATGAAAGACAGCAAAGGTAATTCACTTTTGTGAAAACAAATTTATTTTAAAATATATAAATATATTTGTGTGTGTATGTGTAATAGAAAAATATTGAAAAAAATATAATACAAAAACAATATAAAAAAAATATAAATTTCAAAAATATAATTAAGGATAATTACAAACAAAAAAAAAACAAAAACAAAAACAAGGAAGAGCCTCAGGGACACGTACTTGAGATCAATATTCCTCGATAGCCTGGTCGTTCCCTGCAGACATTGTTGCCCCATTAGCTAATAAGCTACTCGGCACTGTCCAAATTGAGCACAACTGTGCTAGCTTCATAAATAAGTTTATGAATTTGAAATTTAACACAGGCCTGGGCTGTGCCCGCAGGGTCTCCAGGAGGAGGCTCTGAATTTGGATGTGCCTGCTCTCCTCATCCTCCCTCGCCCTCTTCTGCATCTTCTTTCTCCCTGTATATCATAGAAACACCATATTATATTATACTGCATCCAATAAATGTGTGTGTGTGTGTGTGTGTGTGTTGACTTAACCCAAAATTGGGGACATTTTTCAGAATACACACCAGTTGATTGGGGACGGCTTTGCAAATGGGGACAAAAATTACCGTCCCCATTTAGATTTCATTATAATCGTATTGTACAAGCTCCAACATGCATTTCTGTCTCAAAATCGCCACTGTCCACAAAAGTGATGTTTTTAAAATTTTGTGTGTGAGAGTGTGTGCCCTCCCCCGCCCCCCCACTCAATCTGTGTATATTCTATATACTGCCTCTGGTGGAAGTGTATGGTACTACATCATCACATGTCCCCAATTTGATGATACATTTTCTGATAAAAGTGTGTCCCCACTC